>OY759263.1:61660385-61750385 GCA_963662155.1 Lamellibrachia columna
GGATCTGAAGGTTATTACGCCAATGTGGGAACAAGTGTCAAAGCACTGCAGGGATCTGAAGGTTATTACGCCAATGTGGGAACAAGTGTCAAAGCACTGCAGGGATCTGAAGGTTATTACGCCAAAGTGGGAACAAGTGTCAAAGCACTGCAGGGATCTGAAGGTTATTACGCCAATGTGGGAACAAATGTCAAAGCACTGAAGGTATCTGAAGGTTATTACGCCAAAGTGGGAACAAGTGTCAAAGTACTGCAGGGATCTGAAGGTTATTACGCCAAAGTGGGAACAAGTGTCAAAGCACTGCAGGGATCTGAAGGTTATTACGCCAATGTGGGAACAAGTATCAAAGCACTGCAGGGATCTGAAGGTTATTACGCCAATGTGGGAACAAGTGTCAAAGCACTGCAGGGATCTGAAGGTTATTACGCCAATGTGGGAACAAGTGTCAAAGCACTGAAGGTATCTGAAGGTTATTACGCCAATGTTGGAACAAGTGTCAAAGCACTGCAGGGATCTGAAGGTTATTACGCCAAAGTGGGAACAAGTGTCAAAGCACTGCAGGGATCTGAAGGTTATTACGCCAATGTGGGAACAAGTATCAAAGCACTGCAGGAATCTGAAGGTTATTACGCCAATGTGGGAACAAGTGTCAAAGCACTGCAGGGATCTGAAGGTTATTACGCCAATGTGGGAACAAGTGTCAAAGCACTGCAGGGATCTGAAGGTTATTACGCCAATGTGGAAACAAGTGTCAAAGCACTGCAGGGATCTGAAGGTTATTACGCCAAAGTGGGAACAAGTGTCAAAGCACTGCAGGGATCTGAAGGTTATTACGCCAAAGTGGGAACAAGTGTCAAAGCACTGCAGGGATCTGCCCTTGTTTACTTGCTTGGTGGATATGCCCAGTATCTCATTCCTACAAGGAACGTCCCACCTGCTGTTTATCAGCAGGACAGAGTCTACCAAAACAGCATCAGCAGATAAAAAAAGAGGCCTCATCTAAATAACTACAGTCAAGTTGGCCCACCATCGCATGATTGAAGGAGATTATTCAACACACAACACATGTACAAGTACATAATGTGATGTGTTAAAATGACACCACACAGTTCCCCAAAACAAGAACACAACTGACAGGTTGTGCCACTTTTGAAAAACTAAAAATCTATGCACACCCAAGTCTTCGAAATTGTGCATTGCACGTCTGTGGGAACTATATGATAGCTGAAGTTTTTAGACATATTTGATTTTCATAGTAACTGTGGGTAACATGTTACTTCATAGTAACTGTGGGTAACATGTTACTTCATAGTAACTGTGGGTAACATGTTACTTAATAGTAACTGTGGGTAACATGTTACTTCAGCTTATCTGATACTGAAGACGTACCAAAAATCATTGAGATCTGATGTAATGGAACAATCGAGTGCTGCAGGTTTAACCATTTAAATTTCAGTACGACATCCCAGTGTACTAGGTATAGCGGCATTGATGATGATGTCCCTATTAAAATCGTTTTTACTCACAATTATCCACTATGTTGAGCCACTTATTGTTTTAGCATTTCAATAGGAGTAATATTATCACTCAATATATTTGTTGTGAGAATTTTGTGTTTTACCACATTATATCTTACTTAGACTGTTTTATAACTTTAGCCATGGATTTTTGTCGGATGTTCGTGACAACTGGAATAACGACGATGTAGAAGTTAACAATGATAGCGAACATCTTACTAACAGTGCCAGTATATTCTACTACTTTGATGGTGAAGTGATGTAATTACTGAACTACCTCCTCCTCTATGGCTTATAACCAGTTTCTGTCAACAAACTGTAAACAGGATCAATAACTCTTACGGCCAACAGGACCACTCCAGTCTGATGTTGACAACACAACATACTCCCAAATGTAATAGAAGTGACTGGCTGTGTCACTGTGAACCTTGAGTCTGACATCATGACTGGCTGTGTCACTGTGCACCTTGAGTCTGACATCATGACTGGCTGTGTCACTGTGAGCCTTGAGTCTGACATCATGACTGGCTGTGTCACTGTGCACCTTGAGTCTGACATCATGACTGGCTGTGTCATTGTGAACCTTGAGTCTGACATCATGACTGGCTGTGTCACTGTGCACCTTGAGTCTGACATCATGACTGGCTGTGTCACTGTGTGCCTTGAGTCTGACATCATGACTGGCTGTGTCACTGTGAACCTTGAGTCTGACATCATGACTGGCTGTGTCACTGTGCACCTTGAGTCTGACATCATGACTGGCTGTGTCACTGTGAGCCTTGACTCTAACATCATGACTGGCTGTGTTACTGTGTGCTTTGAGTCTGACATCATGACTGGCTGTGTCACTGTGAATCTTGAGTCTGACATCATGACTGGCTGTGTCACTGTGCACCTTGAGTCTGACATCATGACTGGCTGTGTCACTGTGAGCCTTGACTCTAACATCATGACTGGCTGTGTCACTGTGTGCCTTGAGTCTGACATCATGACTGGCTGTGTCACTGTAAGCCTTGAGTCTGACATCATGACTGGTTGTGTCACTGTGCGCCTTGAGTCTGATATCATGACTGGCTGTGTCACTGTGCGCCTTGAGTCTGACATCATGACTGGCTGTGTCACTGTGCGCCTCGACTCTGACATCATGACTGGCTGTGTCACTGTGAGCCTTGACTCTGATATCATGACTGGCTGTGTCACTGTGAGCCTTGACTCTGACATCATGACTGGCTGTGTCACTGTTAGCCTCGACTATGACATCATGACTGGTTGTGTCACTGTGAGCCTAGACTCTGACATCATGACTGGCTGTGTCACTGTGAGCCTTCAGTCTGACATCATGATTGGTTGTGTCACTGTGAGCCTCGACTCTGAAATCATGACTGGCTGTGTCACTGTGAGCCTTCAGTCTGACATCATGACTGGCTGTGTCACTGTGAGCCTTCAGTCTGACATCATGATTGGTTGTGTCACTGTAAGCCTCGACTCTGATATCATGACTGGTTGTGTTACTGTGAGCCTTCAGTCTGACATCATGACTAGCTGTGTCACTGTGAGCCTTCAGTCTGATATCATGACTGGTTGTGTCACTGTGAGCCTTCAGTCTGACATCATGACTGGTTGTGTCACTGTGAGCCTTCAGTCTGACATCATGACTGGCTGTGTCACTGTGAGCCTTGACTCTGACATCATGACTGGTTGTGTCACTGTGAGCCTACAGTCTGACATCATGACTAGCTGTGTCACTGTGAGCCTTGAGTCTGACATCATGACTGGCTGTGTCACTGTGAGCCTTGAGTCTGACATCATGACTGGTTGTGTCACTGTGAGCCTTCAGTCTGACATCATGACTGGCTGTGTCACTGTGAGCCTTGACTCTGACATCATGACTGGTTGTGTCACTGTGAGCCTACAGTCTGACATCATGACTAGCTGTGTCACTGTGAGCCTTGAGTCTGACATCATGACTGGCTGTGTCACTGTGAGCCTTGAGTCTGACATCATGACTGGTTGTGTCACTGTGAGCCTCAACTCTGACATCATGACTGGTTGTGTCACTGTAAGCCTCAACTCTGACATCATGACTGGTTGTGTCACTGTGAGCCTTGAGTCTGACATCATGACTGGCTATGTCACTGTGAGCCTTGAGTCTGACATCATGACTGGCTGTGTCACTGTGAGCCTTGAGTCTGACATCATGACTGGCTGTGTCACTGTGAGCCTTGAGTCTGACATCATGACTGGCTGTGTCACTGTGAGCCTTGAGTCTGACATCATGACTGGTTGTGTCACTGTGAGCCTTGAGTCTGACATCATGACTGGCTATATCACTGTGAGCCTTGAGTCTGACATCATGACTGGCTGTGTCACTATGAGCCTCGACTCTGACATCATGACTGGTTGTGTCACTGTGAGCCTCGACTCTGACATCATGACTGGTTGTGTCACTGTAAGCCTCAACTCTGACATCATGACTGGTTGTGTCACTGTGAGCCTTGAGTCTGACATCACGACTGGCTGTGTCACTGTGAGCCTTGACTCTGACATCATGACTGGTTGTGTCACTGTGAGCCTTGACTCTGACATCATGACTGGTTGTGTCACTGTGAGCCTTGAGTCTGACATCATGACTGGCTGTGTCACTGTGCACCTTGACTCTGACATCATGACTGGCTGTGTCACTGTGAGCCTTGACTCTGACATCATGACTGGTTGTGTCACTGTGCACCTTGACTCTGACATCACGACTGGCTGTGTCACTGTGTGCCTTGACTCTGACATCATGAGTGGTTGTGTCACTGTGAGCCTTGACTCTAATATCATGACTGGTTGTGTCACTGTGAGCCTCGACTCTGACATCATGACTGGTTGTGTCACTGTAAGCCTCAACTCTGACATCATGACTGGTTGTGTCACTGTGAGCCTTGAGTCTGACATCACGACTGGCTGTGTCACTGTGAGCCTTGACTCTGACATCATGACTGGTTGTGTCACTGTGAGCCTTGACTCTGACATCATGACTGGTTGTGTCACTGTGAGCCTTGAGTCTGACATCACGACTGGCTGTGTCACTGTGCACCTTGACTCTGACATCATGACTGGCTGTGTCACTGTGAGCCTTGACTCTGACATCATGACTGGTTGTGTCACTGTGCGCCTTGACTCTGACATCACGACTGGCTGTGTCACTGTGCGCCTTGACTCTGACATCATGAGTGGTTGTGTCACTGTGAGCCTTGACTCTAATATCATGACTGGTTGTGTCACTGTGAGCCTTGAGTCTGACATCACAACTGGCTGTGTCACTGTGCGCCTTGACTCTGACATCATGACTGGCTGTGTCACTGTGAGCATAGACTTTGACATCATGACTGGTTGTGTCACTGTGAGCCTTGACTCTGACATCATGACTGGTTGTGTCACTGTGCGCCTTGACTCTGACATCATGACTGGCTGTGTCACTGTGAGCCTTGACTCTGACATCCTGACTGGCTGTGTCACTGTGAGCCTTGACTCTGACATCATGACTGGTTGCGCCACTGTGAGCCTTGACTCTGACATCAACCACTTCTTGTTAATTCGAGAAATGTTTTAAATGTGGCATGCACTGGACCCAATGACCGCAACATCCCAATCTGTTCACGGACATCACAATGAGTAGGCCAACATTAGGCAAGTTCCATCTGCATTTCTGGATCATGTGGCAAAGTGCACGCACGCATGCATGCTGATAACACACACAGCTGCATCCAATCATACAAAGATCCATAATCGACTATCTGAATGCTGTGCTACTGGTTACTGACTTAAAATACATAGCGTGATCACTTATCATAAAATTAATTTATCTAACAAGTTTAAACTAAACAAATTCTTGACCATCCAAAATTTATGTGTTTTAATGAACCCCCATTTTTTACTATAATTTCATTGGTATTTAATTTGAATTTTTAATATTTCGGTCTCAATATCACGTTTGCATTGCATGCAACCGTCATTTTAAGGGTGTTAATGAATGTCCACTCAGTTGATCCCTTGTTCGCTTGATACAGATCAACTTTGTCCACAGGTATTACAAAATGTTGACAGTTGTTCACAAGTCAACTGAATAGCACATGGTTGACGGTCATAAATAGCACTTGGTTGATAGTCATAAATAGCACTTGGTTGACGGTCATAAATAGCACTTGGTTGATGGTCATAAATAGAACTTGGTTGATGGTCATAAATAGCACATGGTTGATGGTCATAAATAGCACTTGGTTGATGGTCATAAATAGCACATGGTTGACGGTCATAAATAGCACTTGGCTGGTCATAAATAGCACTTGGTTGATGGTCATTAATAGCACTTGGTTGATGGTCATAAACAGCACTTGGTTGATAGTCATAAATAGATAATGGTCAAATTACATAACAAAGTGTGGTTCATTAAAGCATAATTGGGAGGTGAAGATGTTAGAATAGATAGTTTATATTAGATAACATGATTTCATAATAAAAAGTTATCAGACTTTGTACTTTTAAGGGACTAACATTCAATTGCTATGATCAAATACACTTTTAATTAACAAACAAACATACATGCATATCTGCATACACGCAACATTGTTACGCAGGACACAAAATGCAATTTCTGCACTACGTAAATCCTTCTAACAAGGACACATTCCTACTCCGTCCAGTTGCTGAAGCGGGCATTGCTTAATTTCCTGTGCTTGCAGACCTACTTAACATATAGTATCCACACAATCAACTCACCGAATATAAAATTGTGCCCTTGGGCTGGGAGATCAGTTTCACTTTTCTCAAGTTTGTCAAGACCTTCTTCTGGTCAGTGGTATGCTGCTGTCCCTCTGTCGACAAACACAGAATAATTAGTCTTCAACATATTAACACTGTTAGGTAGAATAGTAGTTATTAGTAATAGAAGATTATGTTTAATACCAAGTACCTGTAAAATCCAGGTTGTTATGATAAACAAACATGCTGCAAAAAGATCACACACCAGCTGCTGGCACGATATATGCACGTCATACACTTGTCAAATGGACGTCATACAAGTCATGCACCTGTCAAATGGACATCATACAAGTCATACACCTGTCAAATGGATGTCATACAAGTCATACACCTGTCAAATGGATGGCATACACCTGTCAAATGGACATCATGTAAGTCATACACTTGTCAAACAGACATCATACAGTTTATGCCTTCAGGAGGATGTACAGCCATTTTCATGATGATAATCATTATTATGTATCTAGTTTTATTAATAACTGATTAGATAGTAATGCTCCTAAAAGATGTTATTATCTGTATCATCAAATATACCAATTCTACCCACACAATCCAACACAAAATTTATGAAAAAAATTCTATCAAAACACTGCAGCATAAGTTGACAGAGCTGAATATTCTGTGAGACACTGCTTCACATGCCATCAATATTTTATTACCATAATTGCATTTACG
This sequence comes from Lamellibrachia columna, assembly GCA_963662155.1. NCBI lineage: Eukaryota > Metazoa > Annelida > Polychaeta > Sabellida > Siboglinidae > Lamellibrachia > Lamellibrachia columna. The sequence goes on from OY759263.1 coordinate 61,667,381, forward strand.
GTGGAAATCATATTTTAGGAGGCCGCAATAACCTTGGTGAAACACCAATTCCCTGATGCCAAATCTCAGTATATTTTATTGAACCTAATATTCACTCTGCATTCGACAAAATATTTTCTGATTCAAAATGGGATTTACATTAACATGCTACTGCATTTTTAAAATCAGTGTGTATTGTAACAAATCCATCTTGTTACCAGTAGTGATAACACAATGCCCGGTTTATCGACAATCATGCTAACAAAGTTACTACATGCTACATGTTACCCAAGATTCTAATAAAAACTTTTTAAAATAGAACCTTTGCCACTCTATGTTAACAAGAAATTCCTAGAAATGCTAAGAAAAAAGTGTTTCAGAACATCCTGCTGCCGATATACAAGGAACATGGGTAACATCCAATCACTAACTGCTTTCGACACATTCCCTTTTCAAACAGAACTCCCTGGATGAGTAAGTGGAAAACAATCAACTGGAATCATGACTATGCATCACTACGACACTTGTGAGCGTTATGACCACTACAACTACATTAGCCTTAATGCAGCAGTTTATCATATGAGTAATAAAAATGTACAGAGTATGAGTAATAGAAACATACAGAGTATGAGTAATAGAAACATACAGAGTACGAGTAATAGAAACATACAGAGTACGAGTAATAGAAACATACAGAGTACGAGTAATAGAAACATACAGAGTACGAGTAATAGAAACATACAGAGTATGAGTAATAGAAATATACAGAGTATGAGTAATAAAAACATACAGAGTATGAGTAATAGAAACATACAGAGTATGAGTAATAAAAACATACAGAGTATGAGTAATAGAAACATACAGAGTATGAGTAATAAAAACATACAGAGTACAAGCAATATAAACATACAGAGTATGAGTAATAGAAACATACAGAGTATGAGTAATAAAAACGTAGAATATGAGTAATAGAAACATACAGAGTATGAGTAATAGAAACATACAGAGTATGAGTAATAAAAACGTACAGAGTATGAGTAATAGAAACATACAGAGTATGAGTAATAGAAACATACAGAGTATGAGTAATAGAAACATACAGAGTATGAGTAATAGAAACATACAGAGTATGAGTAATAGAAACATACAGAGTATGAGTAATAAAAACGTAGAATATGAGTAATAGAAACGTACAGAGTATGAGTAATAGAAACATACAGAGTATGAGTAATAAAAATGTACAGAGTATGAGTAATAGAAACGTACAGAGTACGAGTAATAGAAACGTACAGAGTACGAGTAATAGAAACGTACAGAGTACGAGTAATAGAAACGTACAGAGTACGAATAATAGAAACATACAGAGTATGAGTAATAAAAACGTAGTAGAGTATGAGTAATAGAAACATACAGAGTATGAGTAATAGAAACATACAGAGTATGAGTAATAGAAACGTACAGAGTATGAGTAATAGAAACGTACAGAGTATGAGTAATAGAAACGTACAGAGTATGAGTAATAGAAACGTACAGAGTACGAATAATAGAAACATACAGAGTATGAATAATAGAAACGTACAGAGTATGAGTAATAGAAACATACAGAGTATGAGTAATAAAAAACGTACAGAATATGAGTAATAAAAATGTACAGAGTATGAGTAATAGAAACATACAGAGTATGAGTAATAAAAACGTACAGAGTATGAGTAATAGAAACATACAGAGTATGAGTAATAAAAACGTACAGAGTATGAGTAATAGAAACATACAGAGTATGAGTAATAGAAACATACAGAGTATGAGTAATAGAAACATACAGAGTATGAGTAATAAAAACATACAGAGTACAAGCAATATAAACATACAGAGTATGAGTAATAGAAACATACAGAGTATGAGTAATAAAAACGTAGAATATGAGTAATAGAAACGTACAGAGTATGAGTAATAGAAACATACAGAGTATGAGTAATAAAAACGTACAGAGTATGAGTAATAAAAACATACAGAGTACAAGCAATATAAACATACAGAGTATGAGTAATAGAAACATACAGAGTATGAGTAATAAAAACGTAGAATATGAGTAATAGAAACATACAGAGTATGAGTAATAGAAACATACAGAGTATGAGTAATAAAAACGTACAGAGTATGAGTAATAGAAACATACAGAGTATGAGTAATAGAAACATACAGAGTATGAGTAATAGAAACATACAGAGTATGAGTAATAGAAACATACAGAGTATGAGTAATAGAAACATACAGAGTATGAGTAATAAAAACGTAGAATATGAGTAATAGAAACGTACAGAGTATGAGTAATAGAAACATACAGAGTATGAGTAATAAAAATGTACAGAGTATGAGTAATAGAAACGTACAGAGTACGAGTAATAGAAACGTACAGAGTACGAGTAATAGAAACGTACAGAGTACGAGTAATAGAAACGTACAGAGTACGAATAATAGAAACATACAGAGTATGAGTAATAAAAACGTAGTAGAGTATGAGTAATAGAAACATACAGAGTATGAGTAATAGAAACATACAGAGTATGAGTAATAGAAACGTACAGAGTATGAGTAATAGAAACGTACAGAGTATGAGTAATAGAAACGTACAGAGTATGAGTAATAGAAACGTACAGAGTACGAATAATAGAAACATACAGAGTATGAATAATAGAAACGTACAGAGTATGAGTAATAGAAACATACAGAGTATGAGTAATAAAAAACGTACAGAATATGAGTAATAAAAATGTACAGAGTATGAGTAATAGAAACATACAGAGTATGAGTAATAAAAACGTACAGAGTATGAGTAATAGAAACATACAGAGTATGAGTAATAAAAACGTACAGAGTATGAGTAATAGAAACATACAGAGTATGAGTAATAGAAACATACAGAGTATGAGTAATAGAAACATACAGAGTATGAGTAATAAAAACATACAGAGTACAAGCAATATAAACATACAGAGTATGAGTAATAGAAACATACAGAGTATGAGTAATAAAAACGTAGAATATGAGTAATAGAAACGTACAGAGTATGAGTAATAGAAACATACAGAGTATGAGTAATAAAAACGTAGAATATGAGTAATAGAAACGTACAGAGTATGAGTAATAGAAACATACAGAGTATGAGTAATAGAAACCTACAGAGTATGAGTAATAGAAACATACAGAGTATGAGTAATAGAAACCTACAGAGTATGAGTAATAAAAACGTAGAATATGAGTAATAGAAACGTAGAGTATGAGTAATAGAAACATACAGAGTACGAGTAATAAAAATATACAGAGTATGAGTAATAGAAACGTACAGAGTACGAATAATAGAAACATACAGAGTATGAATAATAGAAATGTACAGAGTATGAGTAATAGAAACATACAGAGTATGAGTAATAAAAAACGTACAGAATATGAGTAATAAAAATGTACAGAGTATGAGTAATAGAAACATACAGAGTATGAGTAATAAAAACGTACAGAGTATGAGTAATAAAAACGTACAGAGTATGAGTAATAGAAACATACAGAGTATGAGTAATAAAAACGTACAGAGTATGAGTAATAGAAACATACAGAGTATGAGTAATAGAAACATACAGAGTATGAGTAATAGAAACATACAGAGTATGAGTAATAAAAACATACAGAGTACAAGCAATATAAACATACAGAGTATGAGTAATAGAAACATACAGAGTATGAGTAATAAAAACGTAGAATATGAGTAATAGAAACGTACAGAGTATGAGTAATAGAAACATACAGAGTATGAGTAATAAAAACGTAGAATATGAGTAATAGAAACGTACAGAGTATGAGTAATAGAAACATACAGAGTATGAGTAATAGAAACCTACAGAGTATGAGTAATAGAAACATACAGAGTATGAGTAATAGAAACCTACAGAGTATGAGTAATAAAAACGTAGAATATGAGTAATAGAAACGTAGAGTATGAGTAATAGAAACATACAGAGTACGAGTAATAAAAATATACAGAGTATGAGTAATAGAAACGTACAGAGTACGAGTAATAGAAACGTACAGAGTACGAATAATAGAAACATACAGAGTATAAGTAATAAAAACGTAGTAGAGTATGAGTAATAGAAACATACAGAGTATGAGTAATAGAAACGTACAGAGTACGAGTAATAGAAACGTACAGAGTACGAATAATAGAAACATACAGAGTAAGAATAATAGAAACGTACAGAGTATGAGTAATAGAAACATACAGAGTATGAGTAATAAAAACGTACAGAGTATGAGTAATAGAAACATACAGAGTATGAGTAATAGAAACATATAGAGTATGAGTAATAGAAACATAGAGTATGAGTAACAGAAACATACATCTTCTGGGCAGCGGCAGGAATAATACGACAGTTTGCAAAAGTAGTTTTTAATTACTGTTGAATCTAACGGTACATGACAACACAAGTACTTTACTGACCCCTCCCCCTCCCCTCCCCCTCCCCCTCCCCCTCCCCCTCCCCCTCCCCCTCCCCCTCCCCCTCCCCCTCCCCCTCCCCCTCCCCCTCCCCCGCCTTGCCATAATCTGGCAGAATTTACATAATTCTTTTTTTTGGGTAAATATTTGCCTTAAAAAATCTACTAAATGTATAATTGTAAGTACTGAATCAGAAGTGAAATGACTGTTTGATACAATGCACCTTTTGCCACAACAATGGCATTCCCCTGAATACAGGGGGTAGATATGTAAATAACTCCGCAATGAACTTGACATCCATATCTTGGAACAGAAGCATCTGACTGACCCCTAATAAATGTGTCATTTCTGTAGAATTTGGCCAAATCTACTTTTAATAAGTTGCTGTAAATTTGTTGTACGTTGTAACACTTCTAAACAGCAGCCCTTTTTATCTACTAAATGTTTTATTGAAAGGACTACTGTTACAGTGTTGCCATCACAACAGTACATCAATAGACCTCAGTGTATCTATCTAGAGTGATCTGCAATAGTTTTTATTGAGTGAACTGTCTTGACTAAGGCCCAGTTCGCAATCAATCACAAGATCACAGCTTTACTGCAGGGAAGACCTAGCAACTCACAGCTCAAGTCTCAGTCTTCTTAATTGTTTTATTGATTAACTGTAAATATACTGTCAGCTAAAGTCTCTACAATAGAAACATCCATCAAGGCACTCTGCTTCCAGGGCTCAATGTGAACCCAACAACTGGGGCTAAATTCTGATGTAACATGGTGTAATAGCAATGTGCATTTCTATCAATATTTTCATACCCATTCAATGTCTTAAAAACTTCAATTTGATCTCCTCTTAACCTTTGTCTCCAGGGTTGTTAAACCACATTCTTTTAGGCGTTCTTCATAACTAAGGTCTCTCAGTTCTGGAATCATTTTAGTTGCTCTCCTCTGTAAACAGTATTCCTTATTATGATATGGTCTCCAAGCTTGTATACAATATTCTAAATGAGGCTATTGCTTTCTTCTGTTAGCCAACCATTTTACTAATCAGTTGATTATGCCATCCCTGATACCATGGGCTTTTTATTTAAGTAGTAATCTTCGATGTGGCACTTTGTTGAAATTTCTGAAAATCTAAGTACATAATATGTACTGGTGATCCCTCGTATATCCACTTAGTGATTTCTTCCAAAAAACAACATCTTTGTTAAGCATGACCTCGCTTTTAGGAATCCATGTTGAGATGGATTTAATCATTTATGCCTAACAAGGAAGTCCACCATATGGTCTTTAATTAACCTTTCTAATGATGTGAAACTACTACTGCTATTTTGGAAACATGGCTAAACATGTATCTACTTCAGAATTATTTTGACAATCTAACCACATCTGCAAGACTTCTGTTTGAAAGGGGATAGATAAATTATTGGAAGAAATTATATGACTTTGTTAATGCTATTAATGTGAACATGTCTAGTAATTTTTTTTACAGATATCTGATAAGGGCAGTCTATATACAGATTAAAAATTATTGTACTCTCCATAAGCCAATAGCTTCTTTGTCCATTTGCCATCTGGGGCTTGTGGCTTTGAATGGCAATCTTGTTAAATATTTTTATATCATGTTACATAATTTCCTTGTTTGTACAAAGGCATTCTATGATAATTTCTCCTTCATAATATTATTGTAAACAAAATAGTCAAAACATAAATAATAACAGTGTATTTCATGCAGCTGTTTTATGCAGACTTAATGCACAGCTAAGACCAGCCCATATTTACGCCATTATGGTCAGTGAGGTTGATCCAGCCTTCTCTAATCCACGTAAACTGCCACTGGCCGTGAGGATAAGCCATTGTACGGCGACAGCAAAGTCGATGCATCAAGGCTCGTTGCTACTTCGTGCAATTTGCATTGACTGTTGTCAAATGATGACTTGACGTGATTAGTGGAATTTGATTTTGGATGGTGGAAGTTTGACGGACGGTCATTACGGTCAAACTGGGACAACCAGCATCCCCCGGATGCAGCACTTAGGCTGGCTAAATTGGACAATTGACGGATGCATTTGACTGAACAAATCGACAAAGTTGGCCACTTTAAGGCGGCCTACAAAAAGTACAACAATCCTGTCCAATAAATTACGTGGGTTCAGTGAGGTGAACACCAAAGACGGGCAATCCCCTTTCTTCCCTAACGGATGATTCCCTTCAACCTTTCTTTGGAATGAGAAGACGAAGAATTTTCACTAGGAATAAATCTTAATCTTCTGCTAGATAACTTTCTAAATGATACACACAGCTAGAGAAGCTGTCAATTTCAAACTATCCCAGAACCTTTTAACATTTAGCAATCATTTTCAAACTGCGCAAAATCTGCCCTTGAAGACGAGTATGACAAAAGGTCAGATTTCTTACCACTGTGCAATCAAACAAAATCATCAATCACAATTGTCTGACATGCATTGAACAGCTCGAGCATGTCATGTAATACTGTTTCAGGAATTGATCTGGAAAAAGACATATATCTGTGTCCTTGGAGAACATCAGAAATAGAACTTGTGCCTTCTGTAAATTGATGTGACCCACATTAATTGCATGAAAACGTGCATTTATTTGTGCTCTAAACTCTTTTAAATAAACTGGCGATTTTGTTCTGTATTGTCGCTATCATGTTGGCTTTGTGGGGATGTAAAATGCAGAACTTCTGAATGTCTAATGGAATTCTTTCACAGCAAACTCACGGCCCTGCCTGCTTAGTACAGAGTGGTAGCAGGTGAGTGGAACAGGGGTCAATGGGTCATTATTTATTTTCCCATTGGTGACAATGTTGACATGTTTTAATGCTGACTGCAAGTTTATATTTTGAATACTCTGAAAATCAACTGTATTAATATTTATTATTTCATCAGCCTGGTGGACAAAATTCATCAACTTCTGTCATCTGAAAATCACCACACAAGATGCTCCCATCAAACGGCGTCCAAAACAACTACATCATGTCATCATACGCAGGGGACCCTAGAGTAACTGGCATACAAATAATGTGACAGCCACCCACAAGAAATTTTAATCTGGGCACATCATAAGTGTCATAGCGACAGTCCTTAACTATGTTAATCTGGGCACATCATAAGTGTCGTAGTGACAGTCCTCAACTATGTTAATCTGGACACATCATAAGTGTCGTAGTGACAGTCCTCAACTATGTTAATCTGGACACATAAGTGTCATAGTGACAGTCCTCAACTATGTTAATCTAGGCACATCATAAGTGTCTTAGTGACAGTCCTCAACTATGTTAATCTGGACACATCATAAGTGTCATAGTGACTGTCCTCAACTATGTTAATCTGGACACATCATAAGTGTCGTAGTGACAGTCCTTAACTACTGCCATATTTCTGTTCAGAAATAATTCTACAGGCAGCAAAAAAATTGCCAAAAGGGCAACTACTGCCACTTTATTTGTATGTCATGAACCTGGAAGTAAAGCAGTGATCCGTCCCAAGTGGGTGTTTCTGAGGAGTGGATTTTCTTTGGATTACTTCCAGTCATGAAGGTGGCTCCACGTGTACCAAGTGTGATGACAGCCTCCATGATTTCACCACTGACCTCCTGGTGAACTTTATGACATTGAAGATCCCTTTCCCAGACTTATTGATATTACATGATTGGTCAACCGCACAGACAATAATTTTTTTTTGCTCGACCATGATGTCGATGTTCACACAAATAATAATAAGAAAACTTCTTTCATGCCTAAATCCTCAGAAACTAAGCTCAGAGGCACATCAAATGTGAAGTGAATTCCAAAGATTTGGTGCGGCAACCGAGAAAGCCTTAGTTCCAATGTTATTTTCAACCATAGCAATAAAAAGCGACCACTGGCGACTGTTTGACTTGCGGTGTCATTGATCATTGCAGACAATAATTATATGCAACAGCTCAACAGAGCTCTGTGTTGTAGAAGGTGCAACTGGTGCGTTTATTCACATGCAACAACGATTTCAATATAAACTGCATGATACTTATGTACTTGACAAAGAATTTAGGAGTATGTCACTAAAACTGGGCCCAAAGCTGTTTTCATGAAAAAAGCCATATTATATCAATTTGATTGACTTGTATATTTCTGTTTGCAGTCTCCCATTTATATATATACTCAAGAGAATTAACCATTTAAAATTACATCTTTAAATGGTTAATACCTGAGCATATATATATATATATATATATATATATATATATATATATATATATATATATATATATATAATGCTCGAGCATCAACCATTTAAAATAATATCCTTGATCAAATAACTTATAAAACTAAAAGTTATTTTAGCCAATTTCGTGGACATGAACAACCAGGGATAAGACCCCCACTAAAATTGAACATTGTCTACTGTAAGCTGTGGCAGTATGAATGCATCCATACAGCTGTCAGTCCTTCTTCACCCTTGACCACTGTGTCTTGTCCTCAGCCAAAGTCCTTAGTTTCTTGGTCTCAGTGTGCATGGTCTTTGATGTAACTCTGCAGCACACTTAACAGGTTTGTGTAGTCATGTCCTTTCCAAGTTTTACATTGGTTTGCATATAGCACAGCGAATTCCAGGGTTCTACGTCAGGAGTATCTTTTGGCATCAGTAGCACATGGTCAAGCATGGATGACCTTTGGTGGGCCACAGGATAATTAGTGAAGTGATATGACACAGCAGATAGAAATATTAGAGGAGAATCCAAATAGATGACCCCACATTGGAATGGGACTAACATCTGACAAAAAAATTATGAAATCCCTAGCAACAGAGGAAAGGCGAATTTAGAATTGTTATGCACACAGACACAGTGAGGTGCAGTAGTGTATTGGTTAGAACGTCCGACTCTCAGCTACATAAATACCTGGCTGTAAACACTGGTAGTCTGGTAGGTACATGTGAACATCATAGACATAAATAGAACACCCTTTAGTAAAACAAGACGGCTGAGCTCTTATCAGTTGACACATGATAAAGTGATGCTGGCATGGACCAGTGACATTCATGCTGCTGCAAGGCAAGAACCCACCGGAGGCCCAGTGTTTATACTGTACAGCACCCAGTCTTCATCATATATCTATAGATATACAGTACTAATAAGAGATTATTACTATATAGCTATATATACATAATACCTTATTACGTGCACAATCTATCCATGCACCTTGTATATCACATATCATAACATATTAACTATAACAGTAGCACCACTATACATGACTGAAACTGAACTTTCTGAAGTGTTCTATACATGTATTAGCTAAGTGGTCAGTGGTCAAAATCTCATTAAGCCCTGATGGACATTCTTCTCTAAGGTCCCAAAAATATTCTTTTCCCATCTTCCAACACATTCCCCAGCTGCTCCATCACAGCCACTTCCACCTGCAGATCAAGATCTCTCGAATGTTATCTGGCCAACTTGCCCAAGGACACGCCTCATGTAAAGAAATGTGCTCTCTCATTTAAGCTGTCAGTTGTTTTAGTAGGCAACCTTTCACATGGTTTGTCAAACAAATGCATAGAATGCAATGAATGTTGCAATGTGTACAGAATGAGTTACATGATAGTGGTTCATATAACGATGAAAAGGCAAACGACGACCAAAAAGGGGAGAGCCTTATTAAATGCAGATGACTTAATAAACAAAAAAAATCTTATTAATGAGCTGACATCTAGTAGTTTTAAAAAAGAGTTACAAATATGCATACACGCATGCACACATTATTTATAAAACTATAACATTTTATGTTGCACCCAATCAATGTGACTACTGGGAAACACTTAATGTACGCTAGCCCCAAGAAAAACAAACGTATCTGTAATATATTGATATTTCAGAACATTTTCGAAACTGTTACATTCATTCACATATATACTAACACAGCACAAACATTTGTGACATAAAATTATCTGAAAATAACAAGATGTTAGATCCTGTCTTTTGTCGATTCGTACAGCTGTAAGCCACACAGGAAATAACCATATTCGTTGTCCCACAACTTTCTCCAGCAAGCCTCCAAAATGTTTGTCTTGGAGAGTTTAACACTAATGCACGATGCTCAATTCAGTATGAACAACCCAACTGCCCACACTTATAACACAACACAACTGCTGGGACCATCCTCACCCAAATTATTAATCAGTCTGGAGGCCATGCCCCATTAAGAACAAATGACAAAGACAAATCTTCAAGTTAATTGGTTCCTGGTGTCATCGTCACTGGCTACTAACCCGATAAGTTTATACTTCTCTGGTAGCCACCTCTTCTTCATTGCTTTTGTTTGCCTTATATGTGACGCCACACGCCAAAACCAGGCTCTTGTCGACAATTTTACAAAACCATTTTATTACAGATTCAAATAGAGGAGATACACAGCTTTAAAATGACACCAACATGAACAGTGTATCTTACTCCTGCGCCAAGATATATTACACTTTTAGTGTACACGTTCTTGGAATAACAGTTTTGAGAAAATCAGCTTTAAAAAACGGCATTGAAAAATTGCTTCTTCCATAGCAACCATGCACTTATAATGCTCCAAATGGAATGAATTTTTTTTATTCCTCCAGTAGATGTGTATAAAGAAGATACAGAAGCATAAAGTGGAAAAACGTAATATTTATTGAATGCCACCTCATTTACTACCAGGTTTGGTATTCCCGGAGACTACCGCGCGCGAGCACTGGGAGCTGAACCCCTAAAGTAAATCTCTGAAAATAAAACATTATTTACACATTACATATATAATAACACTACACAATGTCAGTTTTCCCAATTTGGAAAGTCCGCTCCCGCTGGCGCTGAGCCAACCAGTGCAGGCTCAATGTGGTCTTCCCCTGGCCCTGCCCCTGCCGACCGACTTCCACGGGCTCGACGCGGCCTTCGAAGTAATTTTCAATAACGGCAGCTAAACTGCTGTCCTCGAGATTACTCCCCTCGCACGATCCAACTCGGTAGCTAAATAAGCTTCTTTCGATGCCATAGTGCAATTTTTTAACGAATGGAAGACGAAAACAGCGGGCGAAACTGGCGAACAAAGACGAAAGGAATGTGTAAACAAGCTGATTGCGCATGCGCGCTTACGTTTTTGACCAATCAGCGAGCGTTTCGCAACGTCCATAGCAACAACAGCACTTTGTTGCTAGATAAATTATGTATAATAGGAGCTGTTCCATTGGTCTAAAGTAAGAGATTCCCAATCACACGTGTAGCTGACGTCATAAGCTTTCCAGCCATGTATAACATGTGGGGTTTCCCGCTTGTAAGCGAGCGAAGACAGCCGATCAAAAACGCGTAAAAATGGCTTTGTTTCAGACTTCTCAACCGCGACGCTAATCAGGGGCTTCAATAAAGTGCTAAATATTACTAGTTTGAACAATCTTTCTGCATATATAAATGGATGTATGGAAAGAAGGATAATTTCGCTGATCGATTCCGTCGTTAACCCTGTTTTGACAATTCGAAGGTACGGCATGCGTTTTAGGCTCCTGCGCCGAACTAAATCTAGCGACAAGCGCCTGGTTTTGGCGTGGCGCGTCACATATTGTACATGATGATGGTGAGAAGGAAATAAATTAACTTACTTACTCACTTACTTACTTACATATGTTACACAACTATTTGTAACATGCCATGTTCACACTATAAACAGTACTACCCTATGTGTCATGCAGTGGATGCAACTGTTTCTGCCGTGCAATGAAATGCCGGCCAGTGGTCCACGCCCGCGTCACTGCAGTGAGCTGGCTTATCGCTCTTGTGTATAGGGGGATGATTAATGATGTAACTCTATGGTGAACATAGTCTTTTCACAGTAGTTGCAACATTGCTGAACGCTTACCACAGAAGTCAAGTGTTTGTGTTGGAATGAACAGATCTGCCGGAGGTGAAGTGTAACTGAGCAGTCCTACAGACCGGATACTGCACTGTGTTAAAACCTACCCTTTTTACCTTTAGACACACACTTGACATTTAGCAGTGAACATTCCTGACGCAACAACGCACTGTAATACTTACCCATGCTGGTTAGATCTGAAGACAACGATGATCCTCTAGCCGCCCTTGGAGCGCAATCCTTTGGCGTGTTGTCCACTCTAGAGACTAAAGGGTTCGCATAGCCGTGAACGTCAACAGAAGCTGTGTGGTCCAGCTGTGCAGCCGGTGACTTCTTGCCCTGAGTTGATGTTTTGCACTGAGACGTGTCATCAAGGGAACGATTGCGCAGGAGGCTGAAGAGAGAGAACAAACCCTGGTGAATGTGTAGTCACAGTGTGGAGTATTCCAGTGGTAAACACCCCCATTGGTTTATGTGTAGAAAAGCCTTCACATGCACTACGTTTACTTATCCTCTTCACACCCTAGTTGGTCCATAAGGCTACATATGCAAACTTTATTAATAGTAAAGATGCACTGTTGAGAATTTGAGTGAGACACTCAACAGTATAAACACAGCACAGTAGTACCTGCCTTCAACGGACACTTCTGTATCCAAGCAAAAGTGTCCCTACATGGCAGGTGTCCCCACATCGGAGGGACAGGCATGCCGGAGTGGAGGGCTGAAATAAGGCGAGTTAGGTGTTCCCATGTCTGCCACCAGGGTGCTACTAACCAACAGCGATCGCCGCCCGCTGCTCCAAGTCCAAGAACGCTGTCGAAGCCACAGTGTGCTTGCAGCACTGTCTTATACGGCAATATGCAGTTTATAGAGCTTATTAAACGAGTCAACTACTATCAACGTGTATTATTTTTAAATGTCACACCCCGTTTAATCGTTAACTGAATAAAATACATGTATGTATACCGTTATGGAACTATGCTGACGATGTACTGAACTAATAGGCCTACGAATTGAAAATAATAACCTGGATTTGACAGGCGAAAACGTATATGAGTTGACACACGCAGTATGAAAGCTGATTAAACATAGAAAACGACAATAGGCAGAATTAATAATCGTTTCACCTCGATTTTCAACTGATCTCGACTGAAGCATAAATTTATGATGCACGACTTAGCATCGATTCATCGTTTCATATGTGGATGACAAATTTGTATTTTCGCACACCGGTAGCGCCTTTGGCATGTTGGTTTCGCGTCGTTTAGATTGGAGGCATGCGATTTCACCCCAGTGTCATATTAGTACTGCATACTAAATTGCATTTAAGATTGTTTATCTGATTATGCGAGGCGTATTTGTGAATCTCGATTGCAATTTCAAACCACCTAAGCGAAGCCAACATCAGCGATTGATGTCGGCGGCAGCGCCAAACAAACAACTTGTTGACAGTCATTCATTGTCGTTGACATTGTTCACCTGTTTCTCGAGAATTGTCAAATCAATTCTAAGTAGGTTTAAGCAGGCCCATTTGGCATTTCCCCCGACGGCAGAAAATCGGGGTCCATGATCAACAGCTTTGTATCCGAATTCGCGATATAACGTTGTTTTTCCCACTATACACCGTGCTGTTTGTCCGTCGCCATTTTGGTAATAAAATATTTCGAGAAAAAAATTACGAAAATAATGATTACTGTCCGCCTTAGCAAGGACAGAAAACCAAAATATCCTATCCGCTGTCCGCGTTCAGCAGGTGTCTCCTCATCAGAGAGACATTAACATGGTAAAACAGTCCGTACATTGAGAAAGTGTCCCGACATAGCAGGTGTCTACTCATCGGAGGATCCGTTGAAGGCATGTACTACTGTACAACAAAAACAACAGTGATCACATGTACAACAGTACTACCACTAACTAAGAGATTTATATACAGTGTTTAATTAGCATTTTCTTAATTTGCATAGATTTTAAATGTTCTTGGTTTGTTTTAGCATAACCTAATCTCTGATAATATCATGGCTTTTAGGAAAATAAACAATATTAAGTTGTATTCTGAACAAAAACCCTTCAAACTGTACAGCTTGATGGAGGGTAGAGTTCAGTTTAGGCAGCAGCTAATCCCTAGCTGGCACAAGAACACATAACTCTTAATTCATAATTAATATGGCTTTAATCACCTTTTATTACAATAACATTTCTATTGTTTTTATCATAAAACAGACAGAAAGGTCAGAGATTTCCACGACTTACTTTGTTCCGAGCGAGCGTGCTCGCTCAGCAAGTCCTGACGCGGCTTTTGGCAAGAACTGTGCCATGGCTGTCACGGTGACGATTCTAATGGCCCGTCAGTCGTGACGAGATCGGATGAGCATTATTGCTGGCAAGGAAAACCATCACATTATTGCTGGCAAGGAAAACCATCATATTATTAGAGAAATGTTAAAAAATAATGGCACTGACAAATTCTACCTAAAATGAAAAATCTGTCGGTAATGGCCAGACTGGATGACAACCAGACATGCCAAGTTTACCGGTTTTCCTGGTAGACTACCGGTTTTTCACCTCTTCTACTGGTCTACCGGTCGGTAGAACATTTCTACCGGTTTTTGCGATTTTGGGGAACATTTTTGTTTTTTATTTTATCTGTAAAATCGGCACTGGTGAGCGTAAAATCTCGACTTTCCGGTAGACCCTGTTTGAATCTGAATCTCAGCCGTGATTCCGACGACCAATGGTATCGCAGCTACGCGCCCTCGTGATCTATGCTATATAATTATAGCGAGTACAACTCCCCATCAGAACAGTTAAAAATTTTTTTTCGCTTGAGTTATTTCTATCTACATTTTTAATCATTGATCGATAGTTTTTCTACGGCACAATGAAATGCCCTTCAGCGGCTAAGCCGCTGGCACCGCCTAAGAAGGCGAAGTATACCAATGCATACAAGGTTGCCTTCGAGGCCGATTTTCCGTGGGTCGGAAATAGTTCGCGATCAACGAACCATGCATTTTGCCGTTTGCTCGTCTTGATGCACTGGAGAAGGCGCTGCTGATGATCCCCAACTCGAACACTGCTCCAGAGAGGACCTTCAGCACGGTGAAGAAGATCTTCACCAAGCAGCGTTCGCATTTGGGGAATTCAACTCTGTCAGCACTGCTGAAGTGCATGGTGAACGAGGACACTATCTGTACTGAGTTCGCTCACTGTGAGCGCACACTGCGGCTGGCGCGTGTCGCATGCACGTCATACAATGACTTGTGCTCTAGTTCTGCACAGGAGCGAGTGTGAATTTTATTTAGAGCATTTTGTTGTACAGCTGTATCTATGTTGTTTGTATTTTGTTGTACAGCTGTATCTATGTGTTGTTTGTATTTTGTTGTACAGCTGTATCTACATGTTGTTTGTATTTTGTTGTACAGCTGTATCTATATGTTGTTTGTATTTTGTTGTACAGCTGTATCTATATGTTGTTTGTATTTTGTTGTACAGCTGTATCTACATGTTGTTTGTATTTTGTTGTACAGCTGTATCTATATGTTGTTTGTATTTTGTTGTACAGCTGTATCTATCTGTTGTTTGTATTTTGTTGTACAGCTGTATCTATATGTTGTTTGTATTTTGTTGTACAGCTGTATCTATATGTTGTTTGTATTTTGTTGTACAGCTGTATCTACATGTTGTTTGTATTTTGTTGTACAGCTGTATCTATATGTTGTTTGTATTTTGTTGTACAGCTGTATCTATCTGTTGTTTGTATTTTGTTGTACAGCTGTATCTATATGTTGTTTGTATTTTGTTGTACAGCTGTATATATATGTTGTTTGTATTTTGTTGTACAGCTGTATCTACATGTTGTTTGTATTTTGTTGTACAGCTGTATCTATATGTTGTTTGTATTTTGTGTATTTATACATTAGTGTATTTTTTAATGTCATTTGCACATTCCAAGCAGTTTTTACATTTATATTTATCAATCTCAGTCAGAATTGTGTATAGCTTTGTATATTTCTGGCATGGTATTTTTATTTTATTTATCAGTATTGCCTTATTTAACAGTATTATTCTGTAATCTGTACTTTATTAAGTGCCTTTTTATCAACAGGATGTTTCATGCTGATTTGTGCTTGTTTTTTACATTGCTGCATGTCTAGTCTGTTTGTAATTATTGTTGTATAATTTTTATATATTTTTATTATTTGAACATTTGAGTATACCATAGAATGTGCGTTTGCGTAATTGAAATGTGGAGCATTTTATTGTTTTCACTGCTGTTTTTCCATTACCTTAATTTTATGGACCTTGCATCGTTCTTAGTATTTTTTACATGATTTATAATTTTTTGGCAATGCATTTTAGCATTTTGTACATATTATTAATTATTTCTATTGTACATAATTGTCATTTCTTGTGTATTAGAAGTATGTTCTGTGTTTGTTTATGTAATTGAAAAGTGAAGCATCTAGCTATTTTCACTGCTGTTTTTTATCCATTAACTTAATTTTTATGCACCTTTCATTATGCTCAGTATATTTTACCTGCATTTTAGCCTGTTGTATAATTATGTTATTTATGTACCTATATGTACCTTATTTAAATTATATAATTTATAGTTACCATTTCTTGTGTGTAATAAAATAATGTGTTTAACTATTGTGGTTAATAGTCTGTTTGTTGTGCTGTGTCTCCAGTGTAGCTGCCGGTTGATGATGCGAAGTTGCGACCCCAAATTTTTTTCATACACCCTAATCTACCCCTTTCGGGCCTTCCGAACTTGGCATGTCTGATGACAACTGATGTTCAAGTAAGACTAATTAGACTAATATATGAAATACATATGAAATATAGAATTATATATATGAAATACAGAACTTATTTTATCATATGCGTATATATATATATATATTTTAGACTTGGCTTACATTTTACGGAACATAGACCTACAGTAATTTTTATCTTTCATATAATATCTCTAATGAACCCTGCACATCCTGGTCCTGTGACCTGGAGATACAGAGGCCGGTCTGGAGGTATAAGGTGACCTGATACCAGTAATCAAATCTGAGATTTATTAAATTAGTATGTGACAGACTTCGCCACTGACACATGATCCCCTGTTCTGCAGTACATTGTCAATTGCTGATTAAATGTGTTCTCCGTCCCAGGATGTATCAATAGTCAGGCACATAATCTTCTGGTTTGAAAATTGCAACGTTCAACACAGGCTGATAAACATAATATTAGACATACCAGGACTTCATTTGGGTTTGCATCATTGCCGGCAACCATTAAATGTCTGCCAAAATAGAGAATTCCACAGTTCCACAGAAGATGGCATCCCATTATTTCTGAAGGATGTAGGCCACCCCAGCAATCTACAACACTGCTCGTTAGTCAGCCATGGCAGTCAACATGTAGTCTAGTACTGGACATCATATATTAGCTCTATTACTGCGCTAGAGCTGGATGCCTGCAGTATTGCATAGAAAATGCCAAAATATATTTTAACACAAAATGTCCCAAAAGAAATACATAGCTTTACAATGTATTTTTTATTTTGTTCTACGCTTATGCATATAAAACTGCAGCATGAAAATGTATGCCAGTCATCGTACTTGGTTATACTAAATGTAATATATCTCTGTAAGTGTTTACAAGTTTTATTTTCCCAATCCAGTATTTAAGTCAAGAGTCTTATACAATGGAACAGGGTAACATATAACATTGTTTTAATTTGAGAGTACATTTTTGGGTATCTGAGGTGAAAGATCATGTTACGACAACTTCGTTTTCTATTTACTCCAAAACTGAAATTTTACAATATAAATGTGCACATATTGCCTAGTCAAAGTTCAGTGACCAGTACTTTAATTATTTATTATTTTGATCATTTGATATGGAATGACCCAGTTGCTGGTTTGCATATTTCCCACATATAGTGCCCAAACATGTAATGGGGTGAGAAAATAGACACCACAAAACTGAGTAGGAAGAATATTTCTACAGCAATGGGCATATTTCCCGATAATAACTGCACACACAAGTCCTCAAACAGAAAGGTTTTGAATTTAAGATCAAAAATAGAACACTTGTAAACAGCAAACTCTACTATGTCTATATCACAATCCAAAGATAACACACACAATTTCTTATACAACACTACACTTGTGTCACTATAAATTATCACGTGTCCCATTTCTTTTTGTAGCCCTCTGCATAATAAACGTCCGTTGTTTCAAGGGTTATGTTTTCATGAAAACTGGCTTAACACTAATAATAATAGTCAACAGAGTGATTGCTAGATGTAATTTCACACCAGTGGCTAGATATACGAGATAATTATACCTTGTTTTGCAGGTGGTGATTCAGTAGTAAATTCAGACTTTTGTCAGGTAATACTGGCCACTGGCTAAGCACTCAGGGTTTATTCATGAAAGACTCGTACAAATTATGGTATTCTTAAGGTCAATTAGCGTTGGTCGTACATTTTGGACACTTTAGCCATGCATTGCATGCTGGGATAGGAACTACCACCAACCATGACACCATTGTCATATATTTAATATAAACTATGCTCGTTCCTTGTAAGCATATGATGAAAACATTCATATGGTCAGATGCAATCTCACAAACCAGAAATTACGTCCAAATCTCTGTGATGACTTCATCTGTGGGGACATATTGCTATGTTATGTTTGGTTCGTTTGCATTATGTGCCCATAGGGCAGGAGTTTACTTATTGACTAGACACAATACGTTGCTGTGCCTATTATTGTGGTAATTCGCCTGTGGTAAAGATAAGAAATAGAGAACAATTGACCCTGCTGGCTGAATGTGGAACAACGCTTGTACGGCCACAATCAATTGACCCTGCTGGCTGAATGTGGAACAACGCTTGTACGACCACAATCAATTGACCCTGCTGGCTGAATGTGGAACAACGCTTGTACGGCCACAATCAATTGACCCTGCTGGCTGAATGTGGAACAACGCTTGTACGGCCACAATCAATTGACCCTGCTTGCTGAATGTGGAACAACGCTTGTACGGCCACAATCAATTGACCCTGCTGGCTGAATGTGGAACAACGCTTGTACGGCCACAATCAATTGACCCTGCTTGCTGAATGTGGAACAACGCTTGTACGGCCACAATCAATTGACCCTGCTGGCTGAATGTGGAACAACGCTTGTACGGCCACAATCAATTGACCCTGCTGGCTGAATGTGGAACAACGCTTGTACGGCCACAATCAATGAAGAATTAAACATTCATTTTGAAGCAATTAACAGAGTAACCAAATTTAATGCAGACAAGTTCAACTACAACAAACTGCTGTAATTGATTACTGATTACAGCCATATATAATTACGCCAATTTCTTGCTTTTCTTTTCATGACCCAACATCGTATTGATTTTTGGGTCGCACTACATTCCAACATCGTTTGTACTGTATTAAAGGGAAGTGTTCACAGTGAAATTGCATGCTTGGTAACATGAACAACAACAAACTTGACATCTCCAGCTTTCACAGCTTGCACGTATCGATAGCGTGCAAGTGTTACTAAGTAGATTGTAGACCCACTGTGAATGTATCACAACACAATTGATCGGACGGGTCTCTGTGGAAATGACTGACCTAGTAAGTGATGCCTCAGCACCAGCAACAACAATAACAGTTGCCAGCTTCACTACAGATGGCAATACTGCACCACACAGCCAATGACAGCGAGGGTCACAGCATCTCAATATCCCACATCCATACATATAATGTGTGTGGATAAATTTCAGCAACACCGAAACGAGCATGGTCTTACCATAATAATGTGCCTGGCAAAAATACAAAGGTGTTGACATAGTATACATTCTTTTCTCTGTTTAGCCTGGCAAAAAACACAAAGGAACCGCCATAGTACAAATTCTTTCATCCTTTTGAATCTTCTAACCTTCTTTTTTCCATGGCAACTATGCTAAAATAAATAATTTTATTCAAATTCTTTCAACTATGAATAAAGGTGACGCTGCTCATTTTTATCACAAAGTACAAATTTAATTACACAATAATTACTGAGGTGTGATTTTGTTTATCCAAATGTCCGCATGGATTTCTCCATGTGTAGCACCAGTTTCATGGATCTAGGCAAGTGGTACTGCTGGGGACACAACATCTGTTGCAATGTCCTGGAATCACATTTTGGTTACAACCATTGGTACCACCATCTCATGGTTCACATCTTTATGAAACTGGATATATTGTGCCAACAATGCACTATTTATGCAGGGTCTATACAAACCTACAGTAGAGATACAGATGTAATTTATTCATTTATTAACATTGGATGTGACATTAAGTTGGTGATGAACTGAGTATGTCATGTGGAATGAAATGTTCTGGTGAAATCTGAGTAAATGATGCATGCATTGATATCCCAGAATGTAAATTACAGTGGCCATCACTGGCACAGCAGGATCTTTTTTCCAACAGCTATGACAGCCATTAAATGAATGCCTTGCAATTGACAATTTACTCTACCATCCCATCTTTCTGAAAGGGAACAGTTTAAGAAGAGCTGTACATATTTAAACCATTGGTCCTCTTTGAAACATTACTTGATAAGTCCCTATATCGCAACCATCTTTCTGAAAGGGAGCAGTTTAACAAGAGCTGTACATATTTAAACCATTGGTCCTCTTTGAAACATTACTTGATAAGTCCCTATATCGCAACCATCTTTCTGAAAGGGAGCAGTTTAACAAGAGCTGTACATATTTAAACCATTGGTCCTCTTTGAAACATTACTTGATAAGTCCCTATATCGCAACCATCTTTCTGAAAGGGAGCAGTTTAACAAGAGCTGTACATATTTAAACCATTGGTCCTCTTTGAAACATTACTTGATAAGTCCCTATATCGCAACCATCTTTCTGAAAGGGAGCAGTTTAACAAGAGCTGTACATATTTAAACCATTGGTACTCTTTGAAACATTACTTGATAAGTCCCTATATCGCAACCATCTTTCTGAAAGGGAGCAGTTTAACAAGAGCTGTACATATTTAAACCATTGGTCCTCTTTGAAACATTACTTGATAAGTCCCTATATCGCAACCATCTTTCTGAAAGGGAGCAGTTTAACAAGAGCTGTACATATTTAAACCATTGGTCCTCTTTGAAACGTTACTTGATAAGTCCCTATATCGCAACCATCTTTCTGAAAGGGAGCAGTTTAACAAGAGCTGTACATATTTAAACCATTGGTCCTCTTTGAAACGTTACTTGATAAGTCCCTATATCGCAACCATCTTTCTGAAAGGGAGCAGTTTAACAAGAGCTGTACATATTTAAACCATTGGTCCTCTTTGAAACGTTACTTGATAAGTCCCTATATCGCAAAGAGTAATCAGTCACCATCCTGGGAAAAAATTGCTCTGCCATCTAGGCAAAATTACTAATTTATGCCTCTTGCTATAATGAACACAAACAGGTAGGTCACAAGTGATCATAAAGATGTCACCTGTAGATAAATGTGATGATGCTAGCGTGATGTTTTGGTTTGTATCCATGGCAGCTGATTCATGGAATTGTATGACCCTAAAGTATTTGCTACAATTAAGAATGTCACACCACTGGTTTACTAGGAAAACCTTGTTGAACATATAGGATTTTCATTTCAAGGGCTGCGCCATACTGTTAGAAACCCTATGTCACGGGTGTTGTAGTAATATACTTGTAAACACCTACTCCTATACTTGCCATGCTGTTTGTGTCCAAACTCAACTTAATTGTAACATAACTCTTAGAACACATGGTTAGTGTTTATTATCTCTTTTAGGTGCATTGAAAATTGTGTACGTAGGTCGCGCCTTGTGGCAGCACCAATTTTAAGCGCACGTTGTTTGTGCATTTTTAAATGTTGAATGTCATTATTTTATCATCTTCAGAAGCTTGGACTACTGTGAAAGTATCTGTGTCACAGTGACCTGAACAATTTTATAACATTTGTTTTTAACTGTCTACAAATTGCGAGTTTTAGTCGGGTGCTTCAGGTAGAATTTGGCACCAAGACACCGAGTTACCCAGCAACCATTCTACACAACATTGGGAACTGCCGTGCAACAATTAAGATACCTCCAACGAACTGGAATCAGTTGCTGTATTGTGGACTAAATAGACATGGCTACCAGAAAACAAAGTTGCAGGGCCGGTGCGCACAAGATCCACACTATCAAATGTATTTTATCGACCCAGAAAGCAAGTGGTGTGAATGAGGGTTTGTGTTTATAAACAAACAGGCATAAACATAGCAAACCTTCATCAGCTGACTGCCACGAACAATGCAACAAACATCAATACAACCAATAAGAAATTTGCATTGATTAATACCTGGTCGATCCAGAATAAAGCAGAACTGATCAAAGACTATGTTGACGAGAACAAATTGGACATTATTGCGTTAACGAAGCAGAGGTGAATGTGTTAGTGGCAGGAGGATAGAAACTGTGTCATCTCCCTCGAAAGAACAGACGTGGTGGTGGAGTCAAGAGTCCTGTTCAAGTTGACCCTATGAAAGATATGAGAGACTTCTCTGACCACTGATACATTCGAAGGTCTCAGTGTCTCACTGCGGTGTCCCAGGACAAGGAGTATCGTCTGGGTGTACGTAATATACCGGCCACCATTGGCGTTAATGTCTAACGCCTTCATCGACGATCTTGGCACTGTACTAAGTGCTGCTGTGACTCACCCGAATGATGCCATCATTTGTGGGGACTTCAATGAACACTATGCCAACTCACAATCAACGGCTGCAGATAACCTTTCTGATCTACTACACAACACCGACTTAGTCCAGCATGTAACGAATTCAACATGTGAGTAGAAATACCCTCGATCTTGTGATCATCACTCCATGCTGACTGCATCACCCGTAGCGTCAACAACACTGCTAAATGATCACCACGCAGTTGAGCGTAACGAAAAGTATGCGTCCATCGAGAAACGAATGTTCACCAGTGACATCCGTGAAGCGTTTGCCACAAGTCCTCCTACCACTGGTGACCTGGTTGACACACATAACACCGTAATCACGACTATCATCGACAAACACGCACCACCCATCAACTGCGTCATCATGGTTCGCCCGAAAACGCCATAGCATACAGAAGAGCTGTCGGAAGCAAAACGTAACCTCTGCCGCACCAAACGTCGATGGTGAAAGGAGAAACTCATTGTAAACAGACAGATCTTCACGACACTTTGAAACGCCTACCAACAAAAACTCAGCGCCGCTATATCGAGTCACTATTGCATGCTGATAAAAGATGCTGGCCATAAAATGAAACAAATGTTCTGTGTAACAAACACTGATCGGCCGATCAATGCACGCTCAGCTAGCCGACTCACTTGCTGAGTGATTTCTTTGTCTATGAAGTTGCTGAAATACATCGTACCATCGATTTGCACACTATGCTGAATGCCCTCAAATGACAACAGCTGAATGTTGAAGTGCACGCGCAATTCAGAAACTTCACACCGGCTATGCTGGAGGACATCATATGGATCATTCATCTATCTACCACTAAGACGTGCACTGATACTAAGATCGGTAATGCATCTGTACAGTCAGGCATCATACTGCAGAACAAGAAACATGCTTTACTAACACCATTACTTAAGAAACACTGTATTGACACAGATAAGTTGGAGACTCTGGAACAATACGTCGCAAATGAACTGCGCTGTCACATTGATGCGAATGACTACAATGACCCATTTCCGAGCACATACCGCCCAAGACACAGTACTGAAACGACTCTAGTGTGTATCCACGAAGACCTGACTCAAGCAATTGATGCGCGGAGTGCTGCTCGTGCTGTTAGATCTCGGTGCTGCAACACACTTCCTCTTCTTCGTGTCACCTGCAGGCAGTCTAGCCTGTCGAGACTCCAGAAACACAGCGTACGTTGAACGTGATGCTCGGCATGTCAGAAGTTCTTTGTTGATGTCTATGCCCATCACACCACTGACTGATGTCACAGAATCATTCACAATGCGCTCAGTAACGACACATAACGATGTGCTGAGCAATGATACACGTATGACACATGTTCATACACTCCATCTGTTGTGACTATCTGCGTTTGTGCGGCTATTGAGTCACAAGTGCATACTTTCCACTACTGGCGATGTTAACTGATTTCATCGTGCTAACTTTGGATCACGATCCTTCACAAGCCAATCTTTACATTTACCATACAGTAGCCATTCATCCCTGAATTTGGAATCGTCATGAACACGGGGCATTGCAATTACCAAGCAAAAATGTAACAAAATGGGCAAGAATTTTTTTTTTGGGGGTTCCTGTTTGCACGCGACGGGTGTACTAGCGACATCTGTAGCATATATGCAGATTTTTTGGAGAAAGAACGAATCTTATTGGTTCCAGTTCGCACATGTCATGTTTACAAGCGACATCTGGCGACTATGGCCGAAATATTTTGGTAGTAAACGCTTTCAAGAACATCGCTATAAATTCAAGAACATTCAAGGGTACTTAAATGACATTTTTAAATTCGAGAATATTCAGGGATCTGTGCAAACCGTGTTTAATCTATACTATCTACCAATCGCCGATATGTTCAAAAGCCACAACCTTTGATACCATAATTATGTACGCTGGTGTCACTCAATTTTACGTGTCCACCATCCCAAAACAGAGATTATAAGCACTTCTACGCATTGACGACTGCCTGCGCAAGCTGAGACAGTGGTTAACCAACAACAAACTTCTGTTCAACAAGGATAAAACTGAGGCAATAACATTTAAGTCCTCCAGTGTATGGTAACCATCTGTCGGCTCTGTCATCAGTGTTTCTGGCGCAACGATTCCATTAAAGATGGTTGTTCATGATATTGGCATTTACCTTGACTGCCAGTTAGACATGTCGGCCCAAGTGTAAGACCTTAGTGCAATCGCTAGTGACATCACGTCTAGATTATGGCAATGCGGTGCTTTATGGCATCACTGATCAGCGGTCAGAGTTGTCCTACAGATCCAGCTCAGTGACCAACAACAAAATATCAAAGTATATACAACTGTGCTGCAATATATCCATGTGCGATATGGCCGGTGATCATTCTGCCGTGCAGGACAACTTCTGTGGAATGCGTTGCCTGAGGAACTGTGACTGATCTCATCCATGGTCGATTTCAAGGCAGGCCTCAAAACGCATTATTTTAAACTCGTTTTTAACGTCTAATATGTTGTTTTCAGGTCATCCTTCTTATGTACTCATAAAGACTGTATAATCTACTTTAACTGAGTTTTATTATAGTTTACAACTTTATTCTCTGATTGTCTCACTTTTATTATAAATACATTGTCTCATTTTTATTATACATGTTTAATTGACGCTACACCTAAACATTCTTTCAGCCTGACTTCTGGTTTACTTCACTGAGTTTCATGTATACAATTATATACTATTTTTATTGTAGCGATGCTGAACATCAAGAACACACACATTTCTGACTTCCTATATATGCTAAGTGCTAAGCAAGTAAAAAAATTGTGCCCAGGTAAGGTTTAAACCCACAACCTCCTGAGTGAAATAGGTTAGTGCCTCAACATTGAGTCTGTGTTATCCTGGAGATGGTTGGAGAAGATGACAAGAGTTTTATATTTATATTACACTGGTTTCCTTGAAGCACCATGCAATATTTGGTTCAGTGGTTTCAGTTGGAATGCTGTTTCAAATTCTGCTGGATTATTTATTGACATGCAGCAGTTTTACGCTATATGAGACGTTACCTCTATAGTGCTCTTGATAGAATGAGTGAACCAAAAATGATTTTGGCAATATTAGTTAGTATTTTATCAAGACTTACCATTAGAAGTATGACTGGCTGGCATGTAATCAACTGTCTATGCAAGTGCCCAGAGTTCCTGACAAGTAATTTCATTGTGCAGTGACATCTTGTCCACAGCACTGTAAAACAGACATCAAATGTATAAAATGCCTGAATTAAGCCTGAACAATGATATGCAATTACATCCACACACCATAAGGATAATAAAATGGTGAATTTAAATAGTTTAAGTTAAGAGTGTAGTTTCTGTAGTTATTATTTCTGATCCATAGGCATAGCCATAGACAGTTTTAGATTGAGTTCATGATTATGCTGTATTTTGTAGAGGTTAAATTTTAAAAAGCTGCACTGACTGACAAATATATTGCAGATGTGATAACAAGAGAAAAAAGCACAATCCGGAAGCACTGGCAAGCCATTGTTATTGTTAATTTTATATTGTTATTGAACTTGAGCGAGGGCGAAGCTTTCTAGTTGACACAGCTAGTGTAGTGACAGTAGTGTATAGTGACATTAATTGTCTGATGTATGACGACAGAGCACATGACAACTGTCATACTAAACGCATATAGATAACCATCTGGACAGTTTGACACCACTTTAACATGAAGTAACGTGAAGGTGAAATGTCAGCTCTGATTCGCGTATCAGCGAGTCCGTAACGCCATTTCGTCATGACCTAGGCCAGGGGCCGCCAGGACTAGGCCCTGGGGCTGGGCGCAGCCGCAGGCAATACACAACACCGTCTGTCAAATCATTTCTAAACAAACCAGCTTAACAGCAACGCCAACAACAACAACTGACACAACGACAGTTAAAAATACGTCTGCCCGATACAGCAGCACTGCAACAGTTCATACCTAGGTACATGAAATATTCAACTGGCAATCGTTACTCGAATCGCACCTTGAATCCGCAATGATGGAGGCGCGCCTTCCCTAATGACGTCACCGCGCTACTATGTCGCGAAGAAATGTTTCCGCTACAATAATCTATGAGCGCACTTTCATGCCTGGCTCTGTGAGACCCGCTAGATGGCGCAACTCTTCAAGTATTTTTCAAGTACATACTGGTGTTACTGCTAAAAAGTAATAATTTAATATCCTGCCGTTTGTAACGTCATCTCCCAAGGTGGGGTGATCTAAAAACGTTTGTATGTACAATAAATATGCGCACTTCAGGGGTAAAATGGACGTCTACGATGACTTAATAACTTCGAGCGGTGGTCTAATGGTTAGAGCACCCGCCTGTCGATCGAGGGGACGGTGGTTCGATTCCACCTCCGCCGTTTCGAAGCTTGGGCAATTTCGTTCACTCCACTTAGCCCGTGTCTTTCGGAAGAGACACTAAAAGCCGTTGGTCCAAACTCCTGCGTTAGCTCAAGATTGGGCTGTTTGGAGTATAACTACATGAGTGACACATGAGGTGGGGCTTTTTGAAATGCTTATATTCCGTTGGTGCCGTGACTGTTTCCTGTGTGAGTGAATTCCACATTGGGATAGAGCGAACATAGAACGAGTGCTGGTAGATAATGCAGGAGGCAGGTACTGTTCGGAATTTATACTCGTGGTGGCGTCCATAGTGCGAACATCTGCTGTAACAATGATGGTAAGCAAACTGGTGCGAACTAGTCCATGGAGAATCTTAAAAAAAACAGTGGCATCTCCAATGCAACGTCTTATATGTATAATATATCACATGTGAGGTTAGCACACATGGCAGTGGCACTTGAAAGTCTCCGATAATCACCAGCGACAAAACGAGCTGCGGACGCTGCACTTGTTCAACTTTCTGAATGTCTGTCTTTGTGTCTCTTTTTGTGGAGTGACTATAGGCCCAAGTAGCATACTCAAGCGGTGGTCGGACGAGTATACCCGTATGTGGTTTTCCTCACTTGGGTGGTGCTGTTTAGATGGCTGAGATTTCAAAAAGAGGTCCTAAAATGGTAGGAAGTTGGCCTAAAAAATAGGTGGGAAATGGGAGGTGGGAAGTGGACTCTCAAAAATGGTTGGAAGTGGGAGGTTGGTCCCACACGCAGGTGGGAGATGGGAGTTTCTGATCCCTGCAACACCTTTCATCATGGTAACTATAGGCTACACCACATGTATATCTCGTGATACCCACAAAAGATGACCAACAGGCTTGGACACAAAGTGGACCAGGGTGTGCCTGTGGACACGTACTTAAGTTAAATGCATGAAATGTGCTGACGTAACTTACTTAAGTGGCCAATTAAGAAGAAAGACATGTGCTGGTACAACCATGATCAAGTGCTAGTAGCAAAACAGTCTTATACATAACGCGGTGGCCAATCCGTAGGACCGCTCAAAGCGTTGAACACTTCACACACTGGTACTCCTGTTCACCCCAACAACAACTCGACTTCTCTGGGAAGCATACGGCCACGCTGCAATTACTACGCGAAGACTATTCGTTCACATATTCACAACTGTCTGTAGCCAGGTTCTCGTCTGTACTGTTGGCAACGAAGAGTGAACGAACTTGCCCAAGTTTCGAAATGGCAGCAAAAGGATTCGAAACCGGGTTCTCTCGATTGATATTACGATGTTGTACTAGCATATGCCTACCTGTGCCACCGCGCCCAACGTAAAGTTATTGTAGAGCCAGAGATGGTGGCCGAGATAAGTACGAACTCCAGCATATATGTGGAGCATAAACATGTGTTTAATGAGTAGGAGTAGCACGGACTCTACTTGTCAACCCCTCAGAAGCAAAACCGTATGTGTGCGTGTGTGTGCGTGTGTGAAGGTATATATATATATATATATATATATATATATATATATATATATATATATATATATATATATATATATATATATATACCTTCACACACCTGTATATATATATATATATATATATATACACCTGTATATATATATATATATACAATAGTGTAAAAAAATGTATGTATGTATATGTATATATATATATATATATATAATTATATATATATATATATATATATATATATATATATATATATATATATATATACATACATATATATATATATATATATATATATATATATATATATATATATATATATATATATATACATATATATATATATATATATATATATATATATATATTTATTTATTATATTTACACTTGTATATATATATATATATACAATAGTGTAAAAAAACATTTTCTTGAGCCAGTTAATATATATATATATATATATATATATATATATATATATATATATATATATATATATATATATATATATATATATATATATACTATATATATATATATATATATATATATATATATATATATATATATATATATATATATATATATATATATATATATATATATATATATATATATATTGTTGTTCTAAGCTGAATAAGTTCTTTCTTCAGTAGTCATACGAAGATGTTACGTTGTTCGTTTCCTCATATCGTTGTTTTTCTAATTTTTACTTTTCGCTACTTTTTCTAACCTCGCGAACTGCTCATGTCTTCACTGGCTGGAGGTGGCAACAGCGCACACATCTTAAGATTTCCGTTTTGCTCAATAGATGGCGGGTGCGATGTGTCATTTAGTCACGAGGTAGGAATCATAGTTGCGTGTCGGTGTCAATCAAGCGCTGACGAGCATGATAGATGAAGCGGTAAAGTATCACTCGTTGAGTGTTGTTGATCATTCGATTTGTCAGTTTACCGGTATGCAGCCGCTATTGTCGTCATTCGCGAAGATCGTGTACGACAGGATCGAGTGATGGCAGTTAAAACAGCTGAGTATAATATTTATGTTAACTAATTTACGGAGAGACGAAGATTCTGCAGTGAACGTCGACGGTCGATTCCAACAGGCAACCGCAGTAATTACTGGGTTGTAGCCTTTTCAAGACGATACTATCATACTTCCTAATTCTGCGTCATTACGGACTATACAATGACCTGGTTACTCCGACTCGTGTTGCTGATATTTATATTGAAGGTAAGTCAATTAAACTGTTTGTAGCATGCAGGTAAATGTTAGGGGAATCCAAGTGTAGATCGATGCCGAAGCGCGGAAGTTCAATTACATGTGTGGTCGGTTTGTAAGTGGTGGGCCATGTCTGCCTTTTTAGATATCAATGGCAGAATGAATAGATTATTTCACTAGAGAGCTGAAAATGATAATTTATAGGCCCTACGTCCGCGTCAGATTGGGTTTCATAAGCGATATTGTTTGGCTTACAAAACAACTGTAGTTAAACTATATCGTTATGATGTACGTTGATATTTGAAATGAGGAATCATAATTCTATATTAATGGGCTTAAACATCTGCGCTATCCATTCCGACTTAACTGTGTTCGGAGTTACCGTCCGGAAAGGTGATCTGCCTGGTTGACTTGCACAGTCAACAGGAACATAAAAAAAATTCTTTATTAACCGTGGGAAGGGATACACACCAGGATGCAAGATTTATATCGAAGTTAAATAAATAGGTAGGCTAAATATGTAACTTACTGGTGTGCGAGGCAACCAAGACAGTGTGCAGTCACGTGTTGATCGTACGGCAATATTATGTTAGCCGACATCGATTCTGTTTTACGTGTCTTTTAATCTATACCAGGTCATTGACTTACAATCGTAATACTCATCGAGCCATAAATTCCTAAAAATCGAAGTTCGACAGACAGTAGGTACAACAAGTGTTCAGACTGACAGAGATTTTGCCAGTGGCGTATTATATATAAATGTTTATTTTCAGTTTTAAAAGTCCATATATATATATATATATATATATATATATATATATATATATATATATATATATATATATATATATATATATATATATATATATGGCGTATTATATATAAATGTTTATTTTCAGTTTTAAAAGTCCATATATATAT
Organism: Lamellibrachia columna; assembly: GCA_963662155.1. Classification (NCBI taxonomy): domain Eukaryota; kingdom Metazoa; phylum Annelida; class Polychaeta; order Sabellida; family Siboglinidae; genus Lamellibrachia; species Lamellibrachia columna. Next base: position 61,698,480 of record OY759263.1, read on the forward strand.
ATATATATATATATATATATATATATATATATATATATACATAAAATACAAGTAAAAATATATATAAATATGCACACATGTTGTGCATTAAAAATACATGTAGAAATAATAAAACATATATAAATATACACACATGTCGTGCAGTAAAAGTACATGTAAAATAATTAAAACAGTAAAAAAAAATATGCAAATATACACACGTCATGCATTAAAAGTGTACAATTGACTAATCTAATAGTTAATCATTGGACTTCTATAATAAATAAAAAAGTGTGCAAATAATAAAAAGGGCATTATTATTTTTAAACGGCATGAAAGGGTAAATATCGATCAACCAATGCGTTCAATAAAATATTTTACATAATTTGTAGCAGACTTTTTGCACTACAACGGGGTGACAATGTTGTGTAAAATTATAAAACTGTTGTTATATACAACAGTGATGCCTTTCAAATTCTGTTTTTTTAATTACCCCTTAAACTTGAGGTGAACAGTGCACAAAACTATTGGAATAAAGTTGCTTTAATGATGCTGCTTCATAAGTGAAATGTTCTGGCTAAAACATTTGTCTGATCATAAATACATCTTTTTGGCCTGGCAATATCATAATCGTTAGTAAGGTTATAATTGTTGATGATATGACCAATGTATTTACCGTTCTCAGTGTGAGGTAGTGTATGGTTATTGATAGCAACTGGGTGAATATTTTTTTAATCAATAACTATACAGTAAGATTTGTTGGCATTGTAAGTTATGTCAAACACAATGCCATACTCGGCACAACAATCAACCCATGAACACTAAGTGAACAAATACAAAGATCATTGGCATACGATGGTTCATTGTGGTGCCTGCAACCAATTTGTTATTTTTTCCAGCTTCAAACACGTCGCTAAAAGAACCAGCCGCTCTGAGCTCCGATGCATACAATATTCATACTTCATACAAGCTTTAGGCACCTATATGTCCTGTTATTCAGATTTGACATTATATTGTCATTGATAGACATTGATAGAGTCTACGCAGAACTGGTCGTATCGTTCCTATGCATCAATGTTTGAAAGCGGTGTTGTTTACTGAGTCGAGATTTACTTTATTCTGCTGTAATATTTGTTCCACCTTCACAAAGAAGAATGACGGTGCGTGCTACAGTCGAAACAGTTACCCCACCTAGCGGGTCTCCCAGTGACAGGGTAGTAATAATATTGTCGGATGACGGGCAGTTGAATAAATATGACCATGATGTCGCAGGCTACGGGGGGCGGTCGTGTAGTGGGTTTAGTCACATGACGCAGGGGTAGGCTCTCAATACATTGCCAATATACCATTTAACTGACCTCCCATAAACCCGTTTTAGACATTTTTCAAAAATATATCCCTTTCAAGTTGAACGGATTGAAACATATACCATGTTATGTAGATGGGAGTCACATTCCATAGTGTGATTTGCGGGGTCCAGGGGGTCTGGACCCCCATTTTTTGAGTACCAACAATCCATTGCAATTGCATGTCAACGGGGGACATAGGCATTGCCAAGAAATCAACACAAGGTCAACATTGTCGCTTACTACGTACGAATTCTTTAGTAGCAGGCCGACGTTTTCAGACACTGATCTAGCACAGGCGATATTATACATGGCGTCCAGCGTATCCCCAGAGTTATTCTTAACATTAACGGTGACGTTCTTCATAGATTCACTGCACACGCACACGGCACGCGCGGGTACACATACGCACGCACGCACGCACGCACGCACGCACGCACGCACGCACGCACGCACGCACGCACGCACGCACTAACTCTGGCACTCGAGATCCTCTGTTCTTCGGACATGTTGGAGAGCAGCATTACATAAGTCTTAGTAATAATGACGGTGTGGTATGAGTTATTAGTGTAGGAACATGCTATCGTGCAGAATGTTAAAAAAAACTAATTTTCACTTGATTTTATATCTATGTTGTAAATGTTTAACAAAATTACACACACAACACCCGTGCACCCGCGCACACGCTCGCACGCACGCACACACACACACGCACACACATACAAGGCGCGCGCGCGCACGTACACGTACACGTACACGCGCACGCACACCCATACGCACACACACACACGCACGCACGCACGCACGCACGCACACACACACACACACACACACACACACAGGCTTATTTCATATATGTACACACACAGTTGGACAACCGTTAGTTCACAGCTGATATAAACAGAGTTTCTAGTATCTAGTTGTTTCCAGCACCCGGCAACGTTCTATTAACTGACTACAGTCTGTATAATTATACTGTGGTTAGAATGTTATGGCCTTTTGAGGTCTCATTAAACTAGTTAGCCTTTTCAGAACTTTATCGCCAAGCACCAGATGTACCGTGTCCAGTTTGCGTCTTGAATTCAGAACTATGGCATGAAAGGCGGATGTGCTAATGACTACATTTACATTTTTGGGTTTTGTAATATAAGTACACAACGTCAATTAGTTATGTCGTCCTCTTCCTCTTTTTATGGTGTATGTATTTCTGTGATGCATGTTCATTTACATGGCGCAAACGTCTCAGGAAACGTTTTAATCTACCAGTTTGCACTCACTGTTGTTATATGGCACTACTACTACTTTTAGCAGAATGTCTCCCGATTCAAATTCAGATCATGAATCGAATGGTAAGGCTTTATACAGAGTAGTTTAAAATGCAACAACAATTTGGACAGACTCTCTTGAGAGGGCAATCTAGCCATTCGGGGTATTGGTTCATATATGTCTAAACGTTTCAATTACACTTTGTCTCAGTTCAAACTTGATGCCACGACTTTCTATAATATGAAACCCAGATACTTTTATTATATCATTCAGAACCACTATCAGAAGGGGCTGGATGAGAAACTATTAAACAGTTTTCTTCGCAAAGGATGTGCTCAATAATATAGAGAATGCGTGTAGCACTTTTTTAGTCAAAGACGTGTTAGTCTCTTTGTGTGCAAAGATACTTCAATTGTAAACATTGTCGTACGAATAAATATATAGTTTTACTATTACTACACTACCGTGCCTCTAGTTTGCAATAATGCTGATACAGAGTTAAGACAATTGCGTGTTGGTTTAGTCAATTGTAGTATACTCGTTTGGAATAGGCCTACCTACAGGTGTAAATGAAACAAAATCCACCGCGTTTTGCAGAAACTTTAGACTCAAAAGTAGTTGCACCTCGTCTACTGTAAATTTTACATTTGAAGTTATACTTATGTGACGAATAAAAAAAATACATAGGACTACTTTATCACGATTTTTATATTTTCAGAAAATCCGTATTAAAACGGGACACGGCCCAAGGCCGTATTCCTCCCAAAAATCCGTATTGTATACTTACGATGTCTGAAGTTTGGGCTGATTACATTAGGCCCTAACTCGATTAAAACCGGGTAATTGGTGTCCCAACTTACACCATTTCAAGTGTTTTGCCTAAAAAAACATCAAATGGGAAGGAAGGGGGATACTCCCCTATCACACACACCCGAAGCGCTTCACGCCTCGTTTCGCGCCTTTGGCGCTTCATACATTACCTTGGACCCCCCTTTTTCTAAACCCTGGATCCGCCTCTGTCACGTGTGTCGCGTGCGTTGGCGACACAAAACATATCCATAAAGCGTGAATTTGTCTAAAGGATGGCATATACTAGCAAAGTATTTAGCGTCTCCTCCCCGGGGGTCACAGGTCAATCGTGATATAACGTATACTCTTCATTTGTGCACGTTGCCGAGTGCATGATATTCAGTTTCAACTGCTGCGACATAACTGGCTGGTGCGACCTGCACCGTGGGTTTGTGCAGCTGTGATGCCGCCGGGTTTTGACTCGACGCAATCAACCGTCAGCGTCTCACTTTGACCCCAACTGAGCGATAATCTTCTCCTATTTGACGACCACCTTCAACTTGCTAAAGATTGTGTCGTCTTTTTAGGGAGTCTTGCAGCAGCAGAGAGGGTAATTAATTGTAATTGTACGATTGGGGGATTTAGTGGGAGTGGAGATGTGGGAAGGGAGAAGAAGAGGAGGGTTTGGGAGAAATGTTTTTATAGCTCAGAGGTCGGGTTGAACCAGACCTCGAAACAATCCGGTGTGGTTGCAGATACCACTTCCCGACGCAGAGTGTTCTATTGAGCTGTCTATAGCCGGGTACTCATACAGCTGAGTGAACTGTCTGTAGCCAGGCACTCATACAGCTGAGTGAACTGTCTGTAGCCAGGCACTCATACAGCTGAGTGAACTGTCTGTAGCCAGGCACTCATACAGCTGAGTGAACTGTTTGTAGCCAGGCACTCATACAGCTGAGTGAACTGTCTATAGCCGGGTACTCATACAGCTGAGTGAACTGTCTGTAGCCAGGTACTCATACAGCTGAGTGAACTGTCTGTAGTCAGGCACTCATACAGCTGAGTGAACTGTTTGTAGCCAGGCACTCATACAGCTGAGTGAACTGTCTGTAGCCAGGCACTCATACAGCTGAGTGAACTGTCTGTAGTCAGGTACTCATACAGCTGAGTGAACTTTCTGTAGCCAGGCACTCATACAGCTGAGTGAATTGTCTGTAGCCAGGTACTTATACAGCTGAGTGAACTGTCTGTAGCCAGGTACTCATACAGCTGAGTGAGCTGTCTGTAGCCAGGCACTCATACCGCTGAGTGAACTGTCTGTAGCCAGGCACTCATACCGCTGAGTGAACTGTCTGTAGCTAGGCACTCATACAGCTGAGTGAATTGTCTGTAGCCAGGTACTTATACAGCTGAGTGAACTGTCTGTAGCCAGGTACTCATACAGCTGAGTGAACTGTCTGTAGCCAGGTACTCATACAGCCGAGTGAACTGTCTGTAGCCAGGTACTCATACAGCTGAGTGAACTGTCTGTAGCCAGGCACTCATACAGCTGAGTGAACTGTCTGTAGTCAGGTACTCATACAGCTGAGTGATCTGTATGTAGCCAGGCACTCATACAAAAGCAAAACTGTGAAAATGGCTTTCAGCGATGGGAGATGAGAGGTGGGACAGGTGGGAGGTGGACTCTCAAAAATGGTATGAGGTGAGAGCTTGGTCCCACAAGCAAGTGGCAGATGGGAGGTTCAGACCCCTGCCACACCTCCTCATCATGGTATCTAGGCTACACCACATATATTTCTCGTGGTACCCACAAAAGATGACCAACAGTGATCCGCTTGGACACAAAGTGGACCAGGATGTGATTGTGGACTGTGATCGATAATTAGGTTTGGATCACCACAAGCCACTGAAGAAAACACGTACTGAAGTTAAATGCATGAAATGTGCTGACGTAACTTACTTAAGTGGCCAATTAAGAAGAAAGACATGTGCTGGTACAACCATGATCAAGTGCTAGTAGCAAAACAGTCTTATACATAGCGCGGTGGCCAATCCGTAGGACCGCTCAAACTTAACACTTTACCTACTGACACCCCTGTTCACCCCAACAACAACTCGACTTCTCTGGGAAGCATACAAACACGCTGCAATTACTACGCGAAGACTATTCGTTCACTACCGTTCATAATCCAAAATGAACCGTACGAAAATTAGGTTAGCCTCATTATAATCACAATTTAACGTACAGCGATCACGTTATTGGATAATAGCTATCGATCTGGTTATAAATTGTAGCAACCACTGGCAAGTTTTCTTAAAAGTCACGCACCTAGAAGAAAGTGTTCATGTATTGCAAATATGGGTTATTCGGATGACACACGGACACATGAGGCGCGCGCACGCACGCATGTACAGACACATACTCTCTGTCTCTCTCATGCACACGTATACTCACACACTCACGCACACACCCGCACCACGCACGAACACATTGTGACTGGTACACGAATGACCAGAATGTTTATTGGAAGGGGCCATCCGAGCGAGCAGGTAATGACGGGGGTCTTTGGGTAGAATCCTTGGTGCGGTGCGGAGGCACATACGCCTACCGACCCCTGCCCCTCTGGATGAAAGCCTAATTATAGATGAAACGCACTAATTTCTCTTTCAGCTTCGAACCTCGCAAACTGCTCATTTCTTCAGTGGCTGGAGTTGGCAACAGTGCACACGTATCTTAAGATTTACTCCGTTTTGCTCAATAGGTGGCGAGTGCGAGGTGTCAGTTAGTCACGACGTGGCGCTAAGGTAGGAAGCAGCGTTGCGTGTCGGCGTCAGTCTAGTTCTGATGAAGATGAAGCGGTAAAGTGTGACTCTTTGAGTGTTGCTGATCGTTCGACCTGTCAGTTTACCGGTGTGCAGCCGCTATCGTCGTCGTGTGTGGATTCGTGAAGATCGAGCAAGACAGGATCGAGAAATGCTAGTTAAACGAGCTGAGAATAATTATGTTAACTAATTTTCGCAGAGACGACGATGTTGCAGTGAACGCCGACGGTCGATCCCAACAAACCACTGCAGTAATTACTGGGTTGTAGCCTTTACAAGACGATACTATTGTACTTCCTAATTGTGCGTCATTACGGACTATACAATGACCTGGTTACTCCGACTTGTGTTGCTGATATTTCTATTGAAGGTAAGTCAATTAAACTGTTTATAGCATGCAGGTAAATGTTAGGGGAATCCAAGTGTAGGTCGATGCCGAAGCGCGGAAGTTCAATTACATGTGTGGTCGGTTTGTAAGTGGTGGGCCACGTCTGCCTTTTTAGATATCAATGGCAGAATGAATAGATTATTTGAGTAGTGAGCTGAAACCGATATAGGCCCTACGTACGTGTTAGATTGGGTGTCATAAGCTGTCGTGTTTGGCCGACAAAAAGCTGTAGTTAATCTGTATTGTTGTGCTGCATGTTGATATTTGAAACGGGGAATGAGAAGTCTATGTTATTGGTCTTATACATCAGCAATATCAATTCTTACATAACTGTGTTCGTCGCTACCGTGGATCACTCCCCGGAAAGGTGATCTACTTGGTTGACATGGAACAGTCGAAAGCATTGTTCGTTTGTGCCTCGTCAATGGGAACATAAAAAAGTGTTCCTTTCTTAACTATGGGAAAGAATACACAACATAATGCCCCCCTCGTTTGGCTTGCATCGTTGATCTGTTTCCTAACATGTTGCACCACTACATGGTAGCATAACAAACTAATGAATCACTTCCCCCTTGGAGACCCTAGACACGACACTTTCCCACGAACGGCCGATGAGGAACATACACGCTGCTGATAGCTGGGTTTTGCCTACAGCTACGTTCTTCCTGTTGGAGTGTCAGTGTCGCGATACGTGCAAGAAATGCCTCATGATGTTATGTTATGCAACTACGTCAGCTGACAACACGCACCACGACAGTGTGTTTGTTTGAGCAGTGTGACAAATGAGGCTGTTGAGATAGTGTGTACTGCATCGCAGTATGGTAAACAAATGTTCCGTATTCAGAATGTATTTCTTTGCGTCGGAACTTCGTCAGTGGGATATACATATACCTTGTATTTTGAAGCATTCGGACGTGCTGTTAATATTTCCTTTTAGTAATTAAAGTATTTATTTTGTTCAGGAACATGCATTTCCATTTTCATTCAAACACTGTTCAATGCATTCCCAATTCAGATAAGATTGACTTAAATTTTCATGGTTAACGTTGACACTGGAAAGTTGTATTATAGTTTCACTATCCATGAATATCCATTAAGAAATAACAAAATTAGTGTAAAATCCATTAATTTGTTAATTAGTACAACATTATTTTCGTGCGAACATATGCGATACTAACCAGATAAACAACATAATTAAAACGTTAGACAATGCAGAGGATGGCTCGTTTTCAACTCATCAATCGGAATGTTAGGAATTACTTCTCGATTGCAATGGGAAAGAAAACACATGAAAACACAGGTAAGTTTAATACTGACTTGTTTAATTAGTAGTTTATTGGGGTGCAGTCAGGCGTGTTCGCGTAAATCGAACGATGATGGCCAGATAAGATTAGCGATCGTGACTTGTATAGATGTTAACCGGTCAACTCCTAAAGAATGTTTCGAGGGCGACAGGACACAAACAATATTTGCACAGACGAAACATACTCGAAGTGCACGCCAGCCGGCAACATACGCACGTGTACACAAATTATTCCTAAGGTACATGTTAAAAAATAGAATAATATAAGAACACATATACATGTGGTTACTAAGGGAAACTTATTTACGGCCAACGACTAAGGTGCCCTGGTTGTATTCTGTTATACGACTCTTTGACGTCTGGCAGACTGGCACGAAGAGTGAAGGGCGCACGTCGTTGTTCACTGTGACACAGAACAGTGCAGTACATGTTGTGCTCTGGGCCAACTCGTTCAGAAAGTTTGTCTCTGCATTCCTCACCATACCGAATGCTCGCCGGCAGTATTATACATTGGTGTGGCAAGGATAGCCAACATTATCATTCCATTTCGCCCCAGAAGGTGTCCAGCCGTGTCTCACCGTGGATATACTTTGTCAGGTTGCTGTCATTCGGGACCCCTCGATCACCGCCGCATCCACAAAACAAAGCGAAAGGTGTCGTCTGCCGGGAAACTATCTAGCCAATATTCACATTTCATAGATTAACGAGGACAATTTAAATGCAGAGACAATTGCTTTGAGGTAATATGCCACAACAGGTATGTAATTTTCAAGGGTGCAAATTATGCAGATGTGTCGCATGGTACACACAACATTCGCACGGGCAGTTGGTAACATTTGCACGCAACACTCACCGTTCATACACCGATGTGTGGTAAAGGCCAGAAATGACGAGACATGTTCGACAAACTGCTGCCACATTAGTTTTCGTGGTTGTTGTATGTGAACAACATAGGAGGTTTCGATTCCACTGGCTAGAAGACACTACGAGTATTAAAAAAAAATGTTGGTTTCCTAATTGTAGTACTCCCAGAATTACGATCACATAAGCCCATGCGGTCCAAATTTGTGCCGACCACCCTATACACACACGCGCTGTTCTTTATGTCATCTGTCACGGAATGTGCACTCTAGTGTCGTTTAATATGGCCGCAGCTTGCTTGGTGCAAGAATAAAGAAACGATGGATATATAATACATATATAGGTTGGTAATGGGCATATTATATTGCCAATCGGTATGCATACCAAACACTGCAGAAATATGAAGAATATATATATATATATATTATATATATATTATAATATATATATATATATATATATATATATATATATATATATTATAACATATATATATATATATTATAATATATATATATAATATATATATATATTATATATATAATAATTTTTTTTTATATATATGTATATATTATATATATATTATATATATATATATATATATATATATATATATATATATATATATATATATATATATATTACATGTATATATAATATATATATATATATATTATAATATATATATATATATATATATATTATAATATATATATATATATATATATATTATAATATATATTTATATATATATATATTCTTCATATTTCTGCAGTATAATTTATATATATATAATATATGTATATATATATATATATATATATATATATATATATATATATATATATATATATATATATATATATATATATATATATATATATAAAACGGTCCTGTTTAGAATTGACCTGAGTAAATGGCATAACTATTATGTTATCACTTTATAGAACATATATGTTAGATATAGTTGAGATAAAATTTTGCACATCAAAGCAATATTTCCTTTGTGAAGATTAAATTAAATTGTAATTTACATAAAAGATGGACACCAGTAGCGGAGAGTGGCCGGGATTGGGGCCCCTAACGATAAACTTGAATATAGACGTGAAAACAAATGGAATTGATATAAAGAATATACTTTCATAGAATTTAATTTATTTTCAACAGCAAGCTATTAATCACAAGAAAAGCATTGATGAGTTTTGAAAAAAATATAATTAAAAAAACATAACAAAAAGGTCCAATCGTGGCCACGGTTTCCTCGATTGGACCACCCAAAGTCTTCGACTAGACCAAAAGAAGAATTATTATATAGGACTAAGCATAATTATGAATTGATACATAAGTAACATATAGCGCGCGCGCACACACACACACACACACACACACACACACACACACACACACACACACACACACACACACACACACACACACACACACACACACACACACACAAAGAAAAAGTTTAATAATGTCTTATATACGACCCCTAAACAAAGGGAAGTCCGGGAAGTCAACATCGCAGAGAGCTGGGGGTAAGATATGTATTCGATTCCGAAGCAGATGTATGTTCGACACCTACTGACGAGATACGATAACCACTTATCAAATAAGACTCCTACTGACCGGATACATTACGATACGACCCTAGTTATGACCCTAGACCGGATACGTTACGATACGACCCTAGTTATGACCCTAGACCGGATACGTTACGCTACGACCCTATAGTTATGACCCTAGACCGGATACGTTACGATACGACCCCAGTTATAACCATAGACCGGATACGTTACGATACGACCCTACAGTTATGACCCTAGACCAGATACGTTACGATACGACCCCAGTTGTGACCATAGACCGGATACGTTACGATACGACCCTATAGTTATGACCCTAGACCGGATACGTTACGATACGACCCTATAGTTATGACCCTAGACCGGATACGTTACGATACGACCCTATAGTTATGACCCTAGACCGGATACGACCCCGTGAAATTAGCGTTGTAAGAAGGACTGCCCTGGCAGTTGCTAAGACAACATAGGCCATTGTTGGTAATGCGCAAGACATTTATGCGTCCACTAAATGTATCTTAGCCATTCGACAACAAGACGAACACACAAAACAACATAAACATGTTATCGTTGAGGAAGGGACAACTTCAAGAGAAAGGAGAGGCAGAACACTCAACCCGAGGGCAACCAATGACACGAGAGGGAAGCAGTTTCATCTGTACGGAACCTACGGAATCATTCATTGCCTGGTCGAAGCTGCTTCTGTGCACCCCGTATTAGAGGAATAAGAGCACGTCCCAACATTGTTCAGAGAGTTTAAGAGAATTGTACTTATTTACAAGTTTTGGCGTCCATGCAACGAACGTTACATGTACAAGATAAAGTTTGAATTCGGAGATGTTTAGCAGATGGTGACATTTTCCGTTGCTTCCGGTCCGATTTCGGTCGAAGGCACTTGATGCGTTTCACCGGAAGTCGATTATGTAGACCCACCAGGCGCTTATTGGTCGCCCGATAAACATGTCAGCCGCCAGGAAGACAGAGATATTACCGAAATCTCCCACTTTTGGAACCAATTCTGAGAAAACCACTAGCATGATATTCTTGATTGTAGTTAGAATTGGTTACTTTTTGTTAATCGTCTAAAGTACATTGCCCCTAAAACAATGACTTTTGTTTCGCTTTAAAATGTGAGCAGATGTTCCATGAACAAAGGTTTTAGTATGCAAATATTATGTGAGTAAATCTCTCTTAACTTAATTTAATTGACCAGAAATATGTGTGAGGCTATTTTAATTTAATTGGAAAATGTCTTGATTGCAATATATTTATTAAACTTGTCAAGTTACTTGCCACATTTCTGGGGCACGCACGCACGCACGCACGCACGCACGCACGCACGCACGCACGCACGCACGCACGCACGCACGCACGCACATATGCTCTATTGGCAACCAAGTAGGTCAAATGCAGTATTATAAAGCCATCCAGTTTCAAACAGGTCGCTAAAAGAACCCATCGCCATCGCAACGCGGAGCTCTAATGCAATCATATTGTCATTGATAGACATTGATAGAGTCGAAGAAGAACTGGTCGTATCGCTCCTATGTATCAATGTTTCAAAGCGGTGTTGTTTACTGAGTCGCGATTTACTTTATTCCGCTGTGATATTTGTTCCACCTTCACAAAAAAGAATGACGGTGCAGCGAGGTGCTACTGTCGAAACAGTTACCCCACCTAGCGGGTCTCGTAGTAATAATAGTGTTGGTTGAGGGGCAGTCGAATAAATACGTCCATGATATCGCAGGTCACGGGCAGTGGAATCCAGGACATACTCCCCTCGGACATAATCCCCTCGGACATAATCCCTCGGACAATATCCCCTCAGGACAAAATCCCCTCAAGACAAAATCCCCTCAGGACATAATCCCCTCACATGAAGAATATTAAAATTTTAAGATTTTATTTAACCAAAATTTTTTTTATTTACATTTATTATTTTTCCTCCCATTAATAAATTAAGTGCTTTAATTATTAAAATACTTTTTAATTTAAATACATTTTCATTTAAATGAATTTATTGTTGTTCATTTATGTACAATAAATTGAATGTAATACTTGATAAATGACAATGAGTCTATTGAGATGAGGGAGATCAATTTGTAAACAAAACATGCGCCTGAACAGTGGAACAAATTAAGCCTGAGATTTGCTAATCTGCTTGGTATCATTGGAAGCCACATACTTGTCACTTTCCATGGGAAGCCACTAGTCCATTGTTTGTAAGGAAGCCAAACTTAAAATGTAAATTTCACATGTCCTTTAAAAGGCGCCTGAACAGTGGAACTCATCAGTCTTACAAAGTATTATCTCGCAGCAACATTACCAGATCTAAACATTACCAGAACTACAACTATTACTACTACTATTATGGAGGTCATCAAGAGTCAGAAGGGTGGACTCAAGATCATACACTATGGATATATGTATACCAAGAAGTATGCCCGGAAGACAGCTGTCAGATGGGAATGTTCCAACCGTGTTGCATTCTCGTGCAAGGCTGCCATCACCACTGACCTCGAGATGAAGACTGTGACCAGTTCTGCCCCTCACACACATGATCCACATGATACTGCTGTCTCAGCTACCAAGCTACGTACATGAGGGAACGTGCTATGAGGGAACGTGCTGGAAGTTCCCGTGGAACCCTCACACAGCTTCTCACCGATATAACCTCTGACGCTCCTATAGAAGTCCGTGCAGAACTCGGCAACCCAGAGACTATCAAGCGGTCACTGCGTCGTGAGCATGCCAAACACCTACCTAAGAATCCAAACTCAGTCGGAGATCTGGTCTTAGAAGATGTGTGGACCAAGACCAGCGACGGAGATCAATTCATGATCTATGACAATGGTGTAGACTCATCCAACCGGATGCTAGTCTTTGGTACTGATGAGGGACTGCATCACCTTGCGAGTTCCACTACCTGGTTGCTGGATGGGACATTCAACGTTGCTCCATCACTATTCACTCAACTCTGTGATTCGTGCACCCCTCGGCGACTCTTCTGTCACTTGTGTCTACGGGTTCCTGATCAACAAGAACCAGTCGACATATGAGGAGTTCCTCTCTGCCATACAGTATCGGTGCGACACCCTCAGATTCCAGGCTGACCCCACTACTGTCACCATGGACTTTGAGTTAGCTCCTATGAAGGCTGTAACATCAATCTTCAGACCCCAGGTCAAGATCCATGGCTGCTTCTACCATCTGACGCAGAGTACATGGAGGAAAGTACAGAGTCTGGGCCTCGTCACTCGCTACCGTGAGGAGGAGGATGTCAAGCACTTCTGTGGCATGCTTGATGGTCTGGCCTTTCTACCACTTGATGATGTCCTAGAAGGCCTCGCCTACCTTCGTGACAACACTCCAGAAGGACTCGAATCACTTATTGATTACTTCGACTCTACATGTGTCTGGTGGATATCGTCGCATACAGCCACCACCACATCCAGATGGGTCTGTTCCACCTATTCGTGTAAGCGGATGCCACCTACCTATGAGCCTTCCATCTGGAACGTCCATGACATCACCCTGGCTGGAGGCTCTAGAACCAACAACATCTGCGAAGGGTGGAACAATGCCTTCATGAAGCTTGTTGATCACGCCCATCCCACTATATGGAGAGCCATTGACAGTCTGCGCAAAGATCAAGCCCAGGTCGCAACTGCTTTGCTCCGTGATTGTCATGGCGACCCGCCAGCCAAGCGCAGAAGACGGCACACAGTCACCCTGCAGGCCAAACTGCACAAGCTTTGTTCAGACAGGAGCCAGGATATCAAGACCATTCCTGAGGTTCTGAGGGGTGTTGGTCACTGTGTTCGATGGAAATAACTTTTGATGTGTTTTACACATAGACATTGCAGTTGTGATAGATCTACAAGTAGCCTACTTTGATACTTATGTGATTGTGACACTGTGAACTTTATGTTATGTTTTCTGAGGGTGTTGGTCATGAGATGTGTTTTACACATAGACATTGCAGTTGTGATAGATCTACAAGTAAGACTTGTAAGAATTAAACTGTATGTTAAAATATTTGTTTTTATATTTGTTTTTTAATTAAAAAAAATATATTCTTCGTGTGAGGGGATTATGTCCTGAGGGGATTTTGTCTTGAGGGGATTATGTCCTGAGGGGATATTGTCCGAGGGGATTATGTCCGTTTACCCGGGCAGTGGTGTGGCGGTTTAATCACACGCCAGGGGGGAGGTGTCACATAATACATTGCCAGTATGCCATCCTTCAGAATTTATCCAACTGACCCCTCTGAACGCATTTTAGACATCTGTCAAAAAGATACCCTTTTCAAGTTAAGCGGATTGAAATATAGGGGCCTACACCCTTTTACACAGATTGACAGGCCCGTAGCCAGGGTGGTTCAGGGGTTCACATGAACCCCCCTTTTTGTGAACCCCCATTCCAAAAATATGAACCCCTTTTTTATGTGAACCCCTTATCGTGAACCCCCTCCCTCTCAAAAGCGTGAACCTCCAATAATATGAAAATAATAATATTATTTTGATAATAATATGAAAATAATAATATTATTTTCATAATAATATGAAAATAATAATATTATTTTCATAGTATTAGTGGGTTGATGCATTTTAAGAGGTGGGTTCATGTTTAGAGAGGAGGTTTCATGCTTTTGAGAAGGGGGTTCACATTTTTGAAAAAGAGGGAGTTCACATTTATGAAAATAATATTATCTTCATAATATTATTATCATGCTTTTGAGAAGGTGGTTCACACTTTTGAGAAGGGGGTTCACATTTTTGGAAAACGGGGTTCACTTTTATGTAAATAATATTATCTTCATATTTTTGGGGGTTCACGCTTTTGATAAGGGGGTTAATTTTTTGGAAAGGGGGTTCATGTCTATGAAAAATACTAAATAATATTGGGGGAGGGGTTCACGCTTTTGAGAAGTGGTTTCACATTTAAAAAAAAGGGGGGTTCAACATTGTAATATTATCTTCATATTATTGGGGGTTCACATTTTTCAGAGGGAGGGTTCAAATCTAATAATATATTACATGTTATGCAACCCTCTGAATTGTTTGAAACAAAAAGTCACCTTACGTGTGGTCAATTGGTAAGAGCCAGAGACAATGTACAGACAGTCGCTAAGCCGTTATTCAAACAACATGAAGACTTGTAAGCAGAAAATGTTATGGTTTCACAAAATATCTGCTCACTGGAACAATCTCTTTGTTGTGGTGGCATGCTATATGGCCTCTACACATTCCTAGCACACACACACAAAGCATCAGACATGGGCTAATTTCGATTGTTAGCAAGCCAGTTACTCAAAGCATCAGGCATGAGTTAATTTCAATTGTTAAAACTGCTTCCTCAACTGATTTAGTCTATCACACATCCGGTTCATTTGTATCCAAATATGTAGTGTGTGAATAGCAGTCAATTTAATAAAAAATGCCTATTTTTGTTCAAATCATTGAAAGAAGACTTTAGTCGTTAGATCTGGTTAGGATCAAAACAGTGGATATCCAAAATGGTAAACACTGTGTAGGTCAATGCTGATCATGGGCGTGACCTCCATCCTCTCGCCGATCACATGGCAAAGTTACGAAATCTCACCAAGGAACAGCATTTTTTCAGCATTTCTATTTTCACTTTAGCAAATGCTTGAACAAGCATTAACTAATTTAATAGTTTATCTGATGATTTCACAGAAAACTACATACAAAAGTTGCACAAACGAGCTAGCATGTTGCAGTAGACACTAGTTAGGTTTAGTTTTTTGCAAACTTAATTTGAAATGAGACTAGCAAAAAAATCGAATTGATTAAGCACCTTTAATTTGTTAATTGAATTAACTCAATTTAATTTAATTTAATTAATTAACTTTTTCCAGAAAGGCTAATTTAATTTAATTTAATTAATTAACTTTCCCAAAAGTTAAGTGCTCATTTAACAGTTGATTTTACTGGATAGTTCACAGCCATGTTATCAAGGTATTTTCAGAAGGCCTGCAATCACTATTCCAGTCACTAATGAGAAATTAGGTTCAGGCATGTGTGAATGGCAGGGAGATCACCAGAGGTGGGCTGGTACTTCAGCACCTGTGAAATGGAGGGAAGGCCTAGAATGTCCTCTGGTGGTGATAAGTTGATGGCTAACTGTGGCTTCAGCAAATCTCTGTTTAAAGTAAACATTTGGAGCTGGTAGGTTGCAGCCAAGTGGGCCTATGGGGCCATTAGATCTATGCATCTATAATGTTGTGTGTGTACATTATAACCATTAATGGGGAGATGTAGAGAAAGGTAATATAGCTTCAATTTGGGATCTTTTTACAGTGCCAACTTAAATAAAAAGCATGCCAATTCTAGTGATCCATAACACATAATGTATACATATTTAAATGCTAGAGTGTAAAGCGGAAACTTAATGATTTAGTATAAAACACTGCATAAATAACAATTTGGTGCATGGAAATGATGTATGTAGTTGCGTGGTTTTATTAATTTGGTGGTTGAATATAGGAGGAAACCCCACACCTGCAAATCTTCAACCACAACTTTTCAACCCTTTCAGAAATTTTTATTTATAAGTATCTACAACTTTTAAAATGTGATCAAATGCCCCTTGAAGTTTCAAAACACATTTAAGTTATAAGTCTTGTGCTTTTATAACTGTCTTAGAAGTGTAAACATTTCTACCAACACATGATTTAATAGTTAATTGAATAAAATTAATTGTTAATTTAATTGTCATAAGAAATGTGTGAGGATAATTTTATTTTATTTAATTGGCCTAAGAAATGCCTGAAGTTAATTTAATTTAATTAACTTGTCAAGTTAATTGCAAAGCATAATGCAGACAAAGGTGTGTGTATACAGCAAGACATAAAACCAGCATTTTGTACTGCTAGCTTTCTTTAATTGATACTGGTGTAAATTTGTACAGTGATCTGTTGCTCATTCACAGCTCAGGTAGCATTATGTGCCTCTCAGCCTTTCTCTTACTCTGCATAAAGCTTGCATAATTTCTGGGAATTATCACACTTTTGACCTCGACATGTGACTGTGCTTTTCATAATTCATAATATTCATGAAATATTTTCTAAATTGAATAATTTTTTTTTTTAATATATAATTCACCCAGGAAATGTGTGCGTGTGTGTGTGTGTGTGCGTTCGTGCACCGTGCATGTGTATTTATATGTGTATATATGTGTATATATCATTATCCTTCTTTCAATCTCAATGCACAAGCACAATTAAAGGAATTAATCTGTTTTACTTTTGTCTTATTTTATTAAACAATTTAATATGTAGACAATGCTTTGTGCACAGTACTTGTGGCACCCTCTGTGTTGGATAAATATGACCCCTCTCATGTGAATTTGTAACGCCAACTGGAGTTTTTTTCGGAAAATATGACACCTGTGTAAACTTGTGGCGTCCTCCTGGAGGAGTCAGACCACTGTAGAGAATCGCACTGGTGGCCATGTTAACGTTTTGTCTGATTATAAGAAAACATCAAAAATTCTGAAAATTTTTCACAGCAACTGCCATCATCTCATTGACATGCTGACCAATTGTTTTCAAAATCACATACCTCCAGCTCCTTTAAAACGCCCCGACGTGCGATGCCCGTCAATTTTGACAAAAATAGCCATGTATTCATGCGCCCACGTGGCCCATAGCAGAACAATTCCCATAAATCCCTCCGCCTGTTAAACTCTAAAAAAATGCACCATTTCACAGCAAATAGCTTCTACAAACAAACTTGTGAATATGCCTGCTCAGTTGCACTTATGTCACATCGTATGAATTCTTTTAAATTCACATATCGCAATTTCATACGCCCTACATTCGGAAGGTCAACTGTGGTCTTACCCCTGGGGTCGATTAAGAAAATATGCCCCCGCATGAACTTGTGGCGCCCCCAGTAGCCTGTATTGGGAAAAAATGACCCCCCCCCGTGAAAAGCTGGCTACGGGCCTGATGGGAGTCACATTCCACAAATTAGACAAAAGTATACCCTTTTCAAGTTGATGTGGTACAAAACCAAATATACACCATAGTATGATTTGATACCATAACCACGGTGCAGACTACCACATGGGTTGGCAACACAAAACATACACATAAAACGTGGAATTTGTCTCAAAGATGGTTGGCTGGCAATGTATTGGGTGTCCCCCAGGGTCACAGGTCAACCTGGATATAACGTATACGCTTCTTTGTTAAACGTTGCCCAATGCATGAATTCCGTGTCAACTGCTCTTTCTGTGACGACAATAAATCACCCAAAGTACCCGGTTTAAAAAACAGTGGTGGATTCCCGTGTTCCTTCTGAAACAAACCATGTGTTGCGCAACAGGTTATATATGAAAAAAAAAACACTTCAGCCAAGGGGGCATGGCTAAATGACCCCCCACCAAAAAAAAAATAGCCTACACCGCGGGGTTGTGCTACTTTTGATGCCGCCAGCGTCTCATGAGACTCTTTGTTCAAGTTCAAGTTTGTTCAAGTTGCATCATCATTCAACACGATTCCAAAGGGGAGTGTGGGGCGGAGTAGCATATTGAGTCGAACGTCGGACTTTTATTCGAGACGACCAGGGTTTGAAACTTCTAGCTGCCATTTAGAAGCCTGGGCAATTTCGTTCACTCTTGTAGTAACCATGAACAGAACGTTGTCATCTTTGTCTACAAGCCATATCTCATTAAATATTAGCGCTGACCGGAGCTAACTATGAAACATATATGCTGACGGGCCAATTTTTATAGTGCACCAACTATATAACTGGGTTATTATTTTATTGTAAGGCGCATTGATCTCTATACTACGGGGGTCTGCACTATAAAAGAATCGTATGTTGTGTATTGTTTATTAATATTGTTTGCTAATACGTGAACAACAATCGGTTTGTTTCTAAGTACACATTACGTCGTTACATATAGTTACTGTTTGTCTTAACATTCAGAGAGGCGTAATGGCAGAATTTCTGGTGACTGTGGACACTAACAGAATCATCATCCGTTGGAAGGCGACCGATGTCTCTACAAATACGAACTTCAACATTTCGTTGGATTTTAAAGTGAAACATACAGGAAGAATGACAGCTCATGAGTACATCTTTAAAGGACTACAGGCTGGCAGACAGTACACTTTGATCATAGATACCACCACCGGTAGAACGACCTTTAGACCAGTAGGCAGTCAGTACACAACAAGTAAGTCAAGTATCAATGAATAACGTTTGTTCGTATGTAGCTGTTGGTTGTAGCATCGCCTTTTGTGTGCTACTGATCAAACTTGAAGTGAACGACAATACATGTGTTGCTACAATTACTTTAATTTACTATATACATTGCATTTTGTAAACTACTTTATGTAAAGAAATCATGCTTCAAAGCTAACCACATTGCAACTGTAAATGTATCGCATGCTCCACCCAAGCAAATCAAAACTGTTGTCTCACAGTGTAACGACTTCTAAGCAGAAAACAACTGTATGTTTAGTCCACTTCACCTGTACAACTGTATGTTTAGTCCACTTTACTGTATGACTGTATGTTTAGTCCACTTCACCTGTACAACTGTATGTTTAGTCCACTTCACCTGTACAACTGTATGTTTAGTCCACTTTACTGTACGACTGTATGTTTAGTCCACTTCACCTGTACAACTGTATGTTTAGTCCACTTCACCTGTACAACTGTATGTTTAGTCCACTTCACCTGTACGACTGTATGTTTAGTCCACTTCACCTGTACGACTGTATGTTTAGTCCACTTCACCTGTACAACTATATGTTTAGTCCACTTCACCTATACAACTGTATGTTTAGTCCACTTCACCTGTACGACTGTATGTTTAGTCCACTTCACCTGTACAACTGTATGTTTAGTCCACTTCACCTGTACGACTGTATGTTTAGTCCACTTCACCTGTACGACTGTATGATTAGTCCACTTCACCTGTACGACTGTATGTTTAGTCCACTTTACCTGTACGACTGTATGTTTAGTCCACTTCACCTGTACAACTGTATGTTTAGTCCACTTCACCTGTACAACTGTATGTTTAGTCCACTTCACCTGTACGACTGTATGATTAGTCCACTTCACCTGTACGACTGTATGTTTAGTCCACTTCACCTGTACGACTGTATGTTTAGTTCACTTCACCTGTACGACTGTATGTTTAGTCCACTTCACCTGTACGACTGTATGTTTAGTCCACTTCACCTGTACGACTGTATGTTTAGTCCACTTCACCTGTACGACTGTATGTTTAGTCCACTTCACCTGTACAAACGTATGTTTAGTCCACTTCACCTGTACGACTGTATGATTAGTCCACTTCACCTGTACGACTGTATGTTTAGTCCACTTCACCTGTACGACTGTATGATTAGTCTACTTCACCTGTACGACTGTATGTTTAGTCCACTTCACCTGTACGACTGTATGATTAGTCCACTTCACCTGTACGACTGTATGTTTAGTCCACTTCACCTGTACGACTGTATGTTTAGTCCACTTTACCTGTATAACTGTATGTTTAGCCCACTTCACCTGTACAACTGTATGTTTAGTCCACTTCACCTGTACAACTGTATGTTTAGTCCACTTTACCTGCACAACTGTATGTTTAGTCCACTTTACCTGTACGATGGGTCAGGATTATGGATTTGCGCATGCGTCGGATGTCATTGTATCTTTTGCTTACCGCTACGTTTATCGACTGTATTACAAATCTTAAAGACTCTTATTAACCTAGACTTACAGGCGTGAAATAGTATCATCATTACAACACGTTCATATAAATACATTTGCGAGTAATCATTCTAAAGCTATGTTTTACTAAACTAGACTGCTTAGCAACCCCCCACAGATCCAAGACAAGATGGCGGATTTGTGAACAATAAACATAAGGCGAATGAAACCTAACCACCCCCAAAACAACTCAACAAATTGTAGCATTATCTCAAACTAAACGTACATCACGTACAAGACATAATATATGCACTAGTTATATGTCCCAATCATAGGCTGTCAGAAACCAACAGTAAACACAATATACTGAATATACAATAAACTGTCTACTAACAGGCCTTTCACCAAGACGTTCTTTACCCAGTATCGCCCTGGGACCCAACCAGGGTGAAGACCTGCACTTCCATCGCACTGCACAAAGCGTCTTGCAACCCAATCACACAATTACCTATAGTTTATAAGATAATACTGCAGCCTATAAAGTTTATGCAACATTTTACTGCGATTTTATATTTATAACTACTGTGATTTATATTTACTGCAATTATACATATATTGTGATTTTACACTGATAACTACTGTGATTTATATTTTACATATATCGTGACTTTATTTTTAAAACTACCGTGATCTACATCCATTGCGATTCCAGTTCTTAAAGCCAAGATGAATTATTGTCTCATCTTTGCACTTTTACTGTGTGGCCTACCACGTAGGGTGGAACAAAACTACTGCAAAAACTATGCTGATCCATGCTATGAAACATTGAGTACAACTGCCAATCCTCAACTACCCTTACTTATGTCTCCAAACTTTGACTACAAATATTTCCCAGCATCCACGAACATTACAGTATGTTGGAAACCCAAGAACTTCTATCAGCTAACATCATTAAACCAGAAACACCCAACATGCTTTGCCATTCTAGTCCTCATGCAAGCCGGTGATCTGAACCCAAACCCTGGCCCTTACAAGCCCAAATTCCCTTGCGCCATCTGCGAAAAAGCAGCAAGATGGGATCAAAGAGCGACCTGCTGTGACCAATGCAATTCCTGGTACCATGTAGATTGCATGGGAATGTCCACATTTGCATATAATGCCCTCCAAAACAGCCAGGTTTCTTGGATTTGCTGCCAGTGTGGCATTCCAAATTTTGCAAGTTCGCTTTTCTCAAACTCATCCATAGAGCTAGCAAATAGCTTTTCTATTCTGTCGGTCTTGTCCACGTCTGACTGCAGTGAGCCACTAAGTCCACCATTAGCAACTTCTTCTCCCCGCAAACAAAGAAATAATAACAGTAACTGCAGTAGTACCAGAGCATCTAAAACGAGTAGAACCTTTACTAAGAAACAAACCCAGAAAAAACCTACAAAGAGACAATCTCTAAAGACCCTGGTCATAAACTTCTGCAGCATCAGGAACAAAGTTTCAGACCTTGCAGTGTGCATTGAAAATCACAGCCCTGATATAATCATAGGCACTGAAACACACCTAGACAGTTCCGTTAGCAGCAGTGAGCTGTTCCCCTCTAACTATTCTATCATTCGTAAAGACAGAGACTTTGACAACTCCAAAGGAGGAGTCCTGATAGCCATAAAAAATGATCTCATAGGAACCCACAGACCAGAGCTCGATACCAATTGTGAAATCATCTGGGTCACCATCAAAATACAAGGATCTAAAGATATCACAATTGGGGCATTCTACAGATCACCACAATTTGGCAACACTAATGGCTATATGAATGAACTACGGGAATCCATAAACAAAATCAAACGTTCAGACAACGAACAAATATGGCTAGCTGGAGATTTTAATCTACCCGACATAGATTGGGATATACTCAGCACAAAACCAGGCGGAGCTGCTCCCGGCCTATCGAAACAATTAATTGAAATTACTAATGACTTTGGACTAGAACAAGTCGTCCGTGGACCCACCAGAATAAATAACACTTTGGACCTATTCTTTACAACAAACCCCACCCTTGTTGAAAGATCTACAGTTGTACCAGGAATAAGTGACCATGACGGCATCCCAGTAATCATAAACAGCTGTAAGCCCAGGGTTATCAAACAAAAACCGCGCAAAATATACATGTACCACAAAGCTAACGTACAGGCTCTGAAAGAAGAACTACTCAAATGGAATAACGAATTCACATCAAGGGATACATCCATGAACACAGTTAATGAAATGTACACGGAATTCCAAACTATTCTTGAATCAATAATGAACTCTCACATACCAACTAAAATAATATCTAAGCGTAACCAAACACCTTGGATCAACAGGCGAATCAAACGATTACACAAACGTAAACAAAGAGCTTTCAACACACACAAACAACAGAAAAATCAAGCCAGTTATGAAATTTTTCGTAAAGCACGTAAGACCACACACGAAGAGACAAGAACTGCACATAGAAGATATATCTCGTCCATTTGTTCTGACTCACCCAAACGATTCTGGTCCTACATCAAAAGCCTGAAAATTGATACAATCGGAATACCAACCCTAACCAAAGACAACAGGCTAGAGTCAGATAACAAACTGAAAGCCGAAATTCTGAATAACCAGTTCAAGTCAGTCTTCACAAGCGAAAACACCAACTTACCACAAGAACCAAACACAAACATACCAGCCATGCCAGACATCATCATCACAACAGAAGGGGTTGCTAAACTACTTCACGGCTTAAATCCAAACAAGGCAACAGGACCCGACGAGGTGCCCGCCAAAATCCTCCAACTTGCCGCCAACGAATTGGCTCCAGCCCTCAGTCTAATCTTCCAGAAATCACTCACCACAGGGGAACTCCCACTCTCTTGGTTACGAGCCAACATCACCCCCATATTCAAGAAGGGAGACCGGTCCCTTGCATCAAATTATCGTCCCATCTCCTTAACATCGATATGTTGCAAAATCCTCGAACACATTATATTCTCTAACATCATGAACCACTTTGACCAATACGCAATCTTAACAGATAGACAACATGGCTTCCGCAGAAAACACTCCACAGAATCTCAATTAATACTCACCACACACGATCTAGCTAATTCTTTAAATAACAAATCCCAGACTGACATGATAATAATGGACTTCTCAAAAGCATTTGACACCGTCCCCCACAACCGGCTTCTAAATAAATTAAACAGATATGGCATCCACAATAATACACACACCTGGATCTCAAACTTCCTTAAACGTCGCAAACAAAGAGTTGTAGTCGGCGGAGAACATTTGACCTGGACCAACGTTGTTTCGGGTGTACCCCAGGGCACGGTACTGGGACCGTTACTTTTCCTCACATACATCAATGACCTACCGGACAATATTCACTCCACAGTCCGTCTGTTTGCAGATGACTGTGTCCTCTATAGAGAAATAAAAAATGAGTCTGACTCACATGAACTCCAGAAAGATCTAAACCGGCTGGCACAATGGGAACATGACTGGCAAATGCATTTCAATACACAAAAATGCTTCGTCATGAGAATTACACACGCAAGACATGTAAAACACTACAGTTACACACTAGGAGATTCAACACTACAAGAAACTGACAGTCATCCCTATCTAGGAGTCTGCATCACCAAAGATCTCACCTGGAACAAACACATCCATCGGATCACAGCCTCAGCTAACCGCACACTTGCATTCATCAGACGGAATCTCCACTCATGCCCCCAAAACATCAAAACAACCGCCTACACAACCCTTGTTCGCCCACTCCTAGAATATTCATCATCCGTATGGGACCCCCACACCCAGGTTCTCATTAACAAAATAGAGATGGTACAAAGACGGGCGGCTCGCTTTTGCCACAACAACTACACATCCCGAGAAACTGGGTGTGTGTCAGAAATGATAAAAAAATTACACATAGAACTATTAACAACCAGAAGAATAAACAGACGGCTCACCATATTCCACAAAGCCATCCACAGTCATCTATCATTGCCTGTTGCAAACCTCCTCCAACCCACCAAACGCCATTCACGGCATCTAAATAGCAAAGCCTTCAACACTATACACGCGAGCAAAAACTGTTACAAATTTTCTTTTTTTCCCCGAACAATAAAAGATTGGAATTCATTACCAGACGCAATAGTCAACATCACAGAACCACAGCAATTTAAGCAAGCACTCACACACCTAGCCCCAAACAAACATGACTAAATAGCATTCAGACCCAACCCTGACCGTTTGACTCCATAGGAGTGTTGGCCAGTAACAATACAAGACAAGACAAGACCTGATGGAATTTAAAGACTCGATCACAAATTTGTGAATTCCGAATCATGTACGCTTTGAACAGCAACGTGGCGTACTATCGCATACTTAGCAATATCAATATTGAACCTATATTGGCTGTGTTAGATATGGAACTAGGGAACCTTAAAACTAGTTAAAGCATCAAAGTGTGTGTCAAGGAAAACGCAAAATATTTAAGATAAATGTGTACCTATTAAAAGGCCTGAGGAGACGAGGTGACAACATTATTTATATGAGAGTAATACCGCAATTACTACTTGTTGAAAGTGTACTGTCTGTCATGTTAACCAGTTTGTGTTGAATTTGACTGTTTCAGAGCCAAATGTTGCGAGGAGCCTGACAGCGACTGCCACTGCAACGAGTACGCTGACAGTCACGTGGGATGCCCCTGGGTCTGGGCTAGTTGGACTCTATGAAATACAGCTGAAGAATAAGGCTGGGACAAAACGAAACATTTCAGAGAACACAAGACAAGCAACATTCGGCAACTTGATGCCTGGTACACCTTACACTGTCGTTGTGGTCACTGTGAGTGGAGATCAGCGAAGTGACGCTCTGGAAAAATGCATTTACACTAGTAAGTGTGCTGGTATTTATACTCTTTAATAGGCTATGAAAACAACACAGGATTTATAAGGGAAGGTCGGGTAAAGTGGCCCCCTTAAGCGCCGATTGACCTACATTTGACATTTTTGTACAAAAAAGGTTAGTTTGTATTACACTACCCAGTTAAGTATCTTGACTACGTGAATGCATGATAGTGCTACTCTATCTTAATACATATTATAAGTCAGATGTGTTTTAAAAGTCACCCTTTTTATTGAACAAAACATGGCGGCCAAAGTGGGCCCTCTCGCAAAGATGTGCGATGCCATTTAATCGTCGACGCAAATTTCGCATATAAACTCGCCACGCTCATACCCGGCACATTCACGGTGTGCCCACTGGCCACACTCCCCACACAGCACCCAGCTTTCGTGTCTTCTGCTGTTGGAATATAATTCCGAACAGTCTAGACAAGACGTAGTGTCGCTGTCTTCCTTCTTTTTCTTATTTTTCTTCGATGTTTTATCAGCTTTCGGGTGCCCTCTCTTCTTTGAACTGCTTGAGCTTGGTTGTGGGCAGGTTACCAGTTTCCCTTTGTCCTCGAGTGCGGTCTTGTATAGGCTGTCCGTAATGGTGCAGGTTTTCTCTCTCTTTGTTGCTTTCCGCAGTGTAGCCTGGTTGATGTTGGGCACCGGCGAAACAACCGAAATTACAATGAGCGGCACCTGCCGGTGTGTCGGTGGCGACGCAGAAGTGACGGTGTCTCGATTACGTGGTGGCGCATCGTTGTCTCGGTCACGTGGTGGTGCATCGGTGTCTCGGTCAGGAGGTGGCGCATCGGTGTCTCGGTCACGTGGTGGCGCATCGGTGTCTCGGTAAGGAGGTGGCCATTGTTGTCTCGGTCACGTGATGGCGCATCAGTGTCTTGGTCGGGTGGTGGCGCATCGGTGTCTCGGTCACGTGGTGGTGCATCGGTGTCTCGGTCAAGAGGTGGCGCATCGTTGTCTCGGTCACATGGTGGCGCATCGGTGTCTCGGTAAGGAGGTGGCCATTGTTGTCTCGGTCACGTGATGGCGCATCGGTGTCTCGGTCACGTGGTGGCGCATCGGTGTCTTGGTCAAGAGGTGGCGCATCGTTGTCTCGGTCACGTGGTGGTGCATCGGTGTCTCGGTCAGGAGGTGGCGCATCGGTGTCTCGGTCAGGAAGTGGCCATTGGTGTCTCGGTCACGTGATGGCGCATCGGTGTCTCGGTCACGTGGTGGCGCATCGGTGTCTCGGTCAAGAGGTGGCGCATCGGTGTCTCGGTCACGTGGTGGCGCATCGGTGTCTCGGTCAAGAGGTGGCGCATCGTTGTCTCGGTCACGTGGTGGTGCATCGGTGTCTCGGTCAGGAGGTGGCGCATCGGTGTCTCTGTCAGGAAGTGGCCATTGGTGTCTCGGTCACGTGGTGGCGCATCAGTGTCTCGGTCGGGTGGTGGCGCATCTGTGTTTGGCTGGCGTACGAGGTCAGTCGGTTGAGCAGCAGCAAAATCATGCTCGTCGAAGACGTTGTTATTAATCGGTCATTTGCCGGTCTTCCGGAAGCCGTTCACTGCTGTTCTCATTGTAGCAGCACGGACGTACCCTATTCCAAACAATTATGCTATTTGGAAGGTTGACACAGCTCGACCTGGCCAATATTCTACCGCCTACGTATAATATGTCATCAGCGGCTCCATGAAGCTGACATCGAGTGGCTGCATGCGATGGCTACAATGCAGTGGTAGGCAGATGACTGTCACAAAATTTGCTCGAGACATTTCGATGAAAGGCAGGTTGTTTGTGTGTGTTTTGTGGCCATCTAGGATCAAAAGAACGGGTCTTACTTCGGATGGGTTTGCATGCTTCAAGAAGTGTTCGAACCACATCACAAAGATGTGGGATTGTATCCATCCTGTCTCGTGCGCTATTGCGATTGACGCGGGGGTGCGCGGTCACGGCAAATTTTTACCGTGACAAGTTGTCCCCTCTCAGCAACGGCAGTGAACCAACCCGTTTCTTTCCCCCAACTGGCAATTATCTTAGATGGTCGATTGGATACGGTAGTTAATCCTGTCTCGTCTACGTTGTAGACACGATCTGGGGTAAATATCTTCGCGCCTTGCATCGTTTCCAGTAAATCAAAGAACGTGTTGATGGCTCCCTGGTTGAATGCTTTTGTGCGAGCTGTGTTCGGGTGTTCTCAAAGAAATCTCGTCACTGTGGCGAGCCATAAAGTCATGACACCAGCTCTTTCCAGCTTCGCCAGTCCTGCGGTTGAAGTTATGCTGAATGCCGTTTGCTTCTGCGTAATCATATGCGACTCTCTTCAGTTGCGACAGGGTGAATATAAACAGCCTGCTCTCCATACGTTTGATATGCGCAACGAGTTTCTAACTCCATCGTTGGTGAAAAAAAAACAGGTCGGAATCTGCCCAGACCCTTTTCTGCTGTAACCCCAATATCTCCCACGCTCTTGCATCTCCGTTGCAGGGTTGAGCGGGGAACCCAAACTGTATAACAGCACGCTTGAGCCCCATGACTTTTCCGCGCGCAGCCTCGATAGCCAACTGCATGTTGGCATCATTCCATGTATGGTGGTTGGTTTTTCGTTTGTCCGCACCCATGAAGGAATAGTTGTAACGGAACCAGTAAAAAAATTGTGTTGACTTGGTTAATGCATTATAAATATTAATTAATTAACTAATTAACACAAGTTTGTGATATGTTCATGATCAATTATACATATTAAAATTATCAAAATCTATAATTATGTTAATACATTATAGCAATGCCTATGGTGTAACCACATTATCCATGATATGCTCAGCATCTGGCTAAAGTGGGCCCTATGGGGCCTACTTTGGCCTCTTCCAAAGAGTATTAGTCGGACGCCATTTTGGTTTCAATGCGTGCATTCACGTCAAAATTAAATTGCTCATTCAACTAAATATAGACTATTGTTATACATACTATATTTATGGTTATATTCCTTGACCATTTACGAGAATGTGGAGTTTGTAAGACTCGTCAATTATTTTAAGAAAAGTGCATAAACACAAATTTGCAACTCGCCGTTTTCAATACAGTCCAAGCAGACAACTACGACATTGAATGGTGTCCCCTGGCGGGTCTGTAAGCAATACTACCATTTATTTGACTGCAGTGCATATCAAGATCGCTATGACAGTGGGGGCCCACTTTGGCCAAGGGGCCCACTTTACCTATCCTTCCCCTAATTTTGTTTATTGTTCATATCTGATAATTATAACTATAATTATATCTACGATTAGCATTAAGTTGTACTGGCATTTTACATTGTACTGATGTTTTACTGAATTTCCACTCTGTGATATGGTCATGAAAACGTCAAAAAGTTCCAAAAGTGGCTACTTTCACTTTCTTATTAGGGCCTAGATAGTTTACATTTGATTCAATGTGAAAAATGGGTGTTCAGTGCCACCGCCAGCCCAGGTGTTGTTGCGAGACCGATGGCACCGGTGGATGGGGCACTGTTTGAGGATGAGGGAAGAGGATCCATGCAGAGAGCAGATGGTTAAAAGGAAACAAAATTCATGGATTTGGGCCTTTGTACCTACAAGTGTTACTAAAGCTTAACCATTTACAACTACAATTAAACATTTTAGAGTAGCAGACTAGTGGTTTGCTAGAAAAAAACCTTTGTTTACGGGCTACTCACTCTATATATCTCCTGTTAGATAACCTACATCACAGGTGCCGTAGTCTGGCAATATTCGCTCCCCAAATGAAAATATATATTTGTATACACCTATACTTCTAATAGGATATGGCCATGCTGTTTGTGTCCAAACACAACTTTGTAACATATTTTTGTCTATATATATATATATATATATATATATATATATATATATATATATATATATATATATATATATATATATATATATATATATATATATATATATATATATATATACTAAACTAGTCCTTTTTCTGACATAACATATAATTAATTGAGACGTTGCCTTCATTCTCTGTATACCAGCAATAGTTAATAGTAGCCTAGGTTACCCGATTTTATAGAACTGCACATGCGCTTATCGGTCGCGCTGGTTAACATGTCAGCCCTTAGTTAACTGGAGAAATTACCGGAATCTCCCACTTTTAGAACACATTCTGAGCAAACCACTGGCATGATATTGTTGATTTTAATTGTACATTTTTTATTTTTAAATTGAGAAAGTAGAGGATTTTAAATATATTGGATCCTACACAAACTCACAATATTACACCATGTGTAAAAAGTCCACATATGGGCAGCATTGCATGCCCTTGACAAAGTTTGGAGGGCGCCTATCTGCAGATTCACCAAACTGAAGATTTTCAGGGCAATGGTTGAACTGATTCTAATTTATGGATGTGATTCGTAGTCTCTAACACTAACTCTAGAAAATGCACTGGATGGCACCTGCACAAGAATACTGTGGAAAAGCCTAAACCGGTCATGGTGCCATCACATGGCCAACCAAGAACTGTACGGCTCGCTCTCATGGATCACCACCATCGTGAGACAACGACGTCTTCGTCTGGCAGGTCATGTGATGCGTCATGACGAAGCAGCCAACAAAGTCCTGCTCTTGAAGCCCGATGGCCCCAGAGAAGAGAAGAACGGAACTGAGTGCGACATAATATGTACTAACCGCAATGAAGAACCGAAACCACTGAAAGGAAATTATGATATCCACCATGTTAAGTGGACGACTTATCACCATGTTAAGTGGACGACTTATCACCATGTTAAGTGGACGACTTATCACCATGTTAAGTGGACGACTTATCACCATGTTAAGTGGACGACTTAGCAAATATATATATGCTTTGAAAAATATTATTGAACACTATCTGCTCTTAGAAATATTCCTGAATACCATGGAGGTTCTAACATCCCAATTTACAATTTTGCTAACTGGACGCATCTAATGCTTTTGACAGAGTGGACCATTGGACTCACTTTAAGAAACTTGTTAACATATGTGTTCCTGTTCTCCTTATTCTACTTCTTGTTCACTGGTATCAACGGCAAAGTTGTGTTCAATGGCATACTGCCAGATCCGTCTTTTTCAACGTATTGAATGATGTATGTGAGGGTGGGGTATTGTCACCATATTTTGCAGTGTACATTGAGAATTTGGGCCATCTCTTGAATGCCTTTGAAAGGCATTGGTTGCCACATTAAAAACGCTGGTGCGAACAAAGCTATGTGCAATTGTATGAAAAGGATATGTACCAGTAAAATATTTATCTAAATTCACGTGACAAAATCAGAGGTGGCTACATGTGGGTATCATGGAAGCATGCACGTGAAAAGAGATCTTGTATCGGTATATCCTGTATATCTTGTTTTATATCTAATTTTATTCATTTCATTTGTGCAATGATGTGGATGTCTATCCCAAAATAAAATTAATCTGATCGTCTCTTAAATGTTCACATAGAGAAATGCATTCGCCTATAAATATGGATTCACCCAGAAAAAAATGGATTCAATAAAATTTATTCACGTAAACATAGTAATTCACCTGCATAAATGGAATCACATATAAACGTTCACCTTTATTGATCACAAAATTGGGTCACATAAAAGCACACTTACCTAGATTCATCTAGATAAACTAAATCACCTGTAGATGTGGATTTACATAATATCCATTGATTCACCTCCGTAATGCATTCACCTGCAGTCCCACAATATTAGTTTGGTATATCTTAGAATAATTTAACTTAGTAAATGAAGTAAATGAAAGGACTTGACTGGGCCCAAGTTGTATGTGTAAAATGCCATACAAGCTGTGATGAATCTGACTGTTTTAGAGCCAAATGTTGCGAGAAGCCTGAAAACGACTGTCACTGCGCTGAGGTCACTGACAGTCATGTGGCTTGCTCCCACCGGGGTCGTGGGATACTATACAGTACAGCTGAAGAATAAGGCCTGGACAAAACAGAGAATTCCAAAGAACACAAGACAAGCAAAATTCAGCAACCTGACGCCTGGTACACCGTACACTGTCGTTGTGGTCACTGTGAGTGGCGACCAGCAAAGTGGGGTTCTGGAGAAACGCTTTTACACTAGTAAGTGAGCGCTGTCATAAATACATATCTAACTACCTGGGTACTTAACTAAGTAATAAAATAACAATTCATTACTTCAGAATGCAACAAATGTGGTTCAGATTTGATGATTATACCTGTATCCCTGATATTAACATTGCGTTGCACTGACGTTTTTTTACGTTTTGAAGATTTACATGTTTGTTGTAGTGAATGTCCACCTAGGGATAAGGTCCTGAAAAGTACAAAAGTAAAAAAATTACAACTTTCACTTTCTCACAATGCTGACATTTGACAAAATGTTAAATGTTCATTATAATTATGTGACGGATAATTCTGTGACAAACAGGGCTGTTTAACGGAACCATCAAGGTGTAAAATTAATCATTATACATAATACAATATAAAGCCAAAATGGTGGATGCTGGTTTGTTTTGTATCAACTGGAGTACAGTATGTCTACATACAAGCAAACACCACTTTGGCAGTATATGCATTCACCTAAAAGATGCATTCACCTATAGATACGCAATGCCATGCAAAAACGCATACATTTACATAACTGGATTCAAATACACAGATGCATTCATCTAAAGGAATGCATTCAACTGCATAAATATATTCACCTACATCAATGTATTCATCGACATAAATGGATTCACCTACATAAAATATTCACTTACATAAATGGATTCATTGACATTAATGCACTCATCTACAGAAATGCATTCACCTACAGAAATATATTCACTTACATAAATGGATTCATCACAATCAGTGGATTCATCTGTATAAATGGATTCGTTGATATAAATGGATTCATCTACAGAAAAAAATATTAGTGGAGTTGGAGTTAAAATGAGACTTAGTTTGCTGTGTCTTTGTATGTAATAATGCACCCTGGGTTGGACAAATCAGTGAAAAGTAAATTAAAGAATTGGATTGGGCCCAAGTTGTATGTGTAAAACGCCATACAAGCTGTGGTGAATTTGACTTTTTTAGAACCAAGTATTTGCATTTGATTAAAAAGCATTTGCATTTGATAAAACATATTTGCATTTACATTTAATTAATAAACACTTGCATCAAAATATGACATATTTATGAAGTTCATAAACCCATTGTTGAACCTGCAAATTGGTTTTCCAATCTTGTCTTTGACTCCACCTTATTTTAGGGCAAGTCTTAAATACTATTATGTAACCTTTGAATCTAGTTTAACCCCATCACATACAATTTTTGCTTGCTATTTACTCTGTGGACAGACTCTGTTGAGCAGTGCATGAAAGGCTGGAAACCATGGATGTTTTGTTTGACCTGTGAAATGCTATGCAATTAACAATACTTTAAGCCAGAGCTGTCCATTGGAGCATTTCAGTGGATCACATGTGCAAATTAATGCTACATGATGGACAGTTAATTATTGGCTCAAGTAACAAGATTTAACAAGATTTAACAAGATTTGCCATCCAAGCCAAAGGCCCAGATGGCAAGTGGACAAGGAAGCCATTGGCTTATCGAGAGTCCAACAATGTTCACCTACTTATAACCCGCCCTCCTGATATATGTGTCAACCTTGTTTTTAAACATATTCACGCTGCTAGCAGTTACACAATCTGTAGACAGTTTGTTCCATTCATTTATTGTCCTCTGTGAGAACGAGTGCTTCCTGATGTCCAATCTACATTGATCCTTTACTAATTTTACCTCATGTCCTCTAGTTCTGCTATCCTTCTTGAGTGAGAAAAACATATTTCTATCAATATTTTCATACCCATTCAATATCTTAAAAACTTCAATCTGATCTCCTCTTAACCTCCTTGTCTCTAGAGTTGTTAAACCACATTCTTTCAGGCGTTCTTCATAACTAAGGTCTCTAAGTTCTGGAATCATTTTAGTTGCTCTCCTTTGTATGCGTTCAAGCGTATCTATATCCTTCTTACGATATGGTCTCCATGCTTGTATACAGTATTCTAAATGAGGTCTAACTATTGCTTTATAAAGAGGTATAATTAACTTTTTTCCCTTATATGTTATGTTTCTTCTAATCAATCCAAGAATTTGATTACCCTTTGAAGCTGCAATACCACACTGCTCTGAAACTTTCATATCAGCGCTTATTGTAACTCCTAAGTCCTTTTCTTTTACAGTAGTACCAAGAACAGTAGCTCCCATTTTATAGTTTACATTCAAGTTCCCATGTCCTGTATGTAGGCATTTACATTTCCCAAAATTGAACAGCATCTGCCATTTCTCAGACCATTTCACTAATCTGTCTAGATCGTTTTGTAAATGTTGTTTATCACCATCAGTATTAACCTTTCTAAACAGTTTTGTGTCGTCCGCAAATTTCAGTACGTTACTTGTTATACTCTCATCCAAGTCATTGATATAAATTAAGAATAATATAGGTCCTAATACTGATCCTTGAGGTACCCCACTCAAAACCGATTTCCAATTTGAAACTTCGCCATCTACTACAACTCGTTGTCTTCTGTCAGTCAGCCATTGTTCTATCCAGTCAGTTATGCTATCCCCGATACCATGGGCTTTTAATTTAAGTAGCAATCTTTGATGTGGCACTTTGTCAAAAGCTTTCTGAAAATCTAAGTAGATAATATCTACTGGCGATCCCATGTCTATCCACTTAGTGATTTCTTCCAAAAAACATAACATATTTGTTAAGCATGACCTCGCTTTAAGGAATCCATGTTGAGATGAATTTAATAATTTATGCTTAACGAGGAAGTCCACCATATGGTCTTTAATTAACCTTTCTAATAATTTACAAATCACTGACGTTAAACTCACTGGTCTGTAATTCTCTGACTTATTTCTCGAACCCTTTTTAAATAATGGTATGATGTTTGCTTCTTTCCATTCAAACGGAACAACTCCCTCTTTTAATGACAAGTTGAATACTCTTGCAAGTGGTATACTGATTTGATCTACTGTTTCCATTAGTAATTTTGGAGGAATCCCATCCACTCCCGGTGATTTGTTATCCTTCATTGCCTTTATTTTCCTAGCTACCAATTCTGGAGTTACAACTAACGGTCCTAAATAGTCAGATTTAGCCCCCTGAAATTTAGCATCAGCAACTAATATCTTCTTTTGTAAACACTGAACTGAAGTAACCATTTAGGTCTTCCGCCATTAAAAACCCCTGTGATATTATATTTCCAGCACTGTCTTCTAGAGGTCCAACCTTGTCTTGTACGTTTTGTTTACTCCTGACATATGCATAAAAACTCTTGCTGTCAGTTTTTATGTTACATGCCAGTTTTTGCTCATAGCTTCTTTTAGATTGTCTGATTTCAGTTGTAGCTGCATTAAGTGCCTCTTTGTATTTTGCATAGTCTTCTTCCTTTCTGGTACGCCTATAAACCCTCCACATAGTTTGTTTTAGCATTATTTTTCTAATTGCCTCTTTTGACAAGTGTTTCTTTCTACACCGTTTTCCTTGTTTTCGGAAGGGAACAAATTTATCAATGATACTCTCAATTTCATATTTTAGAATATTCCAACATTCAATTGCAGTCTTATCCATCAGCATGTTATTCCAATCTAGCTGTGCTAAGTATTTTCTCATATCTTTGTAGTTACCTTTATGGAAGTTTCTCTTGTACGTTTTCTTATTTTTACTTTCTGATTTTACATTGATGTCAAAATGTATTTGATTATGGTCACTATTACCCAATGGTTCAAATATTTTTACATTGTCCACTAATTCTTGTTGTGATGACAAAACTATATCTAATACATTTTCTCCCCTGGTTGGTTCTAGTACGTGCTGAGTAAGAAAGCTATCCTGGATTAAACATAGAAATTGTTGATCCTCAATCCCTGTGTTCTCTAGAGAATTCCATTGTATGTGTCCATGGTTAAAATCTCCCATTATGATACATTCCCCTTTACTAACTTCCTTTATAGCGTTTTTTATTTTTGTGTTGTCCTCTTCGTTTATGTTTGGACTTCGGTAAACTAATCCAATAGTTAATTTTGAATTTCCTGAAACAATTTTGCACCAAACAGCTTCATCGCAATCTGCTTCCCTTTCTAGTTTTATTTCATAAGCCTGAATAGATTCTTTAACATATAAAATAACTCCCCCGCCCCTTCTTCCTATTCGATCTTTCCTAAACATTACGTATCCTGTCAGTCCTAATTCAGCATCTGTTATATCTATGTTAGCCCATGATTCAGTTATACCAATTATGTGAGGGTCAATATCTTCTACCATAATGTTTAATTCGTTTTTCTTATTTACTATGCTCCTTGCATTTAAACATACGCATCTATAACCTTTTTCAGAGATGATTTTCGGATGATTTGATATTGGTTTATCTGTGCTAGTGGCCTCTTGTTCTGCTTGAGACACCTCTAGGTAACCCCCCTGCACTTCTAGTTTAAAGAATGTTTACTTCCAAAAATATTTGTCATTGTACCCAAGTCGCTATCTACTGCTGCTGAAAGTTTGTCCGCGAAGTACAAATACATCAGGGTGTTGTTCACACCTCTGGCAGTTTAGGCTCAATAGTGTGCACTGCCAGGCCAAGACAGCCACTCAACCCACAGGTTTATGGGAAAATGATAGTTGGCATTTGGCAGGAGAATGGCTTTAAACTTAAAGCACCTTTGAACCCTTTTAGCCATGCAGCAGTCACACTGTCCCTGTGTCACCTATGTCACCTGCTATGTAAACTCCAGGGTGAAACTCACTGATGGCCAGGAGTCCCAATAGTGTTTATTGTTGCACCTTTTTATCTCTAAGATTGGTGGCGAGAATCTTCAGCACTGCTGGCAAGATCTTTCACCCTGAGTGTGCCAGGATGACAGATGCCCACTTCAAGGTTGTAATGTACACTAAGTGTAATGGACACATTGTGTGATGCTGTGATGAGACACTGATGAGCAGTGCTGTCACATAACGTAATAGTAGTTGCCTAGTTGGCCCACCATGGTTGATGTTCAATAAATTTGATATAAACCGACTTATACTTTGTTGCCCCTTTCACTTACAAAAAAATTAATGAAAACTACACAAGTGCATTTGCATGCAATCGTGTAAGGGAGCATTTGCATTATAATCATTTCAAGCATTTGCATATTTTCAAAACACTTGCGTTTGAATTTTAGTAATTTCAAACACTTGCATTTGAATAATTCCAAACACTTGCATTTGCATAATTTAAACACTTGCATTTTCATTTGATTCATTCAAAACACTTGCATTTGCATTTGAATAATTTAAAAGCATTTGCATTTGCATTTGAATATTAAAAAACCCACTTGCATTTGCATTTGAATAATTTAAAACACTAACATTTGCATTTGAATAATATGAAAACACTTGCCTTTACATTTGAATAATTTAAAACACTTGCATTTATATTCGCTCCCCAAATGAAAATATATATTTGTATACACCTATACTTCCTAATAGGATATGGCCATGCTGTTTGTGTCCAAACACAACTTTGTAGCATATTTTGGTCTATATATATATATATATATATATATATATATATATATTTATAT
Source organism: Lamellibrachia columna (assembly GCA_963662155.1). Classification (NCBI taxonomy): domain Eukaryota; kingdom Metazoa; phylum Annelida; class Polychaeta; order Sabellida; family Siboglinidae; genus Lamellibrachia; species Lamellibrachia columna. The sequence continues at coordinate 61,736,056 of OY759263.1, forward strand.
ATATATATATATATATATATATATATATATATATATATATATATATATATATATATATATATATACTAAACTAGTCCTTTTTCTGACATAACATATAATTAATTGAGACGTTGCCTTCATTCTCTGTATACCAGCAATAGTTAATAGTAGCCTAGGTTACCCGATTTTATAGAACTGCACATGCGCTTATCGGTCGCGCTGGTTAACATGTCAGCCCTTAGTTAACTGGAGAAATTACCGGAATCTCCCACTTTTAGAACACATTCTGAGCAAACCACTGGCATGATATTGTTGATTTTAATTGTACATTTTTTATTTTTAGTATCTATTTTAGGTGCATAAACCCCAAACCATGATATAGGTCAGATGGGAGTCAAATTGAGAAAGTAGAGGATTTTAAATATATTGGATCCTACACAAACTCACAATATTACACCATGTGTAAAAAGTCCACATATGGGCAGCATTGCATGCCCTTGACAAAGTTTGGAGGGCGCCTATCTGCAGATTCACCAAACTGAAGATTTTCAGGGCAATGGTTGAACTGATTCTAATTTATGGATGTGATTCGTAGTCTCTAACACTAACTCTAGAAAATGCACTGGATGGCACCTGCACAAGAATACTGTGGAAAAGCCTAAACCGGTCATGGTGCCATCACATGACCAACCAAGAACTGAGTGGCTCCTTCACACGGATCACCACCATCGTGAGACAATGGCGTCTTCGTCTGGCAGGTCATGTGATGCGTCATGACGAAGCAGCCAACAAAGTCCTGCTCTGGAAGCCCGATGGCCCCAGAGAAGAGAAGAATGGAACTGAGTGCGACATAATATGTACTAACCGCAATGAAGAACCGAAACCACTGAAAGGAAATTATGATATCCACCATGTTAAGTGGACGACTTATCACCATGTTAAGTGGACGACTTATCACCATGTTAAGTGGACGACTTATCACCATGTTAAGTGGACGACTTAGCAAATATATATATGCTTTGAAAAATATTATTGAACACTATCTGCTCTTAGAAATATTCCTGAATACCATGGAGGTTCTAACATCCCAATTTACAATTTTGCTAACTGGACGCATCTAATGCTTTTGACAGAGTGGACCATTGGACTCACTTTAAGAAACTTGTTAACATATGTGTTCCTGTTCTCCTTATTCTACTTCTTGTTCACTGGTATCAACGGTAAAGTTGTGTTCAATGGCATACTGCCAGATCCGTCTTTTTCAACGTATTGAATGATGTATGTGAGGGTGGGGTATTGTCACCATATTTTGCAGTGTACATTGAGAATTTGGGCCATCTCTTGAATGCCTTTGAAAGGCATTGGTTGCCACATTAAAAACGCTGGTGCGAACAGAGCTATGTGCAATTGTATGAAAAGGATATGTACCAGTAAAATATTTATCTAAATTCACGTGACAAAATCAGAGGTGGCTACATGTGGGTATCATGGAAGCATGCACGTGAAAAGAGATCTTGTATCGGTATATCCTGTATATCTTGTTTTATATCTAATTTTATTCATTTCATTCGTGCAATGATGTGGATGTCTATCCCAAAATAAAATTAATCTGATCGTCTCTTAAATGTTCACATAGAGAAATGCATTCGCCTATAAATATGGATTCACCCAGAAAAAAATGGATTCAATAAAATTTATTCACGTAAACATAGTAATTCACCTGCATAAATGGAATCACATATAAACGTTCACCTTTATTGATCACAAAATTGGGTCACATAAAAGCACACTTACCTAGATTCATCTAGATAAACTAACTCACCTGTAGATGTGGATTTACATAATATCCATTGATTCACCTCCGTAATGCATTCACCTGCAGTCCCACAATATTAGTTTGGTATATCTTAGAATAATTTAACTTAGTAAATGAAGTAAATGAAAGGACTTGACTGGGCCCAAGTTGTATGTGTAAAATGCCATACAAGCTGTGATGAATCTGACTGTTTTAGAGCCAAATGTTGCGAGAAGCCTGAAAACGACTGTCACTGCGCTGAGGTCACTGACAGTCATGTGGCTTGCTCCCACCGGGGTCGTGGGATACTATACAGTACAGCTGAAGAATAAGGCCTGGACAAAACAGAGAATTCCAAAGAACACAAGACAAGCAAAATTCAGCAACCTGAGGCCTGGTACACCGTACACTGTCGTTGTGGTCACTGTGAGTGGCGACCAGCAAAGTGGGGTTCTGGAGAAACGCTTTTACACTAGTAAGTGAGCGCTATCATAAATACATATCTAACTACCTGGGTACTTAACTGAGTAATAAAATAACAATTCATTATTTCAGAATGCAACAAATGTGGTTCAGATTTGATGATTATACCTGTATCCCTGATATTAACATTGCGTTGCACTGACGTTTTTTTACGTTTTGAAGATTTACATGTTTGTTGTAGTGAATGTCCACCTAGGGATAAGGTCCTGAAAAGTACAAAAGTAAAAAAATTACAACTTTCACTTTCTCACAATGCTGACATTTGACAAAATGTGAAATGTTCATTATAATTATATGACGGATAATTCTCTGACAAACAGGGCTGTTTAACGGAACCATCAAGGTGTAAAATTAATCATTATACATAATACAATATAAAGCCAAAATGGTGGATGCTGGTTTGTTTTGTATCAACTGGAGTACAGTATGTCTACATACAAGCAAACACCACTTTGGCAGTATATGCATTCACCTATAAGATGCATTCACCTATAGATACGCAATGCCATGCAAAAACGCATACATTTACATAACTGGATTCAAATACACAGGTGCATTCATCTAAAGGAATGCATTCAACTGCATAAATATATTCACCTACATCAATGTATTCATCGACATAAATGGATTCACCTACATAAAATATTCACTTACATAAATGGATTCATTGACATAAATGCACTCATCTACAGAAATGCATTCACCTACAGAAATATATTCACTTACATAAATGGATTCATCACAATCAGTGGATTCATCTGTATAAATGGATTCGTTGACATAAATGGATTCATCTACAGAAAAAAATATTAGTGGAGTTGGAGTTAAAATGAGACTTAGTTTGCTGTGTCTTTGTATGTAATAATGCACCCTGGGTTGGACAAATCAGTGAAAAGTAAATTAAAGAATTGGATTGGGCCCAAGTTGTATGTGTAAAACGCCATACAAGCTGTGGTGAATTTGACTTTTTTAGAACCAAATGTTGCGAGAAGCCTGAAAACGACTGTCACTGCACTGAGGTCACTGACAGTTACGTGGCTTGCTCCCACCGGGGTCGTGGAATACTATACAGTACAGCTAAAAAATAAGGCCAGTACAAAACAGAGAATTTCAAAGAACACAAGACAAGCAACATTCAACAACTTGTTGCCTGGTACACCGTACACTGTTGTTGTGGTTACTGTGAGCGGCGGCCAGCAAAGTGAGGCTCTGGAGAAACGCTTTTACACTAGTAAGTGAGCGCTGTCATGAATACATAATTATATAACTCCTTAGCAGCTGCTTTTGATACATTTGATCATTTAATCCTTTTACAACGCCTTTATAGACATTTTGGCATTTCTGGCCCAGCTCTTCAGTGTTCAAATCACATTTTTCAGACAGAAACTAAAGCATTAACATATCTGGCACATTATTTTGTCCACAACACCTTCCATTCGGAGTGCCGCAAGGATCCATCCTTGGCCCTGTTCTGTTTAGGTTATATACTACGTCGCTCAGCCAAGTCATTACTAATCATAATCTCAGTCATCATCTGTATGCTGATGACACACAGGTTTCACAATCAAATGCACAAGAATCTCTTTCGACTTTAAGTGATTGTCTTACTGATATCTTGTTGTGGATGGAATCAAGTAAGCTAAAGCTTAATCCAGATAAAACAAACCTTATTATTATTGGCACTAAACAACAACGAAATAGAGTCATCAACCATTTTCCAGTTAAACTACTTGGCAGTGATACATTCCCATCAGATACTGTTCGCAATCTAGGTGTTATCTTTGACATTAACTTCAACTTTCGCCAGCATATTTCTCAAGTATGTAAATCCTGTTTCTATCATATTCGTGATCTCCGTCGGATTCGGCGTCACATATCTATATCTACTGCTAAAACAATATCAATGGCATTAATTAGTAGCTGCCTTGACTATTGTAATTCACTACTAAATAACATTGCTAACGAGTATAACTTTTCTGGCACGTGTGGTACTCAGGGCGCCTCGGTTTTCACCATCACTACCACTACTTAAACAATTACATTGGTTTCCTGTTTCTTATCGAATTAATTTTAAGCTGTCCACTCTTACATATCGGGTAACAACCACCCTACTTGGCTAGTCTCCTGCATCTTTAAATATCCCTAGGCAGCTAAGATCATCAATTTCACAACAACTTATTGTGCCTAACACAAAGCTTAACTTGGGCAAATGTGCTTTCTCTGTCGCTGCGCCTAGGGTCTAGAATGAACTCCCCATCACTTTGAAAACATTTGAAACTATAGCTATTTTCCAAAAAGAAGACATATTTATTTCAAATTGCATTTCCACCATAAATCTTCAGTTGTCCCTCGTTCTGATAATGTCCCTGTTCACGATTATGCTCAATGACTCTGGTTTGTTGCGCCTCTGAGCTCAGGTTCCTCAGGGTATTGGCGCCAAAACTTTAATTGTTATTATTATTATTATTAACAATACTTTATTTCAGAACGTAACAAATGTGTTTCAGATTTGGTGATTATAACTGCATCTCTGAGATTAACATCAACATATTGGTTCTGGAGGCACAACTATGGAAAGGAAAAAACATAATATTGGGTGGGGCAAATAAGTGGGAAACAGTGCAGGCTTGGGTTCAAATGCATGTGCATTTGAAAATACCGCATTTGTATTTTGGGAATCCAAAACATTTACATTTGCATTTGCACTTGCATTTGGTTAAAAAGTATTTGCATTTGATTAAAAAGCATTTGCATTTGATAAAACATATTTGCATTTACATTTAATTAATAAACATTTGCATCAAAATATGACATGTTTATGAAGTTCATAAACCCATTGTTGAACCTGCAAATTGGTTTTCCAATCTTGTCTTTGACTCCACCTTATTTTAGGGCAAGTCTTAAATACTATTATGTAACCTTTGAATCTAGTTTAACCCCATCACATACAATTTTTGCTTGCTATTTACTCTGTGGACAGACTCTGTTGAGCAGTGCATGAAAGGCTGGAAACCATGGATGTTTTGTTTAACCTGTGAAATGCTATGCAATTAACAATACTTTAAGCCAGAGCTGTCCATTGGAGCATTTCAGTGGATCACATGTGCAAATCAATACTGCATGATGGACAGCTAATTATTGGCTCAAGTACAAATACATCAGGATGTTGTTCACACCTCTGGCAGTTTAGGCTCAATAGTGTGCACTGCCAGGCCAAGACAGCCACTCAACCCACAGGTTTATGGGAAAATGATAGTTGGCATTTGGCAGGAGAATGGCTTTAAACTTAAAGCACCTTTGAACCCCTTTAGCCATGCAGCAGTCACACTGTCCCTGTGTCACCTATGTCACCTGCTATGTAAACTCCAGGGTGAAACTCACTGATGGCCAGGAGTCCCAATAGTGTTTATTGTTGCACCTTTTTATCTCTAAGATTGGTGGCGAGAATCTTCAGCACTGCTGGCAAGATCTTTCACCCTGAGTGTGCCAGGATGACAGATGCCCACTTCAAGGTTGTAATGTACACTAAGTGTAATGGACACATTGTGTGATGCTGTGATGAGACACTGATGAGCAGTGCTGTCACATAACGTAATAGTAGTTGCCTAGTTGGCCAACCATGGTTGATGTTCAATAAATTTGATATAAACCGACTTGTGCTTTGTTGCCCCTTTCACTTACAAAAAAATTAATGAAAACTATACAAGTGCATTTGCATGCAATCGTGTAAGGGAGCATTTGCATTATAATCATTTCAAGCATTTGCATATTTTCAAAAAACTTGCGTTTGAATTTTAGTAATTTCAAACACTTGCATTTGAATAATTCCAAACACTTGCATTTGCATAATTTAAACACTTGCATTTTCATTTGATTCATTCAAAACACTTGCATTTGCATTTGACTAATTTAAAAGCATTTGCATTTGCATTTGAATATTAAAAAAACCACTTGCATTTGCATTTGAATAATTTAAAACACTAACATTTGCATTTGAATAATATGAAAACACTTGCCTTTACATTTGAATAATTTAAAACACTTGCATTTATATTTGAATAATTTAAAACACTTGCATTTGCATAATGTAAAAACACTTGCATTTGCATCACTTCAAACACTTGCATTTGCATCACTTCAAACACTTGCATTTACATTTGCATTTGAATAATCATCATGTCTTGGTGCATTTGCATTTGAGTAATTTCAGACATTTGCATTTGCGTTTAAATGCGCTGACTCACATTTGAACCCAAGTCTGGGAGACATATGAAAGGGTTGGACTGTGCCCACGTTTGTTGCAAATGCCCTGCATGTTGTGGTGAATTTGACTGTTTTAGAGCCAAATCCTCCAAGGAACCTGAGAGCGACTGCCACTGCGAGTGCACTGGCATTAATGTGGGATAGTCCTGCTTCTGGGCTCGTGGGAGAATTTGAAATACAGCTGACAAATAAGGACGGGACAAAACGAAACACTGGAAAGGACACAAGACAAACAACATTCACCAATTTGGTGCCTTTTACATCGTACACTGTCATGGTTGTTACTGTGCTTGGTAACAAACGAAGTGAAGCTCTGAAGAAAGACTTTGACACTAGTAAGTGTGTTGTCATTCGTATATCTAACCATTTCAATGAATGATAGAACATCTCATGATTTCAAGGAACTGTGACAAATGTGGTTCATATATGGTGACTATCATAGTATCTCTGAGATTAACCTTGCGCTGCACTGACATAGATCAATTTATCAGGTTCATTTTAGTGAATTTCAGGGATGTGGTCCCAAAAACTTCACAAAGTGGCAACTTTCTCTTTTATATTACATAGTTTACAGTTGGATAACTGTGAATGTGAAATATCCATTCATTTAAAAATTATATCTGGATAATAAAAAACATATTGTGTGCAGTTAGTGTATGTAGATCAACATGTTAGGTAAGAGACGTGTGAGTCCTGTATTTGGCTACATTAGCATATTCTTTGTTGATGAAGTAAATACGCACGCATGACAACATTGTTTTTAAAATATAGAATCAGTACAGTGCACACAGTTCTTCATACTGAATCAACTGCAGCACCATCTGTATACATACAAGCAATAACCAGTGTCGTTAATTCCTACACATAGCATGTTAGAAAATGTCAGCTGAAACACTTTTTTTAGCACATGGAGATGAATTTTTCTGAGTCCGAAACATTGTTAAATACAGAAATGCAATCACCTATAAAATGGATTAATCTAGAAAATAGATTATCTAAAAAAAATGTATTAATCTAGAAAGACTCATTCCATACATGAAATCACATACATACTTACATACTTAGGTTTACTTAGGTTTACTTAGGTTCTTCCTGACCGTAGGCGGTGGCCTCAGTGATCAGAACTTCAACTTTCCCTTGGAATGCTCTACGACTTCCTGGCAAGGCAGCTTTGTAGTTGTAGAGAAACTCCTCAGTACTCCAATGTCTATCTAGACAGTTTTTAAATGAGTTGACACTTGGGGCAGTTACAACTACTTCCGGTAGATCATTCCATAATCTGGTAACTCTAAGTGAGAAGCTTTCTTTTCTAACATTTGTACAAGCACGTTCTATAAACAATTTCAAACTATGACACCTTGTTCCTTCCCTTGTATTACTGTCTTTGTGCAGCTTGACAATGTTAGATACATCACTGTCATATTTCCCATGGAGCAGTTTATATACCTCAATCATATCACCATGAGTTCGCCTATATGCAAGTGTAGGAAGTTTCAATATCTGAAGTCTTTCCTCCTAAAGGAACATTCTTCATACCAGGAAGCAGCTTTGTTTCACGTCTTTGCACATTTTTCGATGGCATCTTTGTATTTCTGTTTATAAGGGGACCATATTAATATAGATGACTCCTAACTAAAGATTTATATAATGGCACACAATTATGTTAATTTAGGGTTGTATAGGACCTTCTAATAACTGCCATGATACTATTTGCTTTGTTTATTTTTTGGTTGATGTGTTTGTCAAATTCTAGGTTTGAATCAATTATAACCCAATGTCTTTTTGTTCTTCTATTTCTCCTAATTCATGGGCAGTATTATCTATCTAAGGTTGTATTGCTATATTGTTTTCCCTACGTGCATTACATTACATTTATCAGGGTGGAACCTTAATAACAATTTACTTGACCAAGATGTTAAATAATCTAAGTCGTTCTGTAGTGTATGCTGGTCATGTGGACTAGTAATCGTTTTGCAAACCTTTGTATCATCCGCAAGCATATATACATTCAAAACTATATTCTCAGGAAGATCATTTATGTATAAAACAAATTTGATCGGTCTTAAGACACTGCCCTGTGGAATGCCACTTGTTATATTTGCCCACTCAGAATTTGTACCATTTACATTGACCTGCGGACACGGTTAGACAAGAACGCCTGGATCCATCTTAGTGTGTAATACTCTGTGCCATACGTTTTAAGTTTGCCTATCAATCTTTTGTGAGGGACGGTGTCAAATGATTTCATGAAGTCGAAATATACGTCTACAGATTCCCCTCTATCTAAAGCTTTGGTCCATGAGTCAATAACATTTAATAATTGGAGTACCATAGGACGTCCTTTAATAAAACCAAATTGTTGCGTACTGAATAATTTATTCCTAATCATATAATTGACAATATGGTCTTTGACACATTGTTCCATACATTTACTTTGACACATTGTTCCATACATTTACATATTATACTTGTTAAGCTGACTGGTCTATAATTTTCTGCATTTTTTTATTATCCTTCTTAAATATGGCTGAGATCCTTCCCTGTTTCCATTCCTTTGGTAGTTCACCCAAAGCCAGTGAATTATTAAATAGCCTAGCTAGTGGTTTACATAGATGACTAGATAGCTCTTTCAACAACCTAGGATGAACACCATCTGGTCCTACCGATTTACACACATTAAGGTTATCAAGTTTTTTTTTTAATTTCCTCATCAATAGTCAATTCTTCCATGTTGTGCCTTAACTTCACTGGTGGAATATGAGGGATATCACTATCTGGCTCTACAGTAAAAACACTTGAAAAAAAGTTTTCTAAGACATCTGCCTTTTCCCTCTGTGATTTAGGATCTTAGTTGGTTGCTAAAGATACGAAAGGTTTTGCGTTTAGTGTTTTGTGGGTATATATACAAACACCTCTTCCTTGCTTATCGATGTTATGGTATAAATCATAGTCACTCAAACCCAGTTCAGCTGTGTTTAATAGAAATTTCTGGTTTTTCAGTTTAACCTCAGTGATTGCAATCACCATACACTTATGTGATTCGACTCGAGCTTTGAACTCAGTAAATCTATTGATTAGACTATCAGCGTTGGTGTAGAAACATTTTAACTGTTTATGTGTATAATTTGTATTTACAGTGTTTTTCTGGTTAGATGATCTTTCTTGTCTTACTCCTCGTCCCTTCGAGGTTTGAATCTTACAATTTTTCTGGCCCATGGTGGGCCTCTCACCCTGTACAACCATTTCCCGTCATCATTTATCTCTTTTGTCCTGGCCTCCTCTAGGAGTTTCCTTCCTTCCTCTCTTCCTGTTTTTGTTAAGTCGTGCTGGATGCTGAGACATTTGTATTTGTCCTCTGCATCTCTTAAGTTTGATAGTCGTTTGAACAATTCCATCTTTTTGTTAGTGTCTTTCATTACTACGTTGAGAGGTCTGGGTTTTTGCTCAGTATCACCCGTATCTCCGTCTGTTTGTTTTTACCTAGCCTGATAACTTTGGTTATCTCATCTTTTACATCTAGGTTCAGATTGCACACCTCATTACACAACCCTTCAACAAACTCCATATCTATCCTCACCCTCTCTTCCTTTAGGTTTGTTGTTGGTTCTGGGGCATTGAATATAAGAACATTTGTTTCCCTATTTTTTCTTTCATTGATTTCTCTTACTGTTTCCTCCACAACAATTCCACTATTTTGGGTGGTTAGTAGGTTCCTGCTTTCATCATCATTTGGTCTACATGACATTGTATGTAATGTATCCATTTCCTACCTTACGATTTCTTTTACTTCTTTACTATCACATTTAGCATCCAGTTTTTTCTTTTTGGCCTAAGATCTTGTGTTCATAGTTTTGAAATACATCTCGCATATCTCTTCGATAACTTTCTCATTGGGAATATTTTTTTAATTTTTGGTTTGCATTTTAAGCAAAACCACATGCATCCGGGTTTCCCCATTGCCTCATATTCACCAGGTTTAAATTTCAAGCATTTAATGCAGTATCGGTTTCCGCAGTATTCGCACTCGAGCATTCTGTCTTTCGCACTTTTTCTCACAGTCTTCGCATTTCCAAGCTTCTCTAACATCGCTTCCCGATTCAAAGTTTTTGCTACCTCTCCGTGTCCCCTTATTTTTTAGCTTTGAGATTGGAGCGCTAGAAATTGCTACATTTTCGCTAGTGTCTTGTTTTGGACCACTGTGTTGATCACTTTCACTCATTTTAATTCCCCCCAAAAATCAAGTTCCATGTAACACTTACCATATGCGTGCTGTTGTACTAAGAGTATGTGCATTGTGACTAGTAACAGAGTGTGCCGTGCTCGACGAGAAAACGTAATTATGTCCCAGGGCTACTCTGGGTAAAAGACGCCTTGGTTGAAATTGCCTGTTAGTATATAGATGACTCAGGTTGGGAGTGCAGCTCTACCTACGACTACGTTATTACTAAATTTTGTCTAGACTTAATTATCTGTGTTGTTTACATTGTGTACCTAATCGGAAGAATGAAAATTTTGGCGGGAAATTTCGAATGGGTCGATTTATAGTTTAAGATTGGATTTATATCGCATTAGCTCAGAATTTACATCTAAACATCACGGTGTGATAATCAGTATGCTACTAGAATAATATGATTAGGATAGAAAAAGCCCTTTCTCCACTGTAAACAGCCAAAAATTAACTAAACAGCGGAGCTCATACATAAAGAGACATCGTAACCGGAAGCTGCCTCGACTTCCCAAACATACATACATTCACCTTCATAATGCATTCACCTGTCTTAATGTCTTAATGAATATTACAAATACAATGATTCTGATGGCGTCACCTATAAACATAAAAAAGGTAACACTGCATCTTTGATGGGCCAAATCAGTGGGAAGCAAATGACAGGATTAGACTGGCTCCAAGTTTGTATGTCATAAATGTACTGCAGGTTGTGGTGAATTTGACTGTTTTAGAACTAGGTGGTGCGAGGAGCCTGACAGCGACTGCCACTGTGAGTTCACTGAGAATCGCGTGGCTTGACCCTGTGACTGGGCTCGTGGGAGAATACGAAATACAGCTGAAGAATGAGACCGGAACAATACGAAACATTAAACAAAATACAACACAAGCAACATTCAGTAACTTGACGCCTGGTGCACTGTACACTTTCGTTTTGGTTACTGTGAGTGGAGACAAGCGAAGTGAGATTCTGCAGAAAGACTTGTACACTAGTAAGTCACACATACATATCTAATTCTTTAATACAGCGATTCTTAATATGGGGCTGATGCTAAGGTTACATGCAATGGTGCAAACAAATTATTAACTTGTTGTGGTCCACGAGGAAGAAAATGTGTTTCTGTAATACTATCATACAAAACACATTCACACAAACCATATTCTTGTCAAGCAAACATTCAACACTATTAGAAAACATCGTGATCCAAGTCCATACATTGCTATTCTTGAAGGACCTACAGATTTCCCAGTTAAGCTACTTCCCATCTAAATTATTCATTAGTTATGAAGAGTTCGCCTCGTTTTAACGGTTAGTGCCTAATTAGTAAACGGCATCAAGCCCAATACTCTATGGCTCTTCTGCCCCTTGTGCGGACCAAGAGGCTCTGCTCTTTCACACCGTGGTCCTATGGCTATCACGGGGAACGTGATGTCTAGAGCGGTGTCTCAGAAAAATGAGATCACCAAATTCTATGAACGCGTCGGCAAGGAGCAGTCTCGAAAATTCGTCGAAAAACTCGGACAAGGGTGGCTTTTGAAGCTGGCATGCTTAATGACACCGTTTCCACCTGAACTCGTTTAACAAGTCACCCCAAGGCCGGTTCACCATGGTGATTGATTTCATGGACAACGTACTAGCATTAATCACGAAGCCAGAGCTGGTGGGAATGCAAACTCAAAGAAAGACACTTCAATACGTTTGAACGCCTAAGTGCGGCACTTCAGGATAAAGAAACAGGACATGGACACATGGATTCCATATCAAAGGAATTTCATTATACTTCCTGGATCTGAGTACGTTGGATTTGAATTTCCAATTTCATCCATTCAGTGTGAAGGATCTCCATCAGACAGCGTGCATGAGGATTTGTTGAAGTTCGTGAACAACTCCACCGCACGTGATGCATTTGAAGCTCGAATCTGCCAAAGTGTTGGTCTAGGATGAGTGAATCGTATCCAAGTGTGGCTGATGTTTCCATCTGCATACATCTTCCAACTGTCCGACTGCATGAAGGATGATCTCCGTGTCTCTGTTCCCCGAATCGAAGCCCTGGGTTTTGACCAGGTAAAATCAGTCCTCACATGGAGGTGGTTTCTAGAATACTGGTTTCTTATCTTATCCATTCAGGGTAGAGTTTTGTCGTCAATAAAAAGGTATAACTGAACTCAGTGTTGAATGTTGTTTCGTCTAAATTCGCCGAAAACGATTTTGTTTTCCAGACTGGTAAATTTATCGTATTACGCAAAAACATAAACACAACAACACTGTGGCTAATTCAGACACATAGCACACTGGACAGTGGCAGTACATATCATTTCACAAAGGGAAATGCCTTTCTCTGATTCCTAAATAGATTCACCTGTCAACATTTATTCACCTACAAATATGCATTAATTTAGAGAAAAAAGTATTTCTTTATCTAATAACTGATTCATCTACATAAATGTCAAAATTAAGTCAAATAATTTAATTCGCCAACAGAAATGCATTCACACATAGAAATGCATTCGTTGTACCCCACTCGGTTTGTTGGCATGCATATCAAATTAAACTCGATTTCATATGACTTGGAACTGGAAATATTAACGAATATCAATGCACCTTGGGTGTGACAAATTACCGGGACTGTGACTGGCAAATGAAAGGGTTATTGTGACCCCAGTTTGTATGTTACAAATGTCCTGCATTTTGTTTTGAATATACTGTTGTAGAGCCAAATATTGCGACGAGCCTGAGAGCGACAGACACTACGGCGACGTCATTAACAGTCACGTGGATTGCCCCTGTGTCTGGGCACATGGGACACTATGAAATACTACTGAATACTGCGACTGGGACAATAAAAAATATTACGACCAACGCAATAAGAAGAATATTCACCAATTTGATGCCTGGTACACTGCACACTGTCGTTGTGGTCACTGTGAGTGGCGATCAACGAAGTGAGGCTCTGGAGAAACGCATTTACACTAGTATGTTTGCAGTCATTCATACACATCTAGCTCTTTAACAGAATAGGCGTGCATGCATGCATACATGCATCTGATGCATCCATGCATCTGATGCATCCATGTATGCAGACATGCATGCATGCATGCATGCATGCATATATATATATATATATATATATATATATATATATATATATATATATATATATATATATATATATATATATATATATATCTATATACATACACAAACTTTTTCCATACAATGGTTAATGTCCATGTCAAATCGACATCAATGTGAAGGTAATATTTTATAGCATCCCAATAATTCGTCACAGGGGTATTTGTAAGTGTATTAAGACGCACCCAAAGAGAAGGGACAGAAATGTTTTAAAGTGTACAGCAACTATGGAATGACCCATATGCGTATGTCTATTTGCGATCGTCGTATGACAAACAGACAAACACAAATGGCAAATTATTCAATTGTAGGTCACTCTGTTAGGTAGGAGATGGGTGGGTCCTGGGTTTTGCTACATTTATATAATCTGTTGACGAAGTAAATATGCACACATTATATCCACTTATTCAAAGGGATTCACCTGCAAAAATGAATTCACCTAGAAAAATAGA
>OY759263.1:61755385-61762885 GCA_963662155.1 Lamellibrachia columna
TTGTTAGCTATGCATCTTCTCAAGAAGAAAACACAATCCTGCAACATTAAATGGTTGAATAAATGGTTGTTTTAGGGGATCTACTTTGGAACATACCTTTACAAACCTAATGCCTGGTCACGAATACAATATCTCAATAACTGTATGGGCAAGTTCGAGCAGAGGTTCGGAGGCCTACAGTATTCAGCGAACAAGTAAGTACATTATTCATCACTTTGTTTGTTTCAGTCCATCCTTTTTGAAACATAAACATTGGTGCTGTGTTTGTGTTCCCGTCTGTATATTTATATGCCATAATTTATTTTACATCATCAATAAATTAAGGAGTGCACGTGAATATTGTGTTTATTTCAAAGCATAACTTTTAATTATAAACTTTAACCAAATGTTAATCCTAACAAAGACATATAAATAAAAACCATTTAATAAGCCTATTTATGATGTGCTAGAATGACACTGTTGCTTACGGTTATTGCCTACGTCTATTGCAACACTCGTGCAGTGTAGGAGAACTTGTAGAGTCGAATAATCATTGACTCTTTCTCAGATCCGCTGGCTCCGACTGACCTGCGAGTAACATTCACTACCACGACAAGTGTGATGATCCAGTGGCAGTATGACAGTAACGCGTCATACTTTATCAAGTGGCACATGGTGTACAGGGAGATATACAGTACTCAAGAGAATGACGTCACTATAAAAGATAAGTCCATGCGGGAGATAAATATCAGCAAGTTGACACCCGGACAGACGTACTCCGTCGATGTGTATGCTGTCACGACGGGTGACATTCGCAGTCAGCCGCTAGCACAAGTAAACGTCACTGTAGGTATGTACGTGCAACGGTGCAAGGCATGCATCATATGGTCTTGCCGAATTGATTGAGGTCTGGCGTATGGGGTGACGGAAGTTGTAAATGTGTCCTTCGGCTTAGAAAAACACTTGGTAAATGTTTATGCCTACTCGGTATATGTGATATTTCAGCGTGTAGTCCCGTTTACACAGTATCTGTGAAAACAATAACACTCTGAATGGATACACACACACGCACGCATACAAACACGCATGCACGCACGCACGCACGCACGCACGCACGCACACATTCCCAATCATGTCGGTTTGAGCTAATTAAGTAACTTACATTCAAACTCACTGACTAAGTAACAATGTGTTTCATTGTCTGTTGGCATAGAACCTCTTCCAGTGACCGGGCTGTGGGCAGTTGCTAAAGACAGTTCCAATGTTAGATTGAATTGGACATGTACAGATGACAGTATCCAAGATTCCTACCAACTGAGATACCATGGTCAACATCAATCGACTGATTGGTCAATCATGTTGGTCACTAGCTGTGAGGCAACTGTGAGTGGGCTACTCCCGGGTGACCAGGTCACGTTTGAAGTAAAAGCCGTCAGCAAGGACAAGACAAGTGCCGAAGAGACAACTGGAACTGTTCTTTGTAAGTCAGTACAGTTATCTTTTGCGGTAGTGATGAAATATGTTACAAAGAAGTAGATGAAATACAGAGTTACAGTAAATAAATTGAGTTTGCAAAAACTACTGCGTGTTGAGCAGTTCTGCTAGGCCTTGTCAAAGCTTCGTTTTGGCCATGCGTTAACCATGCTGTAGTAACTGCCATAGTCGATTGCATTTTCCTTGTATCACTTGCTGTGTCACGTTTAGGGAAACCGCGTTAGCGCTGTTTAAATATTTCTCGTTTACGGATCCTCAGATCCATTGCCTCCAATGCAGCTGAAAGTTGACAAAGATATGACAACTACAAGCAGTGTGACATTGAAGTGGGAGTATGACGAAAGGAAGTCACACAGCGAAATGTGGCGAGTCGTGCACACGATGAAGGGGGAATCTAAGATGACAGTCACAGACACAGATCAGCTGCAACAGACCATTGCCGGACTGACACCGGGACAGAACTACTCAGTGTTTGTCTACGGTGTCACTACTAGTGACATTGTAAGTCAGAGTGCGGCACTAGTAGAAGCCACTGTCAGTGAGTGTTTTACTTTACTCCTCAAAACTTACTGCTTTGCCTTTACGTCTTATGTTCTCCTCATCATTTGCATTTCACTTTCACTATGCTATGTCATAGTTCGTACGCATCTCATTCATATCATGTAAGTTAATTTTACTCTACCGTTTCACTTCCTCTTTCTATACAAATCAACTTCTCTCTGGCAAGAAACGTGACATGTCAACGGCTGCAGACAGTGGAATATCGGAGGTATATGATATGTATGATATATGAATCATATGTTTCCTAAATGCAAGTAGTGTGTGTGTGTGTGTGTGTGTGTGTGTGTGTGTGTGTGTGTGTGTGTGTGTGTGTGTGTGTGTGTGTGTGTGTGTGTGCGTGTGCGTGTGCGTGTGCGTGTGCGTGTGCGTGTGCGTGTGCGTGTGCGTGTGCGTGTGCGTGTGCGTGTGCGTGTGCGTGTGCGTGTGCGTGTGCGTGTGCGTGCGTGTTTGTGTGTATTGTGTGTGCGTGTGCGTATGTGTGCGAGTGTTTGTCTGCTAACAAATAAATCAATCAATAGCACATTTTACAAGAAACCACACACACAGTGTACGTAAACAATTCATAGTGTGATGTATAGGTTCACAGGAAATATGTGAATGGCAGAAACAATGAAAGACAATGCGGTGTATCAGTCATATGTTTGAGTCACGGAAGGAGTGTCTGATATGTCTCTTTCAGAGCCGGAAATAAAGATTGACTTGCGTGAAGACAGCCGAACCGACACAGAGTCCGTCGTCATAGTTTACACTAACGAGACTGGCGAAGGGCTGTTTGACCAATACGTCTTCACTATCGATGATCAATATTCTACAACCATTGCCAGGACAAGACACGACGAGCGGGTGGTGAGATTCGGGTCATTGGTCTCTGGCCATATGTACAAAATCACAGCACAGACCGGAAGCGGCAATGAAAGAAGTCGAGAGATCCACATAAATGTTCACACCGGTGAGGTTTACACTTCGCAAGATTATTTTAGACACCTTATTTGATCATCATAGAAAATTCAGATTTTAATCAATCCCAATTCACATTATAATGGAAAAGTTGCATGTTGTACCGAAGTATTAGAATAGTAGAGAAAAATATGTTTGATGTCATAGTAACGTGGCAACCGTACATAATGAAGTTATTGGGCACTTGATCAACAGACTACTTGACATATTACTGCATGAGTAAGTGGTTGAAACAGGTGTGTGTCATTGGTTGCCATTAGACCGTTTCTTGGGCCACTGGAAAACACACATTCTCATAGCACATTATAAGTCAACTAACTGACATCTTGTGTGAAAATTGTGGTAATTATATAGCTACGTTTTGTGTGCCTGCGCCCTTAATAACAATTCCGTCTTATCCGGAAGTTGTGCCCCAAACAAAGCCAAACCACTTACTGCTGAGTTTAACTCTATTTACTGTCTTATGCAAGAACAAAACAAAATTCCATGATGTTGGTATCATGGTAATCCATAATTTATTACAACTGGATTGCCTGGCGCTCACCTCTGGTGTGTGCTGATTGTACATACAGTTACTACAATTGACAAATAGTACATTCGTAGTATATAGTACATTGTAGGTGCACTCAGCACATATATTGCAAATGTGAGAGACGCAGCAGTTATAATGTACATTGCAACAGATCTAGTGTACTATGTGCAAACCTAAGTACTATTTATAGCCATGTATAACTAACATAATGGAAAGCCTACCGTGCAATCAGCGGCTTTTAAATTGATAATACGTGTATATATATATATATATATATATATATATATATAATATATATATATATATATATATATATATATATATATATATATATATATATATATATATATATATATATATATATATATATATATATATATATATATATATATATATATATATATACAAACAATGCCGCATGCGTCAAAATTACAAGGCATACGGCATAAAATAATACACAATCTGGTACCCAACACATAAAGGGGAGAACTCAACCCCACCCTCCACAGTCACGGAGGAGGCCAATCCTTAGGACTGATGGTCGAAAGGATCGCATTGGTGTTTCGCCAGTTTCGCCAATTGGCACACTCACTAGGAAGCTATTTATAGCCATGTATAACTAACATAATGGAAAGCCTACCGTGCAATCAGCGGCTTTTAAATTGATAATACGTGTATATATATATATATATATATATATATATATATATATATATATATATATATATATATATATATATATATATATATATATATATATATATATATATATATATATATATATATATATATATATATATATATATATATATATAATGTATATATATATATATATATATATATATATATATATATATATATATATATATATATATATATGTATATACAAACAATGCCGCATGCGTCAAAATTACAAGGCATACGGCATAAAATAATACACAATCTGGTACCCAACACATAAAGGGGAGAACTCAACCCCACCCTCCACAGTCACGGAGGAGGCCAATCCTTAGGACTGATGGTCGAAAAAGGATCGCATTGGTGTTTCGCCAGTTTCGCCAATTGGCACACTCACTAGGAAGATCGGGTCAGGGCTAATATATGATCTTTATTGTATGAAGATAAATCTTGATCACACATGTTGTTTGAAAGATTATTAGAGTTGTCCTAACCTCAAAATGTGAGTTCACATACAACTGGACTGACCTTAGACAATGCTATGTCCCAGCCACCCCACAAACCTACCCTTCTTATTTTACATACGTCTAATACAATATGCCTGTTAAGAGTATCTTCGTTTTTGTTGTAGCGTCGGCTTCCAAGCTGGCGGCAGCTCTTGGAGGGAGTCTGGGGTCTGTTACTGTGGTAGCTGGCGTTGGTGTCCTTGTGTTCTTCCTGCTGAAGAGACGAAGTGTCTTCGTCCACAACCCATACTTTTCCGGTGACACGTTCATCAACCCTCTGCGTTGTTCAGACCAGGAAGACAAGGTAGACAAAAGGTACGGAACTGACATACTCATGCTCGCTTGTGTAAACAACCGTGCGCTTCATTCGAACATTTCTACTTCTAGTTATTTCGGTGCGAATGTTCTCGAATGTCGCGCCAGTTTGATGTTTTGGACACTACTATAACTGCGTCTATCGGTCAATGGCGTAATCAGTGAGCACCAGAAAAGTCACTGTTTCAACGATTAGTTTACCACCCTTGAAGTGCACATGCAAATACACACATACACGCACGCACGCACACAGGCACACACGCATACACATATACGCACGCACGCATGCACATACGCACACACACACGCATGCACACACACTCACACACACACACACACACACACACACACACACACACACACACACACACACACACACACACACACACACACACACACACACACACACACACACACACACACACACACACACACACACACACACACACACACACACACACACACACACACACACACACACACATGCATAATTAGAAATCTCCGAAACATGACGCACAATCGAGAAGATACCTTATTGCGACGCCTCAATGTAGCTAATAGTGTATTACCTGATGCAGTTGCTCACAACGGTCCAAACGAATACAATATTGGATGTTTCAGTCACCGTTGTAAGCTTGACGACTTCCCGGAGCACTGGACGAAGAAGACGGCCGACTCAAATTTGTTGTTTGCCGCCGATTACGAGGTGAGATGCGATACATGTGAATTATCAAGTATGAGCTATGCTACACAACGTAATTATCAAGTATGAGCTATGCTACACAACGTAATTATCAAGTATGAGCTATGCTACACAACGTAATTATTACTATATCCGGTCTGCTTGGTCTTGATCCCACACGCTAAACACACAGGGACTTGGATATAAAATAGGAGATGCTATTCTAGGAACTACCATACTTACTAAAAAGAAAGACCAATAACTTGCACTGTGAACATGTTATATATACAGACAACGTTATACATGTGTATGATGTACAGGAACTGAAGCCCATCGGATGTGAACAGTCAAAAGACGTTGCCGGGTTGCCGGTCAACAAAGCCAAGAATCGGTTCACCAACATCCTTCCGTACGACAAAACTCGCATCAAGCTGATGTCCGGCGGGGCGACAACCGAGGGAACCGACTACATCAACGGCAACTGGATACCGGTAAGTACATACTTATATATGTGACAGGCACAACTGGATACCGGTAAGTACGTACTTATATATGTGACAGGCACAACTGGATACCGGTAAGTACATACTTATATATGTGACAGGCACAACTGGATACCGGTAAGTACATACTTATATATGTGACAGGCACAACTGGATACCGGTAAGTACATACTTATATATGTGACAGGCACAACTGGATACCGGTAAGTACATACTTATATATGTGACAGGCACAACTGGATACCGGTAAGTACATACTTATATATGTGACAGGCACAACTGGATACCGGTAAGTACATACTTATATATGTGACAGGCACAACTGGATACCGGTAAGTACATACTTATATATGTGACAGGCACAACTGTATATAAATGTTTAACACATTACTGTGTATTATTTTAATGTCTTCTTTTGCGATAACATTAGGAAATCAGATCACATGTATGATGTATAAATGTGCTGTGTTGAGTCTGGATTAAAGATATTGATTGATTGATCTATCTCACGCATACAATTAAGACTTTGTTAGCCGTGGCAAATTTGACAAGACAAATACAAAACATCAGTTTTAACATAGTAACGATACTACTGACTATGTCAGTGCCGTTCCCTGTAAAACATGCCAAAGTAACAATACCATTGAGGGATCCATTCTACTGTATCTGAAGAGAACAAAGGCTTAGACAGGTTTCTCAGATGTGCTGCATTATAAATGCCATAAGCCGACTCAGCTCCCTCGACAGGGCTACAACTCGAAGCGGGAGTACGCCGTCGTGCAGGGACCTCTCCCAGGAACTAAAAATGATTTCTGGAGGATGATTTGGGAGCAGAAGGCGCGAGCCATCGTTATGCTGACGAAGTGCGTGGAAAAAGGAAGGGTAGGTGTCGTATTGACAGGGTCGATGGTTGAACGGTCGATGTCAATCAGTTTGTATACACCAATGCAATCTTATCATCACGCTTATCTATGCAATATAACGCTTCCACTTAGTAATATAATTTTATCTCCCATGAAATACGTATATATTTCTAACTTTATTTGCATAACTTTTATATTATAAATGTATTTTGCGTACATAACATAACTTTTATTTGGACTCACACACATGCACGCACGCACGCACGCACGCACGCACGCACGCACGCACGCACGCACATACACACAGGCTTATTTCATATATGACATAGTTAATCATGATAATAATTGCATGTGATTGTCCTAACCTAGTTGTTGGTGGTCTGCAGGACAAGTGTAACCACTACTGGCCCGTGGACACGAAGCCCATGTA
>OY759263.1:61767885-61797885 GCA_963662155.1 Lamellibrachia columna
AACTTTATAGAGCATTACAACAAGAACTTTATAGAGCATTACAACAAGAACTTTATAGTGCGTTACATCAAGAACTTTATAGAGCATTACAGCAAGAACTTGCATCTAAATGCTTAGCTTTTCTGCAAAGTTGCTCAGACTTAGCCATTTTGTAATTGGTTAAAATATTAGGACATTCTGAGACATCACTATTTCCTGAAAATGTATTAATTTGACAAGGAATGACTGGGCATGGGAGCTGGGGCCTGATTGGATGGTTGTTGCAATAACACGTGATGTTATTGGTCACACACTTACCCCTTTTGTTATGATAAAGTACAATTCCATTGTCACTGGCTCCTCTATGCTGTGTCATTTGCAGCAAATCTTCCATCTAAAAAGTGTGTTTCATTATGTTAACATATGGTTTTTGGTGCCTTCATTGTTATTGTTAAATTAACTAAATTTTGGCAAAATGTCACATGCGCCTTTTGTCATCTCACGTCAGTATCACTCACATTGGCGTTTCAAACACATTTATGTGCAAAAATGGATGTAATCCGTTTTGAAATGATGTTCTTTGAGTATATTGTTAAACGTTGTGTCAGTTCCGTTCGACGGATCGCTGTGAAATCTTAACACAGTTGTTTTGTCATCAAACCTCGCCTGTTTAGACCATATCCATGATTTCTGGAAGAAATAATTTTGCGTTCGTGCATTGATCGCGCTCACCACTAAGTATAAGTAACACCTGTATCACATTGCAAGTATATTGCAAGTCCACCAATACTGCGGCGAAAAATAGCCACGTCACAGTATACGTCACTCGTTTGTAAGATATCGCGATATGGCTTACTTTTAAAAATAAACGTTTGCATTACCAGACTGCCATACTGCAAGGTTGTTGTGATCACACATTGCACTTTAGACGTCGGTAAGTAAATTTGCTGTACACTATTCCGAAATCGTAACATTATTAGTATTTGTTAATGCCACGAATATGCCTATGTACTACCAATAATGCAGGAACGATCGATCAGGTGGCGCAATGACCAATGTAATTACGTTATTAATAGACGTTAACGGTTTTAAACTATTTTCTACTTGATATACATTTGATAAGATAAGTATATAGTTATGATTATGTAATGTAGTATTTTCTAGATATGATGATTCCATTTAATCATTATTCAGATGTTTCGTTTGGCAATTTATATAACAGTAATCTTCACATGTCAGTACCGTACACCGGAGAGTAACAAACACATGACAGAAACAAACAGTAACATATATATGAGTTTCACTGTCAGGTTAGGCATATGTTACTGTCAGGTTAGGGATATGTTACTGTCAGGTTAGGGATATGTCAGGAGTAAACAAAACGTACGAGACAAGGTTGGACCACTAAAAGACAGTGATGGAAATATAATACCACAAGGTGTTTTAATGGCGGAATACCTAAACGGTTGGTAGCTAAGAAAATAAAGGCAATGCAGGATAATAAATCACATGGAGTCCATGGAATTCCCCTAAGACTACTAATGGAAACAGTAGAGCAAGTTAGTATACCACTTGCAAGAGTGTTCAATTTCTCATTAAAAAAGGAGTGTTTCCATTTGAGTGGAATGAGGAGAACATCATATCATTATTTAGAAAGTCTTCAAAAATAAGTCATATAATTACAAACCAGTCAGTTTAACATTAGTGATTTGTAAATGACTAGAAAGGTTCATTAAGACCACATGGTGGACTTCTTTGTTAGGCATACATAATTAAATCCATCTCAACATAGATTCCTATAAGCGAGGTCATGCCAGGCATGGTGCAGTTAACTTGAAAAGTTAATTAATTAAATTACAATTAACTCTAAAATGTTGCAATTAAATTAAATTAACCTCACATATTTATCAGGTCAATTAAATTATATTAAACTAACCTCCAAAATTCTTCAGTTAAATTAAATTAACAATTAATTTTAATTAATTTAACAATTAAATCATGTGTTTGTAGAACTGTGTACACATTTAAGACAGAAATGTGTTTTGTAACTTTGTTCGAAAGAGATTTGCTCATACAGTATTTACATGCCAAGACACTTCTTCATGGGGCATTTGATCACATTTTAAAAGTTGTAGATACTTAAAAAATTATTTTTTCTGAA
Organism: Lamellibrachia columna; assembly: GCA_963662155.1. Classification (NCBI taxonomy): domain Eukaryota; kingdom Metazoa; phylum Annelida; class Polychaeta; order Sabellida; family Siboglinidae; genus Lamellibrachia; species Lamellibrachia columna. The sequence goes on from OY759263.1 coordinate 61,770,026, forward strand.
AGGATAAAACATTTGTGGCTAAAGATTTGCAGGTGTGGGGTTTCCTCCTATATTCAACCACAAAATTAACAAAACCGGGCAACTACATACATTATTTCTATGCACCAAGTTGCTATTTATGCAGTGTTTTATACTAAGTCATTAGGTTTCCCTTTTACACTCTAGCATTTAAATATGTATACACCATTTATGCATCACTAGGCATGCTTTTAATTTAACTTGGCAGTGTAAAAAGATCCCAAACTGAAGCTATATTACATTTCTCTATTTCTCCTCATTAACGGTTATATCTACAGACACAACAATTATAAAAAAAATTTAACAAGAAGCCACAATTAGCCATCAACTTATCACCCTACCAGAGGACATTCTATTGTCTAGGCCTTCCCTCCAATTCACAGATGCCTGAATGATCAGCCCACCTCAGTTGGTGCAGTATATATGTGCTCTGTGGTGTTCTCTAGCCTGATCTCTCTCAGGCTAGTGACTGGAATAGTTAGTGCAGGCCTTCTGGAAACACTTGGATAATATGGCTGTGAACTGTCCTGTAAAATCAACTGTTACATGAGCACTTAATTGAAAGTTAATTGTAAATTTGTCAAATAAATTAAATTAAATTAAACCGTTTTGTTAAATTTAATTAATATAATATAATAAAATTAGCCTTTCTGGGAAAGTTTATTAATTGAATTAAATTAAATTAAACTTAATTGCATTAATTCAATTAACAAATTAACAATTGAAATTTACCCATGTCTGGATCATGCCTAACAAATATGTTATGATTTTAGGAAGAAATCACTAAATGCATAGACGAGGGATCAATAGTAGGTATTATCTACTTAGATTTTCAGACAAAGTGCCACATCAAAGATTACTACTTAATTTAAAAGCCCATGGTATCGTGGATGGCATAATCGATTGGATAGAACAACGGCTGACTGACTGAAGACAGGTGTTGTAGTAGATGGGGATGTTTCAAGCTGGAACTCAGTTTTGAGTGGGTTACCACAAGGATCAGTATTAGGACCTTTATTATTCTTAATATATATCAATGACTTGGACGACAGTATTATGACAAGCAATGTACTGAAATCTGCGGATGGCACCAAAGTGTTTAGAAAGGTTAACAATGATGATAGTAAACAACATAAATGAATGGAACAAATTATCTACAGATTGTATAACTGCTAGCCGCGTGAATATGTTTAAAAACAAGGTTGACACATATCTCAGGAGGGCGGGTTACACATAGAGGAAACATTTTTGACTCTCGATAAGCCAATGGCTTCCTCGTCCACTTGACATCTGGATGAGAGTCTTGTTAAGTCAATCACATAGCACTTAAAACCAAGGTTGTATAAAGAAAATTCTAAACACTTCTCATCATATTAGCTAATGCTGTAGTTCCATTAGCAAACGATATCAAAACAAATCCAGATCCAAAATCTTCAAAGTGTTTTTTTCGGTGTACCTTTGTGGTGTTTGCCACGGATCTGTTACGTTAAAACACAAAGTACCCTTGTGGTGTTTGCTACGGATCTGTTACGTTAAAACACAAAGTACCTTTGTGGTGTTTGCCACGGATCTGTTACGTTAAAACACAAAATACCCTTGTGGTGTTTGCCACGGATCTGTTACGTTAAAACACAAAGTACCCTTGTGGTGTTTGCCACAGATCTGTTACGTTAAAACACAAAGTACCGTTGTGGTGTTTGCCACGGATCTGTTACGTTAAAACACAAAGTCATGTGATGTGATTCATGCAATACGTGGTTTCACACATATTATGAACATACATAATTTACGAAACTATGCGACATTCAAACACTTCATGGAATTGCTTAAAATGTGGAATGCCCAACTTCAGTGGTACACTTTTTGATCTAGATGATATTGAATGTTCCATAAATAGATTTAAACACACCTCTAATTAAAATGATGATTACGTGCAACCAGAGCCGTTAAGACTCGAGTCAAAGACTCGACTCGATTCGCATTTTTAAGACATGGGACTTTATTTGGACTTGCAACACAAAGACTTGAAACTTGACTCGGACCCGAGCCCTGTTGACATGCGACTTGACTCGAAAATGACACTTGCTAGCTCGCACTAGGCTAAAACGTATTGACTTGCCAACGCCAACGCGCAGCAGTCAATTAGTCATGCATTATGCTATACTATGGTCAAGTCACATGTTCACCTATAACACGCGTCATACCAGTTATTGCGGTATCTGAATATTGCTCAAATATCGCAGTTAGCTGCGTGAATGTTTTCCATTACGCGCCATGGACGCCACATCAACCACGCGTAACGAGTATAAACTGGTAGTTTGACTGCGTGACTAATTTAGCATCATAGCTTTTGTCACTTTTCGTGTCATATTGTTTCTTCTTCATGCGATAATCGTGTGTATTTCAGTAAAAAACAACTGTTATAACAACATTGCTTTCACAAGGTGATGAAATAAATGTTACTTGTTTAGAATATCGATCTTTTGTACGGACATTTATTTCAATGGATGCGCATTGACACGAGCCCTGGACGCCTGCGTGGACAGTAGCGTTGTTCCTAGAGTAATTAAGTTTGGTTTCAGAAACTTTGTCCAAACAAAGGACAGCCGGAAAGCCACTTGCACATTTTGTAATAAACATATGAAGGGAGATGCTCCGGGGACATCTTCAAATTTTGTGAGACCCGTGAAGACTTCTCACAGTCACAAGTGCGCTGCAATTCATTATCACTTCATCCTTAAGTTAACTAAGTCTAAGACTAGGCCAAGCCAGGGTTTGATTAGAAGACTCAAGTAACCAGTCCTCGTGTCGTACCAGTTCTTACGGAATCGAAATATCACTCATATCTCGACGTTAGCTGCTTGAATGTTTTCCACAAACGACAACGTATATAAATGGGGGCCATAAATTACAGTAAAGGAGCGACCGAAATATGTTAGTTTACTGCTCACTATTACTGGTCTAACCAGTTCTGGTGGCATGAAGCAGATTGAAATATACTTTGCCGTTTTGACAACAACTTGAAACAAACTGTCAATCTATATTGTAAATCACTAACATTTATTTATCACCAGGTAAAAACAAATTGTTATAATTTGTTTTGACAGGAATACGATTATCAGTAATATAATGGCTGAATTAGTCAATCTTAGATAATCTAACCTCACTACTTAATTTACCTTCTTGCTTGTCATCTGTGTTCTGTCTTGGCTTCCGCCTTGATATCAGCCATATACACCAGTTACACATATTCAACTTTATGAGGTTTTGTTTTTGTTTGTGAAAACGCATTATGTAAACGGGGTACTGATGGACAATACATTCTCTGACAGATTTTTGTGCATGGGTCTTTGTTCCGATACTCCATTTACATGACTTCAAAGTCCACGAATGGGGACGACGCGCAGAGAAAGATGCCAAACGTTTTTCAGCCTCCCAGTACATCAACCTACCCAACCAGTCACCGGCGACAGAAAGACAGCACTAACTTAATTGTCAAAGACTTGATCATTGGTTGTTCCATGCCACTGTCGCTCGTAGAGCGCCCAGGTTTCAGAACATGTATAGAAGTGGTTGATGCACGCTACAAGAATGTAAGTCGTAAGAGTGTGACAGCCAGAATTACTACCCAGGACAATGACGAGAAAGAACGTATCAAGACTTCTTTGAGCTGAGTCGCAAGTATGTCCTTGACTGTAGACATTTGGAGTGATAGGACCATGATGGGTTTCCTAGGCATCACTGCACACTTCATGGATCCTAACCTCGTGCGACCAATGTCAGCACTGATTGGATGTAACCAGTTTAAGGGATCCCATACGGCGGAGCGAATTAGTTAGGCTTTTGTTATAGTCTGTGCAGACTATAACCTAGTGGGTAAGATGACTCATATAATCACAGGCAACTCTGCCAACACGAGGAAAGCTTTCACGGTCACATTTCCCATTACTTCAACTGAGGGTGATGATGACGAAGAAGTACACAATGAACACTTACTTACGGGAAAGGTTATCAGAGGAAGACAGTGTTGACGTGACCCGCCATCTGACGTTATCAGAGGAAGACAGTGTTGACGTGATCCACCATCTGACGTTATCAGAGGAAGACAGTGTTGACGTGACCCACCATCTGACGTTATCAGAGGAAGACAGTGTTGACGTGACCCACCATCTGACGTTATCAGAGGAAGACAGTGTTGACGTGACCCGCCATCTGACGTTATCAGAGGAAGACAGTGTTGACGAGACCCACCATCTGACGTTATCAGAGGAAGACAGTGTTGACGTGACCCACCATCTGACGTTATCAGAGGAAGACAGTGTTGACGTGACCCGCCATCTGACGTTATCAGAGGAAGACAGTGTTGACGTGACCCACCATCTGACGTTATCAGAGGAAGACAGTGTTGACGTGACCCACCATCTGACGTTATCAGAGGAAGACAGTGTTGACGTGACCCGCCATCTGACGTTGTCAGAGGAAGACAGTGTTGACGTGACCCGCCATCTGACGTTATCAGAGGAAGACAGTGTTGACGTGACCCACCATCTGACGTTATCAGAGGAAGACAGTGTTGACGTGACCCACCATCTGACGTTATCAGAGGAAGACAGTGTTGACGTGACCCACCATCTGACGTTATCAGAGGAAGACAGTGTTGACGTGACCCACCATCTGACGTTATCAGAGGAAGACGGTGTTGACGTGACCCACCATCTGACGTTATCAGAGGAAGACAGTGTTGACGTGACCCACCATCTGACGTTATCAGAGGAAGACAGTGTTGACGTGACCCACCATCTGACGTTATCAGAGGAAGACAGTGTTGACGTGACCCACCATCTGACGTTATCAGAGGAAGACAGTGTTGACGTGACCCACCATATGACGAATGCTTGCAAGACAACTAGCTTACAGTGCTTCACCTATTCCTTACAACTCGCTGTAAATGATGACCTGAGGAAACCAAGGCTATCAGACTTGCCATGGCCAAGTCGTGCAAGCTGAGTTCTTTGTTGCACACAAGTTGCGCAGTCAAAGAAGCATTTGAGACCACCTTTAGCACTAAAGGCTTCCCTGCCGTTGTTTCCACCAGATGAAATTCTACACTACGGCAAATTATGTCGGTTGTGTCGCTGGGACAACGCGAGCTCAGCAGTCTTGTTGAAGGAACGAGCCACAAGGAACTGACGTTCACAGCGAGAGAGTGGAGTCATTACAGTCATTTCCATATGCAACTGACCTTACGCAAGGTGAACAAATTGTCACCATCAGCCTTGTGGCGCCCTGCATACTTTCACTCTACAGGCATCTCCACGACTAGATGGACGGCGACAGTGTGCGTTTCCTTGGGAGGCTAGTCAAAGAAAGACAGCCTCATAAAACGATTTCGCGGAGCATTTGTGCGCGCCAAAATGGATATCAGTCACAACGCAATTCAAGATCTGCCATTTATTGACATGGTCTGCATCCAGGCATGCATGCTCGACCCACGCTTTGGTCTGAGATGGGCGGACCATGATGTGATGGCTGGCAAGTCTACATGCTTAATTAATAAGTCGACAGACTTAATTAATATAGACTTATAGGCCAATCGCAATCAATATAACTAATTGCTAATACGTTACCTTGTAGTTATCTGATGTCCAAAATTGCTCAAAAAATTAATTCCTTAATGTATTTTGGGGTAAAGAACACTCGCCTTCGTTCTTTAACCGCTGTTTAACTAAGCCTCCCTCGGGCCTTGGGTGTCTCCACTAGCCCCGTTTCGACACCTTAAGCTTTTTAAATGACCTTTTTAAAATAATGTTCTTCCCTGTGCATTGTTAAACAATTTGTAAGTGCACTGACAATACAGTCCTGTCACAAGCATTGATAGTTTACACGTAATCTTATTGTACGTCAATCGTGTTCTAATAACATGTTCAGTCACTGGGTGGTACCATGTAACTGTCGCTGCTGTAGTTTCCCGGGAAGCATGGGTGGCTCAACTAACCCAGTGGCTCAACTAACCCAGTGGTTCAACTAACCCAGTGGCTCAACTAACCCAGTGGTTCAACTAACCCAGTGGTTCAACTAACCCAGTGGCTCAACTAACCCAGTGGCTCAACTAACCGAGTGGTTCAACTAACCCAGTGGTTCAACTAACCCAGTGGCTCAACTAACCCAGTGGCTCAACTAACCCAGTGGCTCAACTAACCCAGTTACTCAACTAACCCAGTGGCTCAACTAACCCAGTGGTTCAACTAACCCAGTGGCTTAACTAACCCAGTGGTTCAACTAACCCAGTGGTTCAACTAACCCAGTGGCTCAACTAACCCAGTGGCTCAACTAACCCAGTGGCTCAACTAACCCAGTGGCTTAACTAACCCAGTGACTCAACTAACCCAGTGACTCAACTAACCCAGTAGCTCAACTAACCCAGTGGCTCAACTAACCCAGTGGCTCAACTAACCCAGTGGCTCAACTAACCCAGTGGTTCAACTAACCCAGTGGCTCAACTAACCCAGTGGCTCAACTAACCCAGTGGCTCAACTAACACTGCCTTCCCCTACTTAGTACATTTGACCTGCTTGTGTATGCACGTTTTAGGGGATATTATATATTGGTAGATACACATTGCCTAATCTCACTTCAACATTTCGTCAACAACAGTATTTTATTAAACATCAACCATTTAAAGAATATAATATATGTTACAGGTTGTACTGTATATTTGACCCTTCTGACACAGCCTATTTAAATGTTGCATGTGTGTTAGAAACTTCAGTAGTGCATATCTGTATTTGTATTTCATCATGTGTATTTGAAATGTTAAAATACAGCGTATTTATACGCGACGTATGTGTAACTTTGTTTATTCAGACAGGCTTACTTAACCCCAACTGTCCTCTCGGTGTCTCTACAGTTATTATAGAAAACAGTGAATTTGAATTCAGCTTAATCACTTGATGCCAGCATTGTCCCCGTTACACGTGGCAACGACCCCGGACAGAGTTGAATCGGCGCACGGTCCTAAGGCATCAATGCATGTGACGACGAGTCAACAAATACAAGCACCCCACTCGACGCCGACCGGCCGATACAGGAGCTGGACAGCAACGACACTTATCGATACTATCCTACATATAGTACATGGAATAATTACATGTTGCCATGGACAATTTGTTTATCATCATCAATGTTTGTGAAGGAAAGGATATCACGTAAACGTATTGATCGATTAATTCAGAAATGAGTAACGTTCAAAGGGAACGTACAACGATTTTCATTGGTTAAGTGAACGACTGCTTTAAGGGGCCTTGTAACGACGAATGCATTAGTACTTACAACATATAAAGGTCAACGGGAATGTATTAGTACTTACAACATATAAAGGTCAAAGGGAATGTATTAGTACTTACAACATATAAAGGTCAACGGGAATGTATCAGTACTTACAACATATAAAAGTCAAAGGGAGTGCACTGGTACTTACAACATATCGGTTGGTTAAAAAAATAATATCCATACAAAGCGTGCTACTTTATTGGTCCGTCAAATATACAACAGAAATACTGATTACATCATGATTTATTGGTCCGTCAAATATACAAGAGCAATACTGATTACATCATGATTTATTGGTTCGTCAAATGTACAACAGCAACACAGATTAAATCATGACGTAAACATCGTCAAGTTAGAAGTACCGTGAAATCGAACAATTCAGAGAACATGTTAGTTAACCGAAGCCCCAGCTAGTTGTGTATCAGTCAACCAATGACAACCGTTGTACAACCGTTGTACATTCCCTTTAAACGATACAACATAGGCTAGTCACGTGTTTAGGATGTCAACGAATACACTACTAATGGCAGAGTGTGCTAGTATGCTTGTCATGTGACGTGCTAACATAGGTTAGTCACGTGTTTAGGATGTCAACGAATACACTACTAATGGCAGAGTGTGCTAGTATGCTTGTCATGTGACGTGCTAACTTTGGCCCAGTCCGTCCAAAGGGTTCTTGGTGCTGTCTTGTAATTAGTGGTGCAGTGGAAAACATTACATAATTATTTGTCTCTTAACACATATATAAAACCACTTCTGCTTGCCCACAGAAGTTTGCATTTATGTTTTCTGCCAGGATATCACTCTATACATCTATTCAGTAATCGTCAAACTAGTGGCCGCAGCTCGTTTGATGTATCTCATTAACAAAAAGAGGACACATATAGGTTGTTAATGGGCAATAATATTAAATTATGGCAAGTCATGTGGTGTGTCATATAACAAGAGTGCATTGGTTGTATTAACATGCAACTATATATCACTACAAACAGCATGAGATACACCGTTGTTTACAAATCTTACTTCGAAACAATACAATACATATATGCATGACATCACAGAAAACATCAAAGGTGAGGGAACACACGCCAAAGGCACTGCTTATAGCGAGCAGCCCCCCCCCAACCATGGCTATATGTATATATTCAGTAAGCAACAAAAACTGCTGTATTTGCCCCTTGACCTGAACAGGTCTGAGTAAATCGTTCATCTGCACAAGTTGTTAACGACCCCATTGTGGAAGTTACACATTTGTGTCCGTTGGTCGCAATCAAATAATGATTTATGTAAATGTATCAAATGTTCCAGATGTTACCGAGCTTAAAGTCTCATGTATCTGAGCAGAAACAGGGGTGTAGGATGTAACACCGAAGGCACATATTGTATGTGCGGGTGTGGCATAAGAATGTTATTGACTGTCTTCTGTGTGAAGTCCTTGTTATCGATTTGGTTATGTGTATTTGCACGTTCCTGGTTGCGACGGGTCCTTCGTTCCAAAGCTACACGTCGAAACACAGAGGTACGACAATCTGGTGACATTGAAGAGAGACGCAACAAGGCAGTTATGTAAGCACAACAAACGACTGTTACGCCACAATGGGAAGTGCAGACGGCATAACGTCCACCAAATGATGTCGTGTCAATAGCATATATCGTCTATTTATATAATGAATAAACAATCCTCTTAATGCCGCGTGGTGTCACTCATTCTGAACCCTGCATCAGCCGCGTCAATAGCATCAATCGAGTCAGAGGTCAATGCGTCTACTTATCACCTCTTAAGATACTTGACTGTGTGGTTTATGAGGAATAGATACATGTTCTCGCCTGACCAGTTGGCACTGTAATGCATAGCGGACCTTCGTAACAGCATCCATCAGTGACATTTATTCTGTGTGTGTGAACGTCCGCTCTCAACGATGGGAACGCTTGTAAGTTTGTTTCGCTCTGCACGCCAAAAACCGTCCTATTTCTAGTCATGAGCACCTGAGATCGCTATGAGATCACGATTGTCAGCTCAGATTTACACTGCGTAATGTTTAATGAATGTGTATTCTAGGTTCATTCTCACCGCTCTGATGCTATTGGGCAAAGTACTCATTAAATCGGGCGGTTTTACAACGTGTGAGTTGTGTAGTCTATTCAAAGTTTGAAGTAAGTTTCCTTGTGATCATGTACTGGAAGTCGGATTAGAGCTGCGTTTCGGTTTGAAACAATACCCCTGGCGAATACCGGTATTGATGTGATCGCTGCGGGGCTTCCTTCAATCATCGTTAATTGGTTGTTCATTCTTAAAATGTATTATTGATGTGAGTTGATTTAATGTGAACGCTTTATTATGATTCTGAGAATAAAACAACATGTCAACGAAAACTAAACAATCAACTTGTGTTTTTGTTGTTGTCATTTTATCAGTAAAGTAATGACCAGTAATTAAATTAAATTACTGAAATAGTTCTACAAATTACCTTAATGTAACACCATATATTACAGGGTCACATTTGAAATGTTTAATTCATTCAATGTCCCTCTATCATTTGCAGCTTGCCGTATTTGCTCTTTTGTTTACGACTGTACGCGTCGCCGATGTCACGTCTGAAATTGACAAAGATTACAGTATGTACGACTACTGTATGATGATATGTAACTATTGGCTCAATGACTGCATCATACGTCAGTGTCGTAGCAGGTCGTGGCCACGTCCGGTTCCCAAGGAATGCATGGACAAGCGGTACAAGTGTGCGGAAGATTGCCAGCTTTACAAGAGCTATGACTATACGCATAAGTAACGAACTCGTCTGTATTAGTTAAAATACGCATTCGCAGAGTCGATGCGAAGAGCATGCACCTGTATGTACAACTCGCGTTATTTCGGAACACTAAAAGCATAATGTTATAATTATATTGTTATTGCAATATCCTCATCTAAAATGTGTACTAACATTGCACGTGAACTACGTCACCATTGTATATACTGCTGTCATAAAATATGCATTTATATACAGATATCAATTATTACAACGATGTCAGCGATGAGTTGTTAGCTGCTAACTGTTGTATAATTTTGACTCTAACGAAATTGTGGTGTAACTGATTCTGACTGATTCTGAATAAAATCAATTTCTGTATACATACTAATCATCTTCATCTAAGCCATAGCCCATGGGGCCCGTTGATATCTCAGCCATAGCCCATGGGGCCCGTTGACATCTCAGCCATAGCCCGTGGGGCCCGTTGACATCTCAGCCATAGCCCATGGGGCCCGTTGACATATCAGCCATAGCCCATAGGGCCCGTTGACATCTCAGCCATAGCCCATGGGGCCCGTTGACATCTCAGCCATAGCCCATGGGGCCCGTTGACATCTCAGCCACAGCCCATGGGGCCCGTTGACATCTCAGCCACAGCCCATGGGGCCCGTTGACATATCAGCCATAGCCCATGGGGCCCGTTGACATCTCAGCCATAGCCCATGGGGCCCGTTGACTTCTCAGCCATAGCCAATGGGGCCCGTTGACATCTCAGCCATAGCCCATGGGGCCCGTTGACATATCAGCCATAGCCCGTGGGGCCCGTTGACATCTCAGCCACAGCCCATGGGGCCCGTTGACATCTCAGCCACAGCCCATGGGGCCCGTTGACATATCAGCCATAGCCCATGGGGCCCGTTGACATCTCAGCCATAGCCCATGGGGCCCGTTGACATCTCAGCCATAGCCCATGGGGCCCGTTGACTTCTCAGCCATAGCCAATGGGGCCCGTTGACATCTCAGCCATAGCCCATGGGGCCCGTTGACATCTCCTGCAATGTCTCGTCATCGCTGTTTCCCGTGCAGTCTGCAGGCCTCCAGTTGTCCATTGCCTCACATTGTCGATCCAGGCGGTTCGTCCTCGTCCTGGACATTCGTCTTCTTTTCGACCCCGCTTATTCGGAGCATACATCCACGTCTCACAGGCGTCCAACTTTTTTCATCTTTTCGTCTTTTTCATAGCCCAACTTTCTGAGCCGTATAATGCCACGCTCGAGAATAGCGACTTTTATCTTCAGTTTTAGCCCGATCTCTGTTGACTTCCAGATGTCAATTAGTGTGACACCTCTGGCGACAGCCAGTCGAGCCGTGCATCTTGCGTGCTGTTGCTCTCAATGTTGACTAGTGATTTGAAATAGTTTGACTGATTGATGTGCTTGCCACCTACGTTGATGGGTTGATCGTCATCATTTGAAGCCATGATATGCGTCTTGGCTGCATTAATTTTCAGGCCAAAATGTAGACTATTTTTGTCTGGTTCAACTGCTTGTTGTAGAGGTACAACGGCCGGTTTCACGAAGCATTTGTACCGTACGGAGGAACTTATGTGGACCTTTGACGTAGATCATGTAACTGTATGTATACTAATCGTATAAAAGACGCAATTGCACGTAGCTACGAATTCTTAATGTTCCGAGTTACGAAATGTAACGTAATATCTTCACGCCACCATCTTAACTGTAATGTGTGCAATACACAAACTACATATCATTCAGGTGTTTATATACATATAATCCCGCATTGACTGCACAATTAATAACGTTTTCCGGTAAGTCCTCTCATCTCTTTAAATTGCCGCGTAGATATCGCATTTGAAAAAGATGCCTCTCATTGGTTATTATGGAGTGAAAATAAATAGTGTACTTAGGAAACACTTTGGGTGGGGTTTTGGATGCAGGTAAACATCGACACTCATGTGAAGTCAGACGGGATCAACGTCTGCGTCATTCGTGGAAAGTTTATTTTGCTTTTTGAATATGAAAACGAAATGTATGCGTGTCGTCATAGTGCGTATGGTACGAATAGGTAATTATGTGTGACGCTTCTAATTCGATATTCGCATTGCCAGAATGTAGCGTTGTGTGTTTCCTGGCAGGTCATACGTATATAGGCTTCGATCTAGCAGTAAGCCAATGTCAAATGTGTCCTAAGTAATCAACCATATAAATCTACCAGTAAGGCAAGTCAACAGTAATCAAGCTCCCCGAGAAAGGTATATCATATACATAGAATAACCGAACATGTTTATTCTTGCATCTATTGTCGGAGTCATCATATTTCATACTATTATATAAACATTAAAGTGTTATGTTAACAGTTTCAAAGGCAGTTGAATATTGATCAAAAGCACAGTTCTCCGTCAACGCAATAACCATGTACCAGCCGCAAGCGGAATAATCCTCCACGGTTGCCGACAACTCACTGTTGTTGACAATGCAGCTTCCCGAGTGTATTAGTCGTGGCTAGTAGTAAAGAGTGAAGGGCGAACGCAGACCCACTTCACTAATGTCACCCACAATTGGTTTACATATCACGAATGCGGTTAATTGATATCTAAATACGTAGAGTATGAATAGTGTAAGTCGATTTAATAATAAATGCGTATGTTTGTTCAAATCATCGAAACAATTTATTTTAGTCGTTATATCTGGTAAGGCTCAGAATAGTGGATATCCAAAACAGTAACCACGCTGCGGGTCAGTGTCGGTCATGTGTGTGACTTCCACCCTCTCACCGATCACATGATAAAGTTACGAAAATTCACCAAGGGTGAAATGTGGTGAAATTCGTGAGTTTTAGCGTTTCCATTTTCATTTACATTAATGTTTGACAAAAAATAACTAATGTAACAAAACTACACACAAACGTTGCACACACTAGCTAGCGTGTGGCAGTGGTTGCAAGGTAGGTTTGTTTTTTCACAAAATTTATTTGAAATGAGATTAGCGAAATATTCGAATTAAGGAGGAACCTTTAAAAGGAAGGCAGGAGATGATGCAACTGTATCGCGCATCCATACATTTCTTCTGTACAAGCCTCGGCCACTTGGGTCGACGACAGTTGTCTTTTTGGAGGCACGTCATAAAGTCCGTGTGACACATACCCGTGCATATTTGGTAATACACATCCGCCTCAATGACGACGACAGCTTGGGTAGTCAGAAGAACGCACATCAGCAGCTGAAACCAAAGGATACCAATAGAAAGTCACTCAGCGGTTCATATCAGCTGCACAACTTACAAACTGTTAATGTGTTTAAGCAAACTGTACGAATGATATCGTACCATGTATAAGTTAATGTAATGATAAATACACAAACTTGATAACAAGACTCATTGCTTTGCTTACTGCATATAGATAGTGTAAACTCCTCACCAGACTTGCTATATCTTTGTAGGAAAACAATATATGACACTCGATGTTTTGTTTACTGCACATGCACAATGTAAGCTACTCACAACACTTGCTATATCTTTGTAGGAAAACAATATATGACACTCGATGTTTTGTTTACTGCACATACACAGTGTAAACTACTCACCAGACTTGCCATATCTGTGTAGGATAACAATTTATGACACTCGATGTTTTGCTTACTGCACATGCACAATGTAAGCTACTCACCAGACTTGCCATATCTGTGTAGGATAACAATTTATGACACTCGATGTTTTGCTTACTGCACATACACAGTGTAAACTACTCACAACACTTGCCATATCTGTGTAGGATAACAATTTATGACACTCGATGTTTTGCTTACTGCACATGCACAATGTAAGCTACTCACCAGACTTGCCATATCTGTGTAGGATAACAATTTATGACACTCGATGTTTTGCTTACTGCACATACACAGTGTAAACTACTCACAACACTTGCCATATCTGTGTAGGATAACAATTTATGACACTCGATGTTTTGCTTACTGCACATGCACAATGTAAGCTACTCACCAGACTTGCCATATCTGTGTAGGATAACAATATATGACACTCAAAGTTTTGCCCGATATTGCAGCGATGAAGAAACTGTACTAAATGCAACGTTGACTCGTCACATCCAACGAATCCCACAAAGCGTCAGATAACTGAAAAAAAGATGAATTAATGCAATACGATAACTTATCCGGTAGTAATAACATATATGTATCAAGCACATCATTATTTCTAATGCCTGGATAACTGATTCCTTCCAAGTTTTTAAATATATGCTACATTTAATTTATGAATTAACATACCAGCAATTATGCCAGCATTCACCATTAATACGACATACATCAACACATAATCACAGCAAGCATGCCGACCCCCAAATCGTATAAAATGCACACACAATACCTTTAATTCACTGATATATGACGTCAGTCTAACAAACACATTCCTAACGATAATATTTAACTGTCTCCGACAGCCACCCGCCACAAGTACTAACTGCTGGCTAGCATTTACAATCACACTGTCATCCAAGCTCCATGATGTGGCGCCACCGTCTGCCGCACACATCATCGCCTGGATGTGGCGCCACCGTCTGCCGCACACATCATCGCCTGGATGCAGAGTGTAGTTTTCATTGTGACGGAAATTATCTATGCACCCATAATCTGGGTGCATACATAATTAGCTAATTACGATGTAATCCGGGCATTTGGCTAATTCATAAAAATAAGAGTGAACTTGTATCAGTGTATACGATGCAATTCGATTTAATTTTAAACGTTGATTATATTGACACAACTGTCCACCTGAATAGTGAAATCAGGCCAAAAAAATATTTAGTGTAGCATCTCGATAATGACGTCGATTGGGTGCTGGCGCTTCAAGGGAACGTCTACACACAATGGAGTGGTGACAGTGGGTAACAACGAGACCACACTTCACGGGAACACCTACACAGAATGGAGTGGTGACAGTGGGTAACAACGAGACCACACTTCACGGGAACGCCTACACACAATGGAGTGGTGACAGTGGGTAACAACGAGACCACACTTCACGGGAACGCCTACAAACAATGGAGTGGTGACAGTGGGTAACAACGAGACCACACTTCACGGGAACACCTACACAGAATGGAGTGGTGACAGTGGGTACCAACGAGACCACACTTCACGGGAACGCCTACACAGAATGGAGTAGTGACAATGGGTAACAACGAGACCACGCTTCACGGGAACGCCTACACAGAATGGAGTGGTGACAGTGGGTAACAACGAGACCACACTTCACGGGAACACCTACACAGAATGGAGTGGTGACAGTGGGTAACAACGAGACCACACTTCACGGGAACGCCTACACAGAATGGAGTGGTGACAGTGGGTAACAACGAGACCACACTTCACGGGAACACCTACACAGAATGGAGTGGTGACAGTGGGTAACAACGAGACCACACTTCACGGGAACACCTACACAGAATGGAGTGGTGACAGTGGGTAACAACGAGACCACACTTCACGGGAACGCCTAAACAGAATGGAGTGGTGACAGTGGGTAACAACGAGACCACACTTCACGGGAACGCCTACACAGAATGGAGTAGTGACAATGGGTAACAACGAGACCACGCTTCACGGGAACGCCTACACACAATGGAGTGGTGACAGTGGGTACCAACGAGACCACGCTTCACGGGAACACCTACACAGAATGGAGTAGTGACAGTGGGTACCAACGAGACCACACTTCACGGGAACGCCTAAACAGAATGGAGTGGTGACAGTGGGTAACAACGAGACCACACTTCACGGGAACGCCTACACAGAATGGAGTAGTGACAATGGGTAACAACGAGACCACGCTTCACGGGAACGCCTACACACAATGGAGTGGTGACAGTGGGTACCAACGAGACCACGCTTCACGGGAACACCTACACAGAATGGAGTGGTGACAGTGGGTAGCAACGAGACCACACTTCACGGGAACGCCTACACATAATGGAGTAGTGACAATGGGTAACAACGAGACCACGCTTCACGGGAACGCCTACACATAATGGAGTGGTGACAGTGGGTAACAACGAGACCACGCTTCACGGGAACACCTACACAGAATGGAGTGGTGACAGTGGGTACCAACGAGACCACACTTCACGGGAACGCCTACACAGAATGGAGTAGTGACAATGGGTAACAACGAGACCACGCTTCACGGGAACGCCTACACAGAATGGAGTGGTGACAGTGGGTAACAACGAGACCACACTTCACGGGAACACCTACACAGAATGGAGTGGTGACAGTGGGTAACAACGAGACCACACTTCACGGGAACGCCTACACAGAATGGAGTGGTGACAGTGGGTAACAACGAGACCACGCTTCACGGGAACGCCTACACAGAATGGAGTGGTGACAGTGGGTAACAACGAGACCACACTTCACGGGAACACCTACACAGAATGGAGTGGTGACAGTGGGTAACAACGAGACCACACTTCACGGGAACACCTACACAGAATGGAGTGGTGACAGTGGGTACCAACGAGACCACACTTCACGGGAACGCCTACACAAAATGGAGTGGTGACAGTGGGTAACAACGAGACCACACTTCACGGGAACACCTACACAGAATGGAGTGGTGACAGTGGGTAAAAACGAGACCACGCTTCACGGGAAAACCTACACAGAATGGAGTGGTGACAGTGGGTAACAACGAGACCACACTTCACGGGAACGCCTACACAGAATGGAGTGGTGACAGTGGGTAACAACGAGACCACACTTCACGGGAACACCTACACAGAATGGAGTGGTGACAGTGGGTAACAACGAGACCACGCTTCACGGGAACACCTACACATAATGGAGTGGTGACAGTGGGTAACAACGAGACCACACTTCACGGGAACGCCTACACAGAATGGAGTGGTGACAGTGGGTAACAACGAGACCACGCTTCACGGGAACACCTACACAGAATGGAGTGGTGACAGTGGGTACCAACGAGACCACGCTTCACGGGAACGCCTACACAGAATGGAGTGGTGACAGTGGGTAACAACGAGACCACGCTTCACGGGAACACCTACACAGAATGGAGTGGTGACAGTGGGTAACAACGAGAACACACTTCACGGGAACGCCTACACAGAATGGAGTGGTGACAGTGGGTAACAACGAGACCACGCTTCACGGGAACACCTACACAGAATGGAGTGGTGACAGTGGGTACCAACGAGACCACGCTTCACGGGAACGCCTACACAGAATGGAGTGGTGACAGTGGGTAACAACGAGACCACGCTTCACGGGAACGCCTACAAAGAATGGAGTGGTGACAGTGGGAAACAACGAGACCACACTTCACGGGAACGCCTACACAGAATGGAGTGGTGACAGTGGGTAACAACGAGACCACACTTCACGGGAACGCCTACACAGAATGGAGTTGTGACAGTGGGTAACAACGAGACCACACTTCACGGGAACGCCTACACAGAATGGAGTGGTGACAGTGGGTAACAACGAGACCACACTTCACGGGAACACCTACACAGAATGGAGTGGTGACAGTGGGTAACAACGAGACCACACTTCACGGGAACGCCTACACAGAATGGAGTGGTGACAGTGGGTAACAACGAGACCACATTTCACGGGAACGCCTACACACAATGGAGTGGTGACAGTGGGTAACAACGAGACCACACTTCACGGGAACACCTACACAGAATGGAGTGGTGACAGTGGGTACCAACGAGACCACACTTCACGGGAACGCCTACACAGAATGGAGTAGTGACAATGGGTAACAACGAGACCACGCTTCACGGGAACGCCTACACAGAATGGAGTGGTGACAGTGGGTAACAACGAGACCACACTTCACGGGAACACCTACACAGAATGGAGGGGTGACAGTGGGTAACAACGAGACCACACTTCACGGGAACGCCTACACAGAATGGAGTGGTGACAGTGGGTAACAACGAGACCACACTTCACGGGAACACCTACACAGAATGGAGTGGTGACAGTGGGTAACAACGAGACCACACTTCACGGGAACACCTACACAGAATGGAGTGGTGACAGTGGGTAACAACGAGACCACACTTCACGGGAACGCCTACACAGAATGGAGTGGTGACAGTGGGTAACAACGAGACCACACTTCACGGGAACGCCTACACAGAATGGAGTGGTGACAGTGGGTAACAACGAGACCACACTTCACGGGAACGCCTACACAGAATGGAGTAGTGACAATGGGTAACAACGAGACCACGCTTCACGGGAACGCCTACACAGAATGGAGTGGTGACAGTGGGTAACAACGAGACCACGCTTCACGGGAACGCCTATACAGAATGGAGTGGTGACAGTGGGTAACAACGAGACCACACTTCACGGGAACACCTACACAGAATGGAGTGGTGACAGTGGGTAACAACAAGACCACGCTTCACGGGAACACCTACACAGAATGGAGTGGTGACAGTGGGTTACAACGAGACCACACTTCACGGGAACACCTACACAGAATGGAGTGGTGACAGTGGGTAACAACGAGACCACGCTTCACGGGAACACCTACACACAGAATGGAGTTGTGACAGTGGGTAAAAACGAGACCACGCTTCACGGGAACGCCTACACAGAATGGAGTGGTGACAGTGGGTAACAACGAGACCACGCTTCACGGGAACGCCTACACAGAATGGAGTGGTGACAGTGGGTAACAACGAGACCACACTTCACGGGAACACCTACACAGAATGGAGTGGTGACAGTGGGTAACAACGAGACCACACTTCACGGGAACGCCTACACAGAATGGAGTGGTGACAGTGGGTAACAACGAGACCACACTTCACGGGAACACCTACACAGAATGGAGTGGTGACAGTGGGTAACAACGAGACCACACTTCACGGGAACACCTACACAGAATGGAGTGGTGACAGTGGGTAACAACGAGACCACACTTCACGGGAACGCCTACACAGAATGGAGTGGTGACAGTGGGTAACAACGAGACCACACTTCACGGGAACGCCTACACAGAATGGAGTGGTGACAGTGGGTAACAACGAGACCACACTTCACGGGAACGCCTACACAGAATGGAGTAGTGACAATGGGTAACAACGAGACCACGCTTCACGGGAACGCCTACACAGAATGGAGTGGTGACAGTGGGTAACAACGAGACCACACTTCACGGGAACACCTACACAGAATGGAGTGGTGACAGTGGGTAACAACGAGACCACACTTCACGGGAACACCTACACAGAATGGAGTGGTGACAGTGGGTAACAACGAGACCACACTTCACGGGAACACCTACACAGAATGGAGTGGTGACAGTGGGTACCAACGAGACCACACTTCACGGGAACGCCTACACAGAATGGAGTGGTGACAGTGGGTAACAACGAGACCACACTTCACGGGAACACCTACACAGAATGGAGTGGTGACAGTGGGTAAAAACGAGACCACGCTTCACGGGAACACCTACACAGAATGGAGTGGTGACAGTGGGTAACAACGAGACCACACTTCACGGAAACGCCTACACAGAATGGAGTGGTGACAGTGGGTAACAACGAGACCACACTTCACGGGAACACCTACACAGAATGGAGTGGTGACAGTGGGTAACAACGAGACCACGCTTCACGGGAACACCTACACATAATGGAGTGTTGACAGTGGGTAACAACGAGACCACACTTCACGGGAACGCCTACACAGAATGGAGTGGTGACAGTGGGTAACAACGAGACCACACTTCACGGGAACGCCTACACAGAATGGAGTAGTGACAATGGGTAACAACGAGACCACGCTTCAAGGGAACGCCTACACAGAATGGAGTGGTGACAGTGGGTAACAACGAGACCACACTTCACGGGAACACCTACACAGAATGGAGTGGTGACAGTGGGTAACAACGAGACCACACTTCACGGGAACGCCTACACAGAATGGAGTGGTGACAGTGGGTAACAACGAGACCACACTTCACGGGAACACCTACACAGAATGGAGTGGTGACAGTGGGTAACAACGAGACCACACTTCACGGGAACACCTACACAGAATGGAGTGGTGACAGTGGGTAACAACGAGACCACACTTCACGGGAACGCCTACACAGAATGGAGTGGTGACAGTGGGTAACAACGAGACCACACTTCACGGGAACGCCTACACAGAATGGAGTGGTGACAGTGGGTAACAACGAGACCACGCTTCACGGGAACGCCTACACAGAATGGAGTAGTGACAATGGGTAACAACGAGACCACGCTTCACGGGAACGCCTACACAGAATGGAGTGGTGACAGTGGGTAACAACGAGACCACACTTCACGGGAACACCTACACAGAATGGAGTGGTGACAGTGGGTAACAACGAGACCACACTTCACGGGAACGCCTACACAGAATGGAGTGGTGACAGTGGGTAACAACGAGACCACACTTCACGGGAACACCTACACAGAATGGAGTGGTGACAGTGGGTAACAACGAGACCACACTTCACGGGAACACCTACACAGAATGGAGTGGTGACAGTGGGTAACAACGAGACCACACTTCACGGGAACGCCTACACAGAATGGAGTGGTGACAGTGGGTAACAACGAGACCACACTTCACGGGAACGCCTACACAGAATGGAGTGGTGACAGTGGGTAACAACGAGACCACACTTCACGGGAACGCCTACACAGAATGGAGTAGTGACAATGGGTAACAACGAGACCACGCTTCACGGGAACGCCTACACAGAATGGAGTGGTGACAGTGGGTAACAACGAGACCACGCTTCACGGGAACGCCTATACAGAATGGAGTGGTGACAGTGGGTAACAACGAGACCACACTTCACGGGAACACCTACACAGAATGGAGTGGTGACAGTGGGTAACAACAAGACCACGCTTCACGGGAACACCTACACAGAATGGAGTGGTGACAGTGGGTTACAACGAGACCACACTTCACGGGAACACCTACACAGAATGGAGTGGTGACAGTGGGTAACAACGAGACCACGCTTCACGGGAACACCTACACACAGAATGGAGTTGTGACAGTGGGTAAAAACGAGACCACGCTTCACGGGAACGCCTACACAGAATGGAGTGGTGACAGTGGGTAACAACGAGACCACGCTTCACGGGAACGCCTACACAGAATGGAGTGGTGACAGTGGGTAACAACGAGACCACACTTCACGGGAACACCTACACAGAATGGAGTGGTGACAGTGGGTAACAACGAGACCACACTTCACGGGAACGCCTACACAGAATGGAGTGGTGACAGTGGGTAACAACGAGACCACACTTCACGAGAACACCTACACAGAATGGAGTGGTGACAGTGGGTAACAACGAGACCACACTTCACGGGAACACCTACACAGAATGGAGTGGTGACAGTGGGTAACAACGAGACCACACTTCACGGGAACGCCTACACAGAATGGAGTGGTGACAGTGGGTAACAACGAGACCACACTTCACGGGAACGCCTACACACAATGGAGTGGTGACAGTGGGTAACAACGAGACCACACTTCACGGGAACACCTACACAGAATGGAGTGGTGACAGTGGGTACCAACGAGACCACACTTCACGGGAACGCCTACACAGAATGGAGTAGTGACAATGGGTAACAACGAGACCACGCTTCAAGGGAACGCCTACACAGAATGGAGTGGTGACAGTGGGTAACAACGAGACCACACTTCACGGGAACACCTACACACAATGGAGTGGTGACAGTGGGTACCAACGAGACCACACTTCACGGGAACGCCTACACAGAATGGAGTGGTGACAGTGGGTAACAACGAGACCACGCTTCACGGGAACGCCTACACAGAATGGAGTGGTGACAGTGGGTAACAACGAGATCACACTTCACGGGAACACCTACACAGAATGGAGTGGTGACAGTGGGTACCAACGAGACCACGCTTCATGGGAACGCCTACACAGAATGGAGTGGTGACAGTGGGTAACAACGAGACCACGCTTCACGGGAACGCCTACACAGAATGGAGTGGTGACAGTGGGTAACAACGAGACCACACTTCACGGGAACGCCTACACAGAATGGAGTGGTGACAGTGGGTAACAACGAGACCACGCTTCACGGGAACGCCTACACAGAATGGAGTGGTGACAGTGGGTAACAACGAGACCACGCTTCACGGGAACACCTACACAGAATGGAGTGGTGACAGTGGGTAACAACGAGACCACGCTTCACGGGAACGCCTACACAGAATGGAGTGGTGACAGTGGGTAACAACGAGACCACGCTTCACGGGAACACCTACACAGAATGGAGTGGTGACAGTGGGTAACAACGAGACCACGCTTCACGGGAACGCCTACACAGAATGGAGTGGTGACAGTGGGTAACAACGAGACCACGCTTCACGGGAACGCCTACACAGAATGGAGTGGTGACAGTGGGTAACAACGAGACCACACTTCACGGGAACACCTACACAGAATGGAGTGGTGACAGTGGGTAACAACGAGACCACACTTCACGGGAACACCTACACAGAATGGAGTGGTGACAGTGGGTAACAACGAGACCACACTTCACGGGAACGTCTACACAGAATGGAGTGGTGACAGTGGGTAACAACGAGACCACGCTTCACGGGAACACCTACACAGAATGGAGTGGTGACAGTGGGTACCAACGAGACCACACTTCACGGGAACGCCTACACACAATGGAGTGGTGACAGTGGGTACCAACGAGACCACGCTTCACGGGAACGCCTACACAGAATGGAGTGGTGACAGTGGGTAACAACGAGACCACGCTTCACGGGAACGCCTACACAGAATGGAGTGGTGACAGTGGGTAACAACGAGACCACACTTCACGGGAACGCCTACACAGAATGGAGTGGTGACAGTGGGTAACAACGAGACCACACTTCACGGGAACACCTACACAGAATGGAGTGGTGACAGTGGGTAACAACGAGACCACACTTCACGGGAACGCCTACACAGAATGGAGTGGTGACAGTGGGTACCAACGAGACCACACTTCACGGGAACACCTTCACGGAATGGAGTGGTGACAGTGGGTAACAACGAGACCACACTTCACGGGAACACCTACACAGAATGGAGTGGTGACAGTGGGTAAAAACGAGACCACGCTTCACGGGAACGCCTACACAAAATGGAGTGGTGACAGTGGGAACCAACGAGACCACACTTCACGGGAACGCCTACACAGAATGGAATGGTGACAGTGGGTAACAACGAGACCACACTTCACGGGAACGCCTACACAGAATGGAGTGGTGACAGTGGGTACCAACGAGACCACACTTCACGGGAACACCTACACAGAAAGGAGTGGTGACAGTGGGTAACAACGAGACCACACTTCACGGGAACACCTACACAGAATGGAGTGGTGACAGTGGGTAACAACGAGACCACACTTCACGGGAACACCTACACAGAATGGAGTGGTGACAGTGGGTACCAACGAGACCACACTTCACGGGAACGCCTACACACAATGGAGTGGTGACAGTGGGTACCAACGAGACCACGCTTCACGGGAACGCCTATACAGAATGGAGTGGTGACAGTGGGTAACAACGAGACCACACTTCACGGGAACACCTACACAGAATGGAGTGGTGACAGTGGGTAACAACGAGACCACGCTTCACGGGAACGCCTGTACAGAATGGAGTGGTGACAGTGGGTAACAACGAGACCACGCTTCACGGGAACACCTACACAGAATGGAGTGGTGACAGTGGGTAACAACGAGACCACACTTCATGGGAACACCTACACAGAATGGAGTGGTGACAGTGGGTAACAACGAGACCACGCTTTACGGGAACACCTACACAGAATGGAGTGGTGACAGTGGGTAACAACGAAACCACGCTTCACGGGAACGCCTACACAGAATGGAGTGGTGACAGCGGGTAACAACGAGACCACACTTCACGGGAACACCTACACAGAATGGAGTGGTGACAGTGGGTAACAACGAGACCACGCTTCACGGGAACACCTACACAGAATGGAGTGGTGACAGTGGGTAACAACGAGACCACGCTTCACGGGAACACCTACACAGAATGGAGTGGTGACAGTGGGTTACAACGAGACCACACTTCCCTGGAACACCTACACAGAATGGAGTGGTGACAGTGGGTAACAACGAGACCACGCTTCACGGGAACACCTACACAGAATGGAGTGGTGACAGTGGGTAATAACGAGACCACACTTCACGGGAACGCCTACACAGAATGGAGTGGTGACGGTGGGTAACAACGAAACCACGCTTCACGGGAACGCCTACACAGAATGGAGTGGTGACAGCGGGTAACAACGAGACCACACTTCACGGGAACACCTACACAGAATGGAGTGGTGACAGTGGGTAACAACGAGACCACGCTTCACGGGAACGCCTACACAGAATGGAGTGGTGACAGTGGGTAACAACGAGACCACACTTCGCGGGAACACCTACACAGAATGGAGTGGTGACAGTGGGTAACAACGAGACCACGCTTCACGGGAACGCCTACACAGAATGGAGTGGTGACAGTGGGTAACAACGAGACCACGCTTCACGGGAACACCTACACAGAATGGAGTGGTGACAGTGGGTAACAACGAGACCACGCTTCACGGGAACACCTACACAGAATGGAGTGGTGACAGTGGGTACCAACGAGACCACACTTCACGGGAACACCTACACAGAATGGAGTGGTGACAGTGGGTACCAACGAGACCACACTTCACGGGAACACCTACACAGAATGGAGTGGTGACAGTGGGTAACAACGAGACCACACTTCACGGGAACACCTACACAGAATGGAGTGGTGACAGTGGGTACCAACGAGACCACACTTCACGGGAACACCTACACAGAATGGAGTGGTGACAGTGGGTACCAACGAGACCACACTTCACGGGAACGTCTACACACAATGGAGTGGTGACAGTGGGTAACAACGAGACCACACTTCACGGGAACACCTACACAGAATGGAGTGGTGACAGTGGGTAACAACTAGACCACGCTTCACGGGAACACCTACACACAATGGAGTGGTGACAGTGGGTAACAACGAGACCACACTTCAAGGGAACGCCTACACACAATGGAGTGGTGACAGTGGGTAACAACGAGACCACGCTTCACGGGAACGCCTACACAGAATGGAGTGGTGACAGTGGGTAACAACGAGACCACGCTTCACGGGAACGCCTACACAGAATGGAGTGGTGACAGTGGGTAACAACGAGACCACACTTCACGGGAACACCTACACAGAATGGAGTGGTGACAGTGGGTAACAACGAGACCACACTCCACGGGAACGCCTACACAGAATGGAGTGGTGACAGTGGGTAACAACGAGACCACACTTCACGGGAACGCCTACACACAATGGAGTGGTGACAGTGGGTAACAACGAGACCACGCTTCACGGGAACGCCTACACAGAATGGAGTGGTGACAGTGGGTAACAACGAGACCACGCTTCACGGGAACGCCTACACAGAATGGAGTGGTGACAGTGGGTAACAACGAGACCACACTTCACGGGAACGCCTACACAGAATGGAGTGGTGACAGTGGGTAACAACGAGACCACGCTTCACGGGAACACCTACACAGAATGGAGTGGTGACAGTGGGTAACAACGAGACCACGCTTCACGGGAACGCCTACACAGAATGGAGTGGTGACAGTGGGTAACAACGAGACCACACTTCACGGGAACGCCTACACAGAATGGAGTGGTGACAGTGGGTAACAACGAGACCACACTTCACGGGAACGCCTACACAGAATGGAGTGGTGACAGTGGGTAACAACGAGACCACGCTTCACGGGAACGCCTACACAGAATGGAGTGGTGACAGTGGGTAACAACGAGACCACACTTCACGGGAACGCCTACACAGAATGGAGTGGTGACAGTGGGTAACAACGAGACCACACTTCACGGGAACACCTACACAGAATGGAGTGGTGACAGTTTGTAACAACGAGACCACACTTCACGGGAACGCCTACACAGAATGGAGTGGTGACAGTGGGTAACAACGAGACCACGCTTCACGGGAACGCCTACACAGAATGGAGTGGTGACAGTGGGTAACAACGAGACCACACTTCACGGGAACGCCTACACAGAATGGAGTGGTGACAGTGGGTAACAACGAGACCACACTTCACGGGAACGCCTACACAGAATGGAGTGGTGACAGTGGGTACCAACGAGACCACACTTCACGGGAACGCCTACACAGAATGGAGTGGTGACAGTGGGTAACAACGAGACCACACTTCACGGGAACACCTACACAGAATGGAGTGGTGACAGTGGGTAACAACGAGACCACACTTCACGGGAACACCTACACAGAATGGAGTGGTGACAGTGGGTAACAACGAGACCACGCTTCACGGGGACACCTACACAGAATGGAGTGGTGACAGTGGGTAACAACGAGACCACACTTCACGGGAACGCCTACACAGAATGGAGTGGTGACAGTGGGTAACAACGAGACCACGCTTCACGGGAACACCTACACAGAATGGAGTGGTGACAATGGGTACCAACGAGACCACGCTTCACGGGAACGCCTACACAGAATGGAGTGGTGACAGTGGGTAACAACGAGACCACGCTTCACGGGAACGCCTACACAGAATGGAGTGGTGACAGTGGGTAACAACGAGACCACACTTCACGGGAACGCCTACACAGAATGGAGTGGTGACAGTGGGTAACAACGAGACCACACTTCACGGGAACGCCTACACAGAATGGAGTTGTGACAGTGGGTAACAACGAGACCACACTTCACGGGAACGCCTACACAGAATGGAGTGGTGACAGTGGGTAACAACGAGACCACGCCTCTGTTGTCAGACTCTCTTCTCTGCGGATTCACGAAGCCGAGCGAGAGTCGGATAAGCGAGACTGTGTCGGTGGAGATAACCCCTCTGTACACTACATATATTGTAAGTATGCGGTGTGTCGACGTTCACTGGGAAAGAGAGAAAACACACAAAATGGAAACTGTTAAGATAAAATAAACAAATATATCTGAAAAGGAAAAAAAATGTCACCATTGGTACGAAGTCTTTTTGCTTATGGAACACGTGTATCAGTTTGAACAAGTTTAATTCTAACAATAACACGCAATCCTTTGGGTATCAGTTTGGAACATAAATCACTGTGCGACGGTAGCACTCATCTTACGGCTAACAAACAAAATATGCATATATCTACGACTTTGAAACAAAAATAAATAATATAAATCATAGAATACTTGTATTTGGAGAAAAAATGTACCAATCAAATTCCGCAAGCTTTGTTTTGTATAAGTTGACAAGGTTGAACTGTCTCGTTCTTTCTGGCCTGGCTCATGTGCTACTAGGAACAGTGACATTGAAGTTAGTCGATATGTATTTGCTGCATGTCATGATCGGGACCATTGTAAAACAGGCAAATTGAACCAATTCATGTTCTGGTTAGATTAGCCGGATAAATCGTATGTCGAAGCGTAACAAATGAAGGTTAAACTGACCCCGTTATATTCACTGACCACAGGTCGGTATGTCGACTTCGACCCTTGGATGCTACTTAAATAGACGAACGGTAAGAGATATCGACG
>OY759263.1:61802885-61812885 GCA_963662155.1 Lamellibrachia columna
AAACGTTAACCCACGCCAACCGTGGATGTAGGGTGTTGGCAACTCTAAAACGTTAACCCACGCCAACCGTGGATGTAGGGTGTTGGCAACTCTAAAACGTTAACCCACGCCAACCGTGGATGTAGGGTGTTGGCAACTCTAAAACGTTAACCCACGCCAACCGTGGATGTAGGGTGTTGGCAACTCTAAAACGTTAACCCACGCCAACCGTGGATGTAGGGTGTTGGCAACTCTAAAACGTTAACCCACGCCAACCGTGGATGTAGGGTGTTGGCAACTCTAAAACGTTAACCCACGCCAACCGTGGATGTAGGGTGTTGGCAACTCTAAAACGTTAACCCACGCCAACCGTGGATGTAGGGTGTTGGCAACTCTAAAACGTTAACCCACGCCAACCGTGGATGTAGGGTGTTGGCAACTCTAAAACGTTAACCCACGCCAACCGTGGATGTAGGGTGTTGGCAACTCTAAAACGTTAACCCACGCCAACCGTGGATGTAGGGTGTTGGCAACTCTAAAACGTTAACCCACGCCAACCGTGGATGTAGGGTGTTGGCAACTCTAAAACGTTAACCCACGCCAACCGTGGATGTAGGGTGTTGGCAACTCTAAAACGCAGCTTTATGTTGATGCTCCGAAACACAGACATTTAGCACATCACTGAAACTAACTGGATTATCAGGTCTCGACCTGCACATACCGTTCGTCAGTGTCCACGCATGAGCCACACGAAACTATTCACTGCACTACTCACAAACAGTGCCACCACTGTGACCGGGACGTTTGTTTTATGCAAATTACGAATGTCGCCTCTTGTTGGTCGAGTATGTGTCAACACATACTCGACACCAGCAAACCAAAGCAAAACGCAGTTAGCGTTCAAGACAAGACAACACAGCGATGGTCTAGCTGTCCGTACGGAAATGTGGGCGGCGATGGAAACACTCGTAAGTCAGGTTTTGTATAAGCGCCCGTGACGACACCTGTTAGTCACCTATCTCCAAACTCACACTGACTGTGACATTCGTGCGTCGTCTCACGTAGAAACATTGTTATTTCACAGGATTAGCACCGTTCTTTCCCGTTCACGTTTTATTGATAATTGTCAAAACGACGCATCATGCAGTGGTTGATGCCGGAATCAATGATATTATAATTCAGGCATATGAATTCGTTTGTCTTATTGCTTATATCAAAATAACAACTTCATGCTAATTTGACAATTTATATAACAGGAAAACGTGTCTTTCTTAGGATTACTAAGCTGCTTTACTTCTCCAGCGTGGAATTGAAGCCTTGCAAGGATATTTCCGTAGTAACGTGTCACCAACGTATGCCATATATAATTTTAAATGCAAGTGTTACATTACATAAAAACTGATGCGGACGTTTGATGTAAATCACAACAATCATAGAAAACACGCAGAGCGTTCGAACTGTCGCGTGTCTACGCCGACGCACGTACTCGGTCGCATCCGAAATGTTTCAGACGTCATCAGGATTCTCAGAACGAGGCAGTCGTGCGTTATCTTGAGTTGTTATTATGATATGATATATCATGGTAAACGCCCTAGACCAATCAGGTAGTCTTATTACCGTCATACATCCAGATGATGCACGGCTGCCTCGTTCTGAGAATCCTATGTTAAACATACGTTTGTGAACATCGAGTGGCTATCTGCACGGCTAACCGTTGTATAATAAGAGATAATGACGATTCCGCACCATTCCATTTTTCATTTACAGGTTGGCGTGTGCGCCCTGTTAACTGTATCGGTGCATCTTGCCACGGCTGGAAAACCGCTCCGTGTATATGAGTTTTGCCTGTGGATGTGTGATCATTGGTTCGACATCTGTATTCGAGAAGATGAATGCCCCGGAGGAACATGGCCACTTTCAGCGAGTAAATGCGCCAAGAAACGGTCTGAGTGCATCGACAGGTGTCGACCGTTCGAGCACCTCCGTGTGTAGCAATACACGTGGAAAGGAAAACATTTGGTCAAAGTGTGAAGACAAACACCGAATGTTAGGCCGAAGTGTGCGTGTCTATGTGTCGTACACAGTGCACAACTAGGTATTTGTCTATGTGTCGTACACAGTGCACAACTAGGTATTTGTCTATGTGTCATATACAGTGCACAACTAGGTATTTGTCTATGTGTCGTACAAAGTGCACAACTAGGTATTTGTCTATGTGTCGTACACAGTGCACAACTAGGTATTTGTCTATGTGTCGTACACAGTGTACAACTAGGTATTTGTCTGTGTCGTACACAGTGCAAAACTAGGTATTTGTCTATGTGTCGTACACAGTGCACAACTAGGTATTTGTCTATGTGTCGTACACAGTGCACAACTAGGTATTTGTCTATGTGTCGTACACAGTGCACAACTAGGTATTTGTCTATGTGTCATATACAGTGCACAACTAGGTATTTGTCTATGTGTCGTACAAAGTGCACAACTAGGTATTTGTCTATGTGTCGTACACAGTGCACAACTAGGTATTTGTCTATGTGTCGTACACAGTGTACAACTAGGTATTTGTCTGTGTCGTACACAGTGCAAAACTAGGTATTTGTCTATGTGTCGTACACAGTGCACAACTAGGTATTTGTCTATGTGTCGTACACAGTGCACAACTAGGTATTTGTCTATGTGTCGTACACAGTGCACAACTAGGTATTTGTCTATGTGTCGTACGCAGTGCACAACTAGGTATTTGTCTATGTGTCGTACACAGTGCACAACTAGGTATTTGTCTATGTGTCGTACACAGTGCACAAATAAGTATTTGATATAGTTCAATACACTTGAATATGTAAGTAATTTTTTTTTCTGCGTTATTTTTGTGTGCTGCTGTGTGCATTTGTGCAAGTATTTATGATGCTGTGTGTGTATTTGTGTACGTGCGTGCGTGCGTGCATGCATGCATGCATGTATGTATGTATGTATGTATGTATGTATGTATGTATGTATGTGTGTGTATATATGTATGTATGTATGTATGTATGTATGTATGTATGTATGTATGTATGTATGTATGTATGTATGTATGTATGTATGTATGTATGTATGTATGCATCTATGAGGACTCGAAGTAACGTTAGTGAAGGAACAAGGTAGATTAGACATTAGAAAGTATTAAATCTCACAGAGAACAATAAATGACTGGAACACGTTATCCACAGATTGTGTAAATGATAGCAGGGAGAATATGTTTAAAAACAAAATTGATTCAACAACTGTTCTGATGTTCAAATCAACACGCGACTTGAATTGTTATGACTTGCGGAACAGAGTAGATTGCTCGACTGATCCGTTTTAAGTCAATTAAGCACACGATATGAAACACAAGTTTAGCAATGTTCGCTTAGCGCTAGAACAGCGTCGTGTGATACTAAGATATGTCGAGGTAACTTAGCGTTAGAACAGCGTCGTGTGATACTAAGATATGTCGAGGTAACTTAGCGTTAGAACAGCGTGGTGTGATACTAAGATATGTCGAGGTAACTAAGCAAACACAGCTGTGTTTTATCGTTATTCATGATGGATACAACGTTTACTTTGGGATCATGTTTTGGGTAGCCACGTGTCATGTTAGACGCTATTAGTTATTATTTCGCAGGGCGGATAATTCCATGACCTATTGCTTACATAATGTATACTTATTGCTTACATAATGTATACGTATTGCTTATATAAGGTATACTCAGGAAACGACCTGGTCCCGTGTAAACGGTCAATTATTTTGTGTCTACTAAATGTTTATTTTCCTTTCACTTTTATCTTGTTCACTGGTGCGACCATCATTCCCAAATATAGAAATTAGGGATCCGAATTAGATATGAGTCAGCCTGTCATCGCAAACTCCACCATTCTGTGACAGACGGTCTTCATAGCTCTAACCCCAACTTTATTTGGATGCTACAAAACACAGACCATTAGCACATGTCTGACATTAACTAGGTTCACAGGTATCGATATGCTTACTCCACTCTCACACGGTATAAACTTACTCCACTC
This sequence comes from Lamellibrachia columna, assembly GCA_963662155.1. Taxonomy (NCBI): domain Eukaryota; kingdom Metazoa; phylum Annelida; class Polychaeta; order Sabellida; family Siboglinidae; genus Lamellibrachia; species Lamellibrachia columna. Next base: position 61,806,912 of record OY759263.1, read on the forward strand.
TCACTCGGTATAAACTTACTCCACTCTCACACGGTATAAACTTACTCCACTCTCACTCGGTATAAACTTACTCCACTCTCACACGGTATAAACTTACTCCACTCTCACTCGGTATACACTTACTCCACTCTCACACAGTATAAACTTACTCCAATCTCACATGGTATAAACTTACTCCACTCTCACACGGTATAAACTTGCTCCACTCTCACACGGTGTAAACTTACTCCACTCTCACACGTATAAACTTACTCCACTCTCACACGGTATAAACTTACTCCACTCTCACACGGTATAAACTTACTCCACTCTCAAACGGTATAAACTTACTCCACTCTCACACGGTATAAACTTACTCCAATCTCACACGGTATAAACTTACTCCAATCTCACTCGGTATAAATTTACTCCACTCTCACACGGTATAAATTTACTCCACTCTCACACGGTATTAACTTACTCCACGCTCACACGGTATAAACTTACTCCACTCTCACACGGTATAAACTTACTCCACGCTCACACGGTATAAACTTACTCCACTCTCACACGGTATAAACTTACTCCACTCTCACACGGTATAAACTTACTCCACTCTCACACGGTATAAACTTACTCCACTCTCACACGGTATAAACTTACTCCATTCTCACACGGAATAAACTTACTCCACTCTCACACGGTATAAACTTACTCCAATCTCACTCGGTATAAATTTACTCCACTCTCACACGGTATAAATTTACTCCACTCTCACACGGTATAAACTTACTCCACTCTCACACGGTATAAACTTACTCCACTCTCACATGGTATAAACTTACTCCAATCTCACACGGTATAAACTTACTCCAATCTCACTTGGTATAAATTTACTCCACTCTCACACGGTATAAATTTACTCCACTCTCACACGGTATAAACTTACTCCACTCTCACACGGTATAAACTTACTCCACTCTCACACGGTATAAACTTACTCAACTCTCACATGGTATAAACTTACTCCACTCTCACACGGTATAAACTTACTCCACTCTCACACAGTATAAACTTACTCCACTCTCACACGGTATAAACTTACTCCACTCTCACACGGTATAAACTTACTCTACTCTCACACGGTATAAACTTACTCCACTCTCACACGGTATAAACTTACTCCAATCTCACTCGGTATAAATTTACTCCACTCTCACACGGTATAAATTTACTCCACTCTCACACGGTATAAACTTACTCCACTCTCACACGGTATAAACTTACTCCAATCTCACACGGTATAAACTTACTCCAATCTCACTTGGTATAAATTTACTCCACTCTCACACGGTATAAATTTACTCCACTCTCACACGGTATAAACTTATTCCACTCTCACACGGTATAAACTTACTCCACTCTCACACGGTATAAACTTACTCCACTCTCACACGGTATAAACTTACTCCACTCTCACACGGTATAAACTTACTCCACTCTCACACAGTATAAACTTACTCCACTCTCACACGGTATAAACTTACTCCACTCTCACACGGTATAAACTTACTCTACTCTCATACGGTATAAACTTACTCCACTCTCACACGGTATAAACTTACTCCACTCTCACACGGTATAAACTGGACATTTGCGCTCATCGTTGGTCAACCTCCATAGTTCACTTGGTGAAACTGTATATGTTTTTACTCGGTTAAGAGAGTAGTGTTCATCCAACAGGGAGGGAAAGGAAGGGAGAGGGAGCGGAGTGAGGGAGGGAGATGAAGATAGGGAGAGGGAGGGAGAGGGAGGAAGAGGGGGGGAGAGGGAGGGAGAGGGAGGAAGTGGGAGGGTGGTAGATGGAGGCAGTGGGAGAGGGAGGGAGATGGAGGGAGAGAGAGAGAGAGTGAGGACGGGAGAGGGAGGCAGAGGGAGGGAGAAGGAGTCAGAAGGGGGGGAGAGAGCGGGAGAGAGAGAGAGAGAGAGGGGGGAGGAGAGAGGGAGAGAGGGAGAGAGGGAGAGAGGGAGAGAGGGAGAGAGGGAGAGAGGGAGATTTAGATAACTTTAAAGACAGGCAGAATGTCTGACAGAGACAGAGAGACAGAGTAACACAGAGGAGATGTATTATTTATAGAGAACCGACGGGGTCAGCGCTCAAGAACACTTTTATTTAGTTTACACTAATAAAGCAAACTCATATATATATATATATATATATATATATATATATATATATATATATATATATATATATATATATATATATATATATATATATATATATATATATATATATATATATATATATATATATATATATATATATATTAATCCGGTCCGGTGTTTCTTTTTAGTTATTGTTGTAAGCAGGGGTTCGCCTCCGTAAGTGTCTTTGGTCTGCGTCTGTATTCACAATGCCGTGTTTATTTTGTGGCGTACCTGTGTTGCCCTACAGTTAGGGTCTTCCTGTGTCTCTATTCTATTCGGTATGCCCGAGATCATTGCTTATTTGTAGCCCTTTGTGCTACTGCCAGCTCACGGTCCTGTAGCACACCTGATGTATGAATTGTGTAAACGAATGTGTACCTTTCCGAGCGTATGCATTTGGATACCGAGTGTATACACTACATTAATGCCATTCATTATAAGTTCATGCATAGAAACAACTTGGAAATCACTCATACGAAATCGTGTTAAGTGCATCTACGTCGTATAATTATATATGCGTTTATATGTACTTGGGAATTTATAATAGCACGAACTGGTACTTTGTAATTACAATGTTGACACTCCCCAGTGCAATGTTGACACTCCCCAGTGCAATGCATGTGTGAGTAGGAGTCGTGTCTATTCTGAATTAAATATAGTTTATTTAAAATTTTCGTCATGAATAAAATAACGATCTCAGTACAGTGGCTAACTATTATAAGACCCAACACAGGCTGGGCATACACGCACGTTGCACCGAGCGTGCATCGGGACCACGCGTATACCATATTAGGTAATTCAACCCAAACCACGTGTTTCTAAGATAGGATCCCCATTGTTGTCTGAAGAGTTCCGACGGCAACTTGGTACACTGAAAATTAATTATTTCCCCGATATCATTCTTAAACAACATATAAAGGGATGATATCAAAACAATGTGTAACATACCACATTTATGGTTCGCCATAATTTGATTAAAAAAGTAAAACAATATACTTACATAAGATCGAAGCTTTGTGTGCGTAGAATAGAAGCGACTGCCAGTTTGTCTCTACAACGACGCGTTGCTAGGAAACCGTAGGATAGCAGCGCATCATTTGTGCTCGCTGTTATTTGCACGCGCTCGGTGTCATGTATATGCTCATCAGCTGTGACATTTAGTATGTCAGTATTATTTACATTAAGGGGTCGGTCGTATATGTGTGAAATAGGGCTCACTAATATTTCCAATCCTGGCGAGAATTATTACTGGTATGTCGCGGTCATCCGCTCGTCAAAACGAAATATAGGTCTATCAGATTATATCAGTCTATTAGATTATACCAGGTCAATTAAACCGGTGTATGTTTTATTTAGATAGTTCTAGCAGAACATACGGTCATTTAATATTTTGTTTTTAAACATATACCTTTACCTATTACCTTGGCTGAACATTTACACACGCTCGGTATCTTTAAAACTACCTCAGCACATATGATGTCATCAGGACATATCCGTTCAACAAAACGTTCACGATTATATATGAGTTATCTGCCGTTATATCTTAATAAGACGTAGAAATGTCTGTGCGTGCGTGCGTGCGTGCGTGCGTGCGTGCGTGTGTGTGTGTGTGTGTGTGTGTGTGTGTGTGCGTGCGTTCATGCGTGTCCGCTGGATAAAGTGTCAATCTAATTATTAATGACAGAACAGTTCTTTTTCTTGTCGTTCCGTGTGGTCATGGCGATGAAGTGTTCGTCCCTTCTCTATCGTCCCTTCTCTACCCTGCTGCATTAGTCGCATCCCAACAAAATTACCACCAAAATCGCCTTTCACAGTTCCTTGATATACCGGAAGTATAAAATAAAAAGTACAGTTGTTCACAGTCATAGAAATAAAAAAGTTTCCACAATCGAGACGCCCTCAGATCCCAATTCACTTGAAATGCAGCCCAATAATAGGCACATGTGAATAGTTTCGGAATAAAAAATATGCGTCGCGTGTGGTAGCCTTGTTAGCCATCCTTTCGTGTTGATTTGTCGTTTATTCGCTGCGGCTTCTAATTACAGCGAATCTTTACTTCTAAAAAAGCTTTCGACAGCGTTGACCACAACATATTGCTAAGTAAGTTGCAATGCTATGGAATAAGGGGTTTGGCTCTGGAATGGATAAAAGGTCATTTATCCAACCGTAGACAATAGGTATGCTACAATAACAGTAACTCGGAATTCAAGGAAATCAAGTGTGCAGACGATACTACATTTTTTTATTCGGCTAGTAACATTGATGATGTAACCAATGTAGTTAACAACGAACTAAAACAACTAGGCCTGTGGTTCAGCGTGTACAAATTATCGCTCAATGTGAAAAAAACCAAATTGTATAATGTTTAGCAGTAAACAACCTAGAACAGATGTGCATATAGTTTTGAATGGAACAAACAGGTATCACATACACAATTCCTTGGAGTAACTATTGATGAAAACTTAACATGGAGAGAACAAATAAAAATGGTTGTAACAGAAGTATCAAAAAGCATAGCAGTTTTCTATACAATTGTGCATGTTCTTGATTGTCAAGCGTTACACACATTACATCAATCACTTGTTGAACCACATGTTTCATATTGCTCTGAGATATGGGGAAGTACGTATCAATCTAGACTCAGGAAACTATTTATGTTACAGAAAAAAGCGATGCGGATTATTTACAACCTTCATTACCATGATCATACGTCTTTATTTTTCCATAGTTCAAAAATGATTATACTCTATAAAGCAAATAATCTAATAAAAAGTGTTCAAGCATTCACTAAACCAACCGCAACTATACACATGTATGGTACCAGACAAAGCAAACTGTTTTATGTTAAAAAACTAACACCACCCTCAGACTATTGTCACTCACTGTCAAAAGTATAACAACGTGGAACTGTTTAACAAATGAAATAACTCAGCTGCCAAGTTTAACACAATTTAAAAAAAACATTCAAGTTGTCATTATGTACCGCATATTTATACACTTTTAACTGAAAGTGATGTTAAATTAAGTTAATTTATAAATAGTACAAACGCCGCTGTGATAAGTTTATTAGTCATTGTGAATGCTATTTTGTACTTTATTTTTTACTTGCATTTATTTAGTTTGAGAAGGTCATAACACCTTATAAGTCGTTTGACTTCAACTATGTCCTTTCAGCGGCAGCACACCATACTGTGTACATGTATTATGTTGTTGTTGTTGTTGTTGTTGTTGTTGTTGTTGTTGTTGTTGTTGTTGTTGTTGTTGTTGTTGTTGTTGTTGTTGTTGTTGTTGTTGTTGTTGTCGTTGTTGAATAAAACGTTCATTCATTCATTCCTCGGACCGCGGCGACGTACGATGGTCGGTCCGTGCTGGGGGAGTGCGGCACGTCGGGGTTGAACCCGGTCCTCGGGTTGGCTGCATTTTACGCCACGGTAGAAGACTGTGGTTCGGGGTCATACGCTGGGTTGGACCCATGGAATCCGATGATGGACGACGTCGTTGAAGTCCCGGTACTGCGAGCCGTTCCTTGGAAGATGAAGTCAATTGCGGGTGTCTTGCGGATCTTTAGCAGGACGACTGCGATGATGCCGACGATGATGACAAAGCCGACGACAGGAGCGATAATGACAGCCGTGTTAGTGGTCGAATCGGTGACCTGTGTGTCTGTAAGGAGGGGTACCGCAAGTAAACGATATAGAACATAATACCACCACCAACACCAACTTTCTAAGACTCGCTAATATAAACAATATAAAACGTAACACCATCAACAACACCAACATTC
>OY759263.1:61815385-61912885 GCA_963662155.1 Lamellibrachia columna
TAATATAATTAATACATTTTAAGGTATGCGTTATTCAGGTACTTCTAATGCAATACTTAATTAATTGATTTCAATATAACACTCCTCCCATTGAGTGTGTGGTGGTCACGCATTATTTTGGTGAAAGTAAGTTACGATATATAAGTGCAATTGTAGAGTAATTTCTTTCGCATAACAAGATATTGCATACATATTACTCATACAAATTAAACTTACTCTCGGTGTGGAAATGTGTTGCGGCAGTAGTGAAACTCGAGCGTGCCGTGACACGGGCACTGGCAGATATCTTCGTCTTCGGACTGACATCGTATGGGCGATGCATTGGCGAAGAACGACTGTAAACACGGTACCGTAGAGACAACTAGAATACACATACCACGGAACTGGAAGGACAATTCAACCGTTAACTCCACATATTGAAATTATATACATTATATGTCTAACATCAACAGTCATTCACTGACACAACGAAACAATTTGAGGACAATATGTCAACCTGTCGCAGTCAGAATTATGAGGTTAATTCAACATGACGTCAGGTGGACGGTGACAGTTACGCACCCTCTTGACGCAGCTGCTGCACGTTCCCTCTACCGAGCCCGCGGACTTGAAGCCGACGAATACGTTGGTTTCGGCAACATATTGCATGTAGTATTTGGACCTTCCCCCGGAGAAGTGGAACGCGTCGTCGATTTGCAACTGAAAGAAACTTACATATATTTACATGCATACATGTGTACATGCATACATGCATACATGCGTGCATACATACACTCATGTATATACACATACCTGCCTGCACACACAGGCGCGCACGCACGCACGCGCGCACCACAACCACGCAAGCACCACGCACGCACGCACGCACGCACGCACGCACGCACGCACGCACCCCCCACACACAGGCATATTATATATAGTTTCTTAGCCGGCGAATTGTTTTCTTGTCTGACTACCTACAAACATACACACGTGCATGCGTGCACATTGTCATACAAGTGTCTACGTGCGCCCTTGTGTGGCGTCGGCACTTACCCTCCATGTGTAGAAAGTGTGCTTTGACGTGTAATCTACGCACCCGACCCGGCGTAGATGACCTTTGCTTATGAGGCGTGTAGCTATGTTCGGTTCCTGAAACCACCACGGCGTGTTTCAACCAATGTGAGCTTATTTTTAATAGTTCAACTGTTCGTCACACGTAGATGATGCGCTTGCTGCTGTGACTAGATTTAACAAGATTTAACAAGATTGCCATCCAAAACAACAAGTTCCCCAGATGGCAAGTGGACAAGGAAGCCATTGGCTTATCGAGAGTCCAAAATTTTTATCATCTTTGTGTAGCCCACCCTTATCAGATATCTGTCAATTATATTTTTACACATATTCACACTACTAGCATTAACACAGTCATTTGGCAGTTTGTTCCATTCATTTATAGATAGAGAGAGATATGGAGAGAAGGAGAGCGAGGGAGAGAGAAGGAGGGGGGACGAGAGAGGGGGAGCGAGGGAGAGAGAAGGAGGGGGAGCGAGACAGTGCGTGTGGACTGTTCCATCTGAATGGAAAACTGCTCATGTCATAGCTGTACCCAAGAAGGGGAGTCAGCATGATCCATCAAACAACAGACCAATATAGCTGTACCCAAGAAGGGGAGTCAGCATGATCCATCAAACAACAGACCAATATAGCTGTACCCAAGAAGGGGAGTCAGCATGATCCATCAAACAACAGACCAATATCGCTGCTACCAATAATATCCAAAGTCATGGAGCGCATCATATGCGATCAGATCCCCGGCCATCTTAGCAAGCATCACCCAATATGGGTTTCGGGAGAAGAGGTTGACATGCTTTCCTACATCACTTAATGGTGGAATAATGCATTGGACACCCAGCAAGAAATTAGAGTTATTGCCCTTGACATCAAGAAGGCATTCAACCCTGTGTGACATAAGGGTCTCATGGAGAAATTCTAATCTTTTGGCATCCACGGAGACTTTCATTGCAGGGTTGCATCTTTCCTGTCAGATAGACAACAGTCTATTGTACTTGATGGCTTTACATGACACGGCAAAGCCTATAACTGCCGGAGTCCCCCAGGGGAGTATTCTTTGTCATGTACTTTTTCTTATGTTTATCGATGATTTGGCTTCACACCTAGAGAATGACATCCACTTAATCGCTGATGTATCTATCCTCCATGTTGCCATTAGGAATACATGCGATAGAACCTTGTGCGCAGAAAGCCTCCAATGTGACTTGAATAAAATCGAAGCGTGGGCGGACAGTTGGTGTGTTACATTCAATGCTCGGAAAGCCGAAAAGATTATCATCAGCAGGAAAAGAAGCCAAAATCATCCCCTCCTCCTCTTTATGAACAAGTAATTACAGCCTACATTGAATAACTCTTCTGGGTGTCGTCATCATCATCATACAGGTGTGAATGCTGTTCTTATGGGTCAGATGTTTTAAATCATATCAAATAAAATGTGAATGTTTTCCTCTTATGGTTGTCATGGTGTTGAGAGTAGGTTAATGCTTGGCTGGGAGATGGTGACCTGCGAATTAACAGCCTACGGGGCCTGAGCCCATAAGGTGTGGGTTAACGGCACGCCTAGTCAGGTGATGTATCTGGTAGGGCCTAGCGTTACTTCCTGGTTACCATGACAACCAAATAAATCATGTCTTTTCATTTTTCTTTCTTTTGTTGTATATATTTTTATTGATACATCCTTGTTTTTTATCTCGCTTTTAATGCAATATTTGCTAAGCTTATGATATGGGCAATTTGTAATAGTTTGATGGTATCACCAGGCCCCTGAATTTCAGTATAAAAAACAAAGTTGTCCTCTAAATTTTCTTTTCTTCGACAATGTCTAAGTTAAGACTGTTATCGCCTCCAGAGTAGTTTTTACAGACAACTATCAAAGCGTGTTCACAACTTCTCCGTGCGTTCATTTTAAGGTATACAGCTTCCCTCTGTATACAGTGGACAGCATTTGTCTAAGGTATTTGAGGCAGTCGAGACGAATCGACGTGGTTTAACACATTTATAACTGCCCACTTATGCCCAAAAGCTCACGATGTTTAATCCGAAAAATCCAAATTAAAGAAGATAAATAAAGACACAATACGAACGTTATCAGCAAGAATTGTGCAGCTTCTAATATGCATTTCGCGTGTTTTATTTCTTAAGAACAGGCGAATTAGTCTTGTAGTTGAACATAATTTATCTTCGCTATTCAGCTGAAATCATGTTACAGATACCGATATTAATTGAAATAACATCGTTTACCTTTTCGGTGATGTGTACATATTCAACGACTTCGTCTGGTTTTCGAATGAAATCGTCATGGAATACTAGATATCCACTGGTGTCGACGATAAAGCATCTGGAATTTGATAATTACAATATAATTGGCAACATTATTCGTACGGCCTTAAGTCTGAGGTAACATGTATCGTACAATATTATATACATAATACAATATTATATTAACTAGTTACATGCACGACCATCTTTCGGCTGCACCAGAACATGTCTATGTGTTGGATACTGCAGTCTTGCGTTTGTGTGTGCGTGCGTGCGTGTGTGCGTGCGTGCGTGTGTGCGTGCGTGCGTGCGTGTCTGTGTGTGTGTGTGTGTGTGTGTGTGTGCGCGCGCGCGTGCGTGCGTGCGTGTGTGTGTGTATGCGCGCGCGCGCGTATGTGCATGCGTGCTTGCGAGTAGTATACTTGACTCCATTACCGGGGTGTGAAACGGACCTACTATATTACTTATGCATATACATCATGTACCACTGGAGTTCTAGGTATGTATTTGTTATATTACCAAGGACTACTTACTTGTAGGAATTTGTTTCGCACACAGAGTAGACGCTTCTGAGAATTTGCTGAAGATAGCCGAGTGTGACGTCAACACCAATCACACCAATCACCGCGTCCGCCTTCGAATGACTTCTGCTTGTCCTGCAATAAATGATGGTTGACTCAGATAATAATAATGATAATAACGATGATGGTGATGATGACGACGATCATGGTGATACGACTATTGTTGCTGCTGCTGCTCGTCGTAATTAGTAATTATACTATTTATGATATCTGATTATGGTATTCGAAATGGCAGATGTTGTTCAATTTTGGGAAATGTAAGTGCCCACATACAGGACATGGGAACTTGGATGTAAACTATAAAATGGGAGATACTGTTCTGGGTACTACTGTAAAAGAAAAGGACTTAGGAGTTACAATAAGCGCTGATATGAAAGTTTCAGAGCAGTGTGGTATTGCAGCTTCAAAGGGAAATCAAATTCATGGATTGATTAGAAGAAACATAACATACAAGGGAAAAAAGTTACTTATACCTCTTTATAAAGCAATAGTTAGACCTCATTTAGAATATTGTATACAAGCATGGAGACCATATCGTAAGAAGGATATAGATACGCTTGAACGCATACAAAGGAGAGCAACTAAAATGATTCCAGAACTGAGAGACCTTAGTTATGAAGAACGCCTGAAAGAATGTGGTTTAACAACTCTAGAGACAAGGAGGTTAAGAGGAGATCAGATTGAAGTTTTTAAGATATTGAATGGGTATGAAAATATTGATAGAAATGTGTTTTTCTCACTCAAGAAGGATAGCAGAACTAGAGGACATGAGGTAAAATTAGTAAAGGATCAATGTAGATTGGACATCAGGAAGCACTCGTTCTCACAGAGGACAATAAATGAATGGAACAAATTGTCTACAGATTGTGCAACTGCTAGCAGCGTGAATATGTTTAAAAACAAGGTTGACACATATCTCAGGAGGGCGGGTTATAAGTAGATGAACATTGTTGGACTCTCGATAAGCCAGTGGCTTCCTTGTCCACTTGCCATCTGGGCCTTTGGCTTGGATGGCAAATCGTGTTAAATCTTGTTAAAATCTCTGTGATATATATATATATATATATATATATATATATATATATATATATATATATATATATATATATATATATATATATATATATATATATATATATATATATATATATATATATATACGCACACATTGCACACACGTACGTACGCACCTGCCTTCTCTTAGCGTCTTCGCCATGGAGACGACCACACCGCCTTGCGCGTCTTTGTATGGCAGCGTAAGAATGAGTTTGTTCGGGTGCGTCACTGCCTTCAGATACCTACAACCAGACCACTAGTCACTACTGGTTACCAACAAGCACTTGCGACATTGAGGCAACCGCTGTCGCTGTATTCTTCAGCAGCACGGGCAGCAGTGTGCTGCTGCTGCTGCTGCTGCTGCTGCTGCTGCTGCTGCTGCTGCTGCTTCTGTTTCAGTTGAAGCTGCTGCAACACTAAACAACCGACACAACGACACTTTTCATAAGACTGCTACTGACCAGGGCCGCTCGACCGGGTCGTACTGTTTGGGCATGAGGGCTCCGGGGAAGACGCGGAAGAAGCCGGCGTAGAAGCCGAGGTAACGACGCAGGACAGTCGGTGACGAATGAGTCTTCCAGAACTCGTCGATGCGTTCCGTCAATGCGACCATCTCACGCACGCCATCCTGCCAGATACACATATCACTGAGACGACGGTCAAACATTCCAGTCATGTCATTTATTTTGCACAAATCTGTATATCTGAAATTGCCATTTCACAATTGTAATCGCCAATTTGACGGCCACAGTAGACACGAGACAACAAACCAATCCCACTATAATTTTATGTAATATTATTCGTTGGTTGAATCAAGCGTGAAGCTTCTAAATGCACCAACAGTACATCAGGTTACTATTATGTAGCAATGGAATTCCGTATATTCGTTTGGACGTAGGTAACGTAATTAAACCTATTAGCCCAACATTTTTATTATACACCACTTTAATGCTGCGTGATAATTTCCACTTAAGTTACGAATCCTACGTGCATACATTTTGTTACATTGCGTCTTCAATGTTATTTCATAATGATTAATAACTATATATTGAGAATCAGTAATTAGATCTACCAATATACAACAAACTTCTATTCACGGTGTGTAATTTTGCTTGATGTTGTTAATTAGAATACGGTTTTTACGATGAAACGATGTTGATGGTGTCACCTGGTCGGGGCCATTGGTACAATGCCAGTTTTATTTAAGTAGTGAGTTGTCTCCCGTTAGAACTCCCTCGTGAACTGATTTAGCCCATCGCGAACAGGTTTGGTGATGTTCAAATATATAGCGTGTTTGAATAGATTAAGTAATATATAGCGTGTGTGGATAGACTAAGTAATATATAGCGTGTGTGGATAGATTAAGTAATATATAGCGTGTGTGGATAGACTAAGTAATATATAGCGTGTGTGGATAGATTAAGTAATATATAGCGTGTGTGGATAGACTAAGTAATATATAGCGTGTGTGAATAGATTAAGTAATATATAGCGTGTGTGGATAGACTAAGTAATATATAGCGTGTGTGGATAGACTAAGTAATATATAGCGTGTGTGGATAGATTAAGTAATATATAGCGTGTGTGGATAGATTAAGTAATATATAGCGCGTGTGGATAGACTAAGTAATATATAGCGTGTGTGGATAGACTAAGTAGTATTCGCAGTTGGTTTAATAAAAGAGTGCGAATAGAATCGTCGAAAGAACTGCTTTTCATCGTTAGACTTGGCTGATGTGAATAGTCTTACGGTAAAATGTATATATAGAACCGACCACTTGTGCAATTTATTCTGTCAAACTTAATTTAATAGTTTGTCAGATGAGTTCACCAGAATTAAATAACAAATGTGTACAAAAGAGCTAGCATGGCGTAGTCGAAACTAAATAGGTTCTATATGTTTGCGAATTAAGTCTGAGACAATACGAGCGAAACAAAATCCATTATAGGGTTATACCACGGGAGTCAATCCAAAACTCAAAGCAACGATGTCATGCCATCGTCCGAATGATAGTTCCCCACCTTGAAGTAGACTGAACTTTCAGCTTCATCCGTCATGAAGTTCGTGTAACGCTGAATGAGTTCCAAGTCTTCTACCACGTCGAAATACGTATATGCGTTCTTGAACGCGGCGCCAGTAAACTTCACCACTGAGTGTGCTAAATTAACAACAAAAACCCACAGACTACGTTTAACTATGCTGTAGACTTGGTAGCTATTGATCTAAACGTTTAAAATATGTAATAAGAGAAATGTATGGGATTTTATAGAATTATAGATTTTATAATAATTAGCAGTTGACATTATTGTGTTTGTAATTTCCTTGGAATTACTATCATAATTCAATAATAATAATAATAATAACAATAATAAGTATTCTTCTTCTTATTATTTTATATTTATTATTGACAACAACAACAACGATAACAACTGAAGTTGATAAACAGAAAAGGAACCTGTTTGTACTCGTTACGTGATGGTTAGACCTACTGCCTTCGACAACGTTACGTGTTGGTTAGACCTACTGCCTTCGACAACGTTACGTGTTGGTTAGACCTACTGCCTTCGACAACGTTACGTGTTGGTTAGACCTACTGCCTTCGACAACGTTACGTGTTGGTTAGACCTACTGCCTTCGACAACGTTACGTGTTGGTTAGACCTACTGCCTTCGACAACGTTACGTGTTGGTTAGACCTACTGCCTTGGACAACGTTACGTGTTGGTTAGACCTACTGCCTTCGACAACGTTAGCCGACATAAAAAGTAATTCACCAGTTCACTATTCCATGCGTAGGATACTGATAAACCTCACCAATAGTGCCAACGCGACCGAGGTAGCCGCAACGCTGGACAGACGGCCACAGGTCAATGCGGTGATACACGAAGTGGCTGGACAAGTGGCCGGTGTCAATGGTCAACTCGTGGCGGTCAGTTGGGATGACGATACACACGGACAACTTGGTGCCAGCGATCTACAACATTCGTACACAATCTTTGAACGGAACATAATGTGTTGCACGAAGAAGTAAGTCGAACCATTGATTTGTGCTGGCATGAGTGCGTGAATGCCTGCGTGTGTGATGTGTGCTGGCATGAGTGCGTGAATGCCTGCGTGTGTGATGTGTGCTGGCATGAGTGCGTGAATGCCTGCGTGTGTGATGTGTGCTGGCATGAGTGCGTGAATGCCTGCGAGTGTGATGTGTGCTGGCATGAGTGCGTGAATGCCTGCGTGTGTGATGTGTGCTGGCATGAGTGCGTGAATGCCTGCGTGTGTGATGTGTGCTGGCATGAGTGCGTGAATGCCTGCGTGTGTGATGTGTGCTGGCATGAGTGCGTGAATGCCTGCGTGTGTGATGTGTGCTGGCATGAGTGCGTGAATGCCTGCGTGTGTGATGTGTGCTGGCATGAGTGCGTGAATACCTGCGTGTGTGATGTGTGCTGGCATGAGTGCGTGAATGCCTGCGAGTGTGATGTGTGCTGGCATGAGTGCGTGAATGCCTGCGTGTGTGATGTGTGCTGGCATAAGTGCGTGAATGCCTGCGTGTGTGATGTGTGCTGGCATGAGTGCGTGAATGCCTGCGTGTGTGATGTGTGCTGGCATGAGTGCGTGAATGCCTGCGAGTGTGATGTGTGCTGGCATGAGTGCGTGAATGCCTGCGTGTGTGATGTGTGCTGGCATTAGTGCGTGAATGCCTGCGTGTGTGATGTGTGCTGGCATGAGTGCGTGAATACCTGCGTGTGTGATGTGTGCTGGCATGAGTGCGTGAATGCCTGCGTGTGTGATGTGTGCTGGCATGAGTGCGTGAATGCCTGCGTGTGTGATGTGTGCTGGCATGAGTGCGTGAATGCCTGCGTGTGTGATATAGTGCGCTTCTTTGTTCATGCGCGAAATCTTGCGTGTGTGAGAGTGTAATTTATTGACTGAAGGGAACGAAAACGACAACGACGACAGATCACTCACTGGTCTCCAGTAGTAGGTGGCAGTGGTTCTGGTCGTAGAGACTCCGTCGCGTCTTGGATCGCCCCGACTTTGCACCAGTTCCGTCGACACAACTTTACTTCCATTGCCACCGCTGTTAGGAGATCGTAAGTAGAGGGATAACATAATGTACCAAATATAATAAAAAGCTAAACTCGTCCTTAATCCGCCTCACAATTATATTGTTTGATGAATAAAGTCATATGGGTTGACACGTTAGCGACCAAATTGTGGTCCTATTGGCCGTCTCACAGACTTATAACATTAATATTTACGGATTTATGTTTTTTGTAAACATGCGTAGAATGTTGTATTTCTTATTTTTTATATGTCATGTCAAATACACAATTCCTGATTCCTGATTATTTTTATTATTTTTATTATTGTCATTATTATCATTATATGCAAACATTTATTAATTATAGGTATTAAGTATAATTAATTAAAATGTATTAATATTATGCATTATTATTTTCTTTTACACATTAATATATAATGCAAGTTATTAATATGTTTTGTTTGAAAATACATAAGTAATAATATTAGGAAAATATATACCTTTTCATTGATTCGATGACACTGTTTGCTCCTTCTGACGGCTCCAACAACCCAATGTCAATAAGTAAGGGACTGACTTTGTACGACCCAAAGGGGTTCTGTAGGAGCGGGTGGGTCAGGGTGCGTCCGTTCGAATCAACGATAAAGGCATACGAATTTTGCCCGTGCTTGAAACAAATGACACAAACATATATATATATATATATATATATATATATATATATATATATATATATATATATATATATATATATATATATATATATATATATATATATTTTGTATATATGTATATGTATATATATATATATATATATATATATATATATATATATGTATGTGTGTGTGTGTGTGTGTGTGTGTGTGTGTGTGTGTGTGTGTGTGTGTGTGTGTGTGTGTGTGTGTGTGCGTGCGTGCGTGCGTGCGTGCGTGCGTGCGTGCGTGCGTGCGTGCGTGCGTGCGTGCGTGCGTGCGTGCGTGCGTGAGTGCGTGCGTGTGTGTATACCATTATACATACCCATCATACATGCATAAATTTGTGTCGTGTGAGCGGTAACTTCCTCTCAACGGAGTGCTGTGACATTTTAACACGTTTGTTTTCCAATAAAATATCACCCTTTTAGCCCATATGCATGGCTGTTTGAAGACATTTGTATGAATATGTATTTATTATATAATATATATTTATTTATTTATTTATTGAATACAAAGACTACGTTTATTTGTTGTGCTTTATGAATATTGATACAATAGCATACTGAATGGGGACATCTCTACG
Organism: Lamellibrachia columna; assembly: GCA_963662155.1. Lineage (NCBI taxonomy): Eukaryota > Metazoa > Annelida > Polychaeta > Sabellida > Siboglinidae > Lamellibrachia > Lamellibrachia columna. The sequence continues at coordinate 61,825,652 of OY759263.1, forward strand.
CAACAAATAACGAAGCTGACATACCTCATTTCTAAATTGCTGCCATAATATAGAAGAAAAAAAATCCAATACAACATATTATGACTTACTTTAAAGTATGTGACGTCAGAGATGAGGTCGGCCATGCTCATATCGATGGCTGCCACGCCTCGCAACGTTCGTGGCGGCGAGAATACGGGAAGACAGACCGATATAATCACCCCTGCAGAAGTACAGCTGGTTTTATGCAGAGAACAGTCGTAATAAATGTCTTGCATTTGATCTATTTGATATTTTGATCTAAAACGTCTATTGCTATAAATATATGTACAAATGAATTATGTGGAAATAAACATTCATTCATTCAAGTATTAGCAGGAGGCCCAGTGTATAAGATTTTGGTTCACATGGAGAGTGGAAGTTAATTTGTGGCAACCATTATGAATGCATTTTCGTGTGTAATAATAACTGGAAAATGATGTTATAATTTTATCTATTGAATTTTAATGACCTTCCCCTAAAGTCAAAGTTAAAAGTTGATTGTTGGCCAGAAATCCTTCTTGAGAGTCAACTGATCGTTTCATGCCACATTTACTAACCAGATTAAATAATTTAACTCAGAAATGCAAGAGAAACATCGTTACCTTTGTAGTCAGGACACATGTAGACTTTATTCAACTTTAACTCATGTTTCTTAGCCTATGTAGACCAACAATAGCAAAACAAAACAAATTAATATGATTGAAGACGTACAGGGATAAATCTAAAAAGTAAAAAGCAAGGTGTCAGAAACTGGTAAGAAAAATTGCCCGCCCGCCAGCTATGTCAGCAGCGGTGGTTAACAGCCTACCCAGGCCTGAGAAATCGATGAAAGGTAACGTCAGGATGGGGTCTTTGGTCCAGTCTGCGTGGCTGAAGATGTTGTAATAGGACGCGAGCTGGTAGCGTAGATTCGTGACATTCCGAACCCATTTGAATTCTCCTCTCTGGAAACATGCACAGACGATTGTCCACGGTGATTGTAAACCATATGAATTGTTTAAGACAGGTGCCATTATTTACTGCCTTTGTCTTCAACCAAGGTTATTATGACACCTTTATTGGAGCGGGGTTTGCGACTAGACTGGTCGTCATATTAAACGAGTATTGTATTTTTACTGGTGTGGTTCACATTCAGGACATATACATAAATCTTGCACAATCGTGTTATCTCCACGGGTACGGTATCTGCTGTCATTCTCAAACATAACAATTTCGTCGTCGCATTTTCGGCTTGTATGTATTGATTATGTCGTAGTTGTGTGTACGACTGACTTATACCCCCCCCCCAACACACACAGTATATACCATATGAAGGTTTCAAGTCTCCCCGAACAAACAAGGTCAAAAGTCAAACGATAATTTTTTATTTCCGCCATTCCACAAACTTCATGAAATTTACAATTGTTGATTATTTACCTTACCTCACTACACATTGTATACCATTTGAAAGCTTAATGTGTCTGTGTGTCAATATATCTCCGTTACTTCACACAGACGAATTACGTGGACCTGTCAAACGGAGCAACAACAAGTGTTCGTGGAGATCAAAAGGTCATCGTCAAATGATGAATTTACGACATTGTGCGGTTCTACAATTGTTGTAAGATTACAATGGTTATTCATTTACTTTTAAAGTATTTTTTACAGCACTAACTGTTTAACAACAATAATAATATAGTTTTATAGCGCCGCACCAAATACAGTTCACAGCGCTGTATAGAGAATGAGATTAAAATAGCACATTAATCAATAGTATCTGCGGCAACTTTTGTAGCGATGCTGGATTGCTGGACTCACTTGTTGACCTTGCTGTTTACGCCACTTCCAATGCAGACTAAATGTTTGCTGACAAACAGTTCCATTGAGGCTGTACGAGGCCTAACTTTCGCCTATGAGGCTTTCACTTCTCTGGATGTGTCGCCAGGTGTGAGAAGAGCGAAGAAGTGCATGTAGGCTAACCAATGGTCTATGAAAACTTGGCAGATGCACAGCAAATATACACGTCTGGTGACTCCATGCAACAACCTAGCGACAAATGGAATAATTCCAGACATGGCTCTACACACAGTCTCTACATCCAAGTTCTGGGACCAGTTACTCTAGGCGGCTCTACACATCCTTCTTCTGGATGTGCAGAGCGAGAAAGTGACTGGAGTGTTGACGGGGAGACATGAAGCGTCTGGTAGATAACATGGGTGTGTGTATTGAAGCAGAGAAAATACACAGCCATATAACGTCTGCGCAATGGCACAATTTCGAAAAGTCGTCATTAGACAGAAACTTGTTTGACCTACGCTCCACACCTACTGCACCATTTACTAGCTCCATTCCATACCTCATTTTGACGGGGAGACATACAGATTTTTAATTGGTATATGATATATAGCATTTTGGGGAAAATTACCGCTCGCCCACAATATCCATTATACTAAGGTTAGCCATGCTGATATCCACTCGATGTTCACAAACGTATTTTAACATAGGATTCTCAGAACGAGGCAGCCGTGCATCATCTGGATGGATATATCACGGTAATACGTTTTTTCACATGTGTACTACTGTTATTTAAGAAAATGGCATCAAGTGATCTTTACACATGGTTCTGATACCAATATTTGTGTATGCGTGTCTTCACTCCTGAAAATCGTATTTTTTCACGCGTGGTTTCACTTCGGAAAGAAGGTGTGCGCTTTTGTTGGATGTTGTTGCTAAATTGCCCACACCGTCTCATAGTGCAAATGCCAAGTCTAACAACGATGGCAGGCAAACAGGAGACACCAACTTACCGCGATGTCGCCCTTGCAGTGGTCTGCCTTGGTTTGCAGGCAACCAGGAGACACCGATTTACCGCAATGTCGCCCTTGCAGTGGTCTGCCTTGGTTTGTAGGCAACCAACCGACTTACCGTGACGTCACCATTTGATTAGTCCGACTTGGTCTTCAGGCGACCACGAGACACAGACTTACCGCGATGTCGCCCCTGGTCTGGCCCGCCTTGGTCTGCAGGCGACCAGGAAAGACCGACTTACTGTGATGTTGCCCTTGGTCAGGTCCGCCTTTGTCTGCTGGCGACGAGAAAACACCGACTTACCGTGATGTCGCCCTTGGTCAGGTCCGCCTTGGTCTGCTGGCGACGAGAAAACACCGACTTACCGTGATGTCGCCCTTGGTCAGGTCCGCCTTGGTCTGCAGCGACATGTTGCGCAGTAACTCCCGGGCTTTCTTCTTCAGCTCTACAGACAGACACATGGATAGATCTACAGACAGACAAATGGATAGATTCGTTTATTATTCAAGGGCAACCAGGAATTATCAACATCGTGTAAACATATCAACAATGTTGATGTTAAAATGGAATGTTTAAATCGAGCTGTTCATTTTCTAATTTTGAAACAAAGTAGTTAACGGAAGTTGAATACCGTTACTTGTCAATAAACTATTTGTATTTCCTCAACGTGTCCGTTGATTTGGCCACAGTTGAAGTACAGTTGAAGTACAGTTGAAGTACAGTTGAAGTACAGCACAGATTTTCTGTACGTAACATGACTATTGTTGTAGCAGACAGCAAAGGGATATTGTTGTGTTGCATGTGAGAAAGTTTTTCATATTCAATTAGTTTTTGTTTGTTTTACGAGATTGCAAAACATTTGAAATATGAAGTCTACCTTCGCCCACCCCGAAAGTCAGAATGATCACTTCGTTGTTGAGCTGAGCGTTCAACTTTGCCAGTTTTTCGAGAATCACATTCTTTTCTCCGTTTGGTTCACCGTCTGTTAGAAATAGGATCGCCTTCGCTGGAAAACAAAGGATGGAAGGGAAATGGCACAAATGATGCAACATATTAAAACCAGTATTAACAACAACCGATTTTATGGTCAAGAACAAGTCCAACGAAACAACAACAACAACAACAACAACAACAACAACAACAACAACAACAACAACAACAACAACAACAACAACAACAACAACAACAACAACAACAACAACAACAACAACAACAACAACAACAACAACAACAACAACAACAACAACAACAACAACAACAACAACAACAACAACAACAACAACAACAACAACAACAACAACAACAACAACAACAACAACAACAACAACAACAACAACAACAACAACAACAACAACAACAACAACAACAACAACAACAACAACTACCCAGTCAAGTGTTAGTAGGGCAATGCCACGACAATGAAAACTTCATGTCCCAAAAATTATATACACCTGCCGCTTTCACGAAGCGTTCGTGCGTGGACGTTTGACGTTGATCATGTAACCCACAACAATCGTAGAAAACAAGGATAACGTTGCTAACAATTGTACGCACTATTGTTCTCAGTTACGTAATCTACGTCAAACATCCACATACGTAATATCCCCACCCCGGGGAATTTTGAATTGTGTTATAATGTACGAATCCTCATCAATGGCCCCGGACACGACAACACAATTCAACTCCGTACATGCAAAACTGACGTAGATATGAGGGAACAGACAGACATACGAAGTCACAAACTTGTTTATATTATGGAAGAAGAAGGCCAATATGGTGAATAGACATGTCAATTTAACGAGATTGCCATTCAAAGGAAACAACCCAGATGACAAGTGAATAAGGAAACCACTGGATTATTGAGAATCCAACGATTTTTCATTTATATGTAACCCGCCCTTCTTATATACATTCATGAATTTAGTTTTTGAACACATTATCGCTGTTACACTTTCAGTAAATAATTTCTCCCATTCATTTATCGTCCCCTGTGAGAATAGATACCTTTTGATATCCAATCTACACTGTTCTTTCACAAACGTTCCTGTATTCCGTAACCGAGTCAAATCATGTTATTAATATTTTTTATCAATTTATTTAACAATTATTTTTGATCTCCGCTTCATCTCCTTATTTGTATTGTTGGCAAACAACATTTTAGGCATTTGGACAAAAAGAAACTCGAAAACAATGACAGCCAGACGGAAGGCAACGACGCTTACCTCTGCGCGTCGAGCCGAGGCGGTGCGAGCGAGCGAGCAGACTGAAGGCCTTGACGAGGGCGGCCGTGTAGTTCGTGCTCCCTGTGGCTGTCACAGAGTCGATGAAGCCGGTCAGGTAGTCGCGGTTTTCGTCTGTCGCGAATGACAGTTCCCTCGCGTAGCAACGGATCTTCGAAGTGCCCGGCGGAGTGACCGCCTCGTTATTGAACAAGACCACGCCCACCTGCAGACAGTCGGCGCTAGTTTAGCATTGAATTTATCGCCTGGAATAACTCCAATTATCCAGACCCTCGTTAGGTGGCGCCATCACGCGGATTAAACAAAAACAGAGAGCGCAATGACGTTGTATGGCGCTGAATGACAGGTTTGCTAAGGCCATGGTAATAACGAATGCTATCACTAGTTGCTCGTCTTGACGAATAAGACGAGGACGTCCCTGGCAGCTACAACAATGGTCATTGCAGTAATGACGTCAATAGTAATAATTATATTATACTATTATAGATGTGATGAATTATATAATTAAAATCAAAATCTCTAATGGTATTGCAATACCACACACGGCCTTCGTCGTGAGCAATGTATTGTATTGTATTGTATTGTATTCAGTTTCAAAGACCCAGTAACACGTATAATAACAAAATATAAGAACAATACGAGTAAATAATAGAAACAGTAAGAACAATAATTATAATAAGTGTATAAAACCACACAATACCAACATTACTAACAAGCTAAGACATCATTATACATAGAAATGTTTTTGAATTACAGATCTGGAGGTATTGGCTCCAATAAATATATCACAGATGGGTTCAGTTAAATACAGTGTGTTGAAAGTAGTCATACATCTATTTAAAACTGAGCATTTCCTAATGTTGATTCTGCTATTGGAAATACTAAAAGGAGTGTAGTTTCGTGGAGATCTTGAAGGATATTGATATTGGATATTTCCTACCAGACAGGACGAATCTAGATGAGAGTGCACACACTTATGTAGAAAGATCAGATCTGCTACTTGCCTACGATGTTGAAGGGACGGTAGTCTAAAATGCTAGCAAAGCGCAGGATAATTTTCAGTGGAGTTGGGTATTTTGGATTTGTAACATAGATAGTTAATGAATTTTTTTGGAACGTGTTCGATTTTATCAATAAACGTATGTTGCAACGGATTCCAAATAGCACTGCAATACTCCAACTGGCTTCTGACTAGAGATATACACAAAGATCGCAAAGTTTGTACATCGGTAAATGGTGTACAAACACGCTTAACAAAACCACACATCTTTAATGCTTTAGAGACATTACGACTAATATGATCTTTAAACTTCAAATTACCAATCAATGTAAATCCGAGATCTTTGACAGCGATGACCCTGGGTTGAGACTTGCTTAAGATGGCGTAGTCAAAAGATAAGTGCTTCTTTTTGTTAGTGAAAGTCATTACGCAGCATTTCTCTGCATTACGTTTGAGGTGCCAGGTCTCACACCAGAGGCACACACTGTCTAGATACAAGCAATACGTACCCTGTCTACAAGTCACACGTACCCTGTCTACAAGTCACACGTACCCTGTCTACAAGTCACACGTACCCTGTCTACAAGTCACACGTACCCGATCGTTGGGGTTCAGTGTTCCCACTACTGTCTTTGCTGCTTCTCTCGCTATCGACATCATATTCTTGTTTCCCCTCATCGAACCGGACCGGTCGATTGCGACAACTATGTCCTTCGGAATAACAGTCGCAGCCTCGACATACCACGGCCTGGGAACACAAATTACACTCAGATAATCCATCATCTATTCGTAACTTCTGTTGCTGAAAGTTCGGAGTTTCCTGATAACAATTGGCCCCCATATATGGTGCCACGGGTAGTCGGAGTCACGCGGGCCGGGTACGTGACAAAGATGTACACTACCTGTACCGTGGATCGTACGTGCCACGGGTAGTCGGAGTCACGCGGGCCGGGTACATGACAAATATGTACTCTACATGTACCATGGATCGTACGTTCCGCAGGTAGTCGGCGTCACGAGAGCCGGGTATGTGACAATGAAGTAGGGGAGATCAGGTACGAATGTAATTTTTTTTTGCCAATTTTCGTTCTAGTCTAAGTTTTGTGCGTGGAAAAATCAAATGTATCTACGTCAAAGAAACGTCATGTTGGCTTCCAATCTGTCATGGGTTGGAATTCAACAAATATAACAATGTTAGGCAATTGAATATATACGGAAGCATGTCGGCTGTTACAATCGACCCCGTAACACGGGGCAGTTGTAACACAGCCAAGGGTCAACTGTAACAATTCAATTATGTGTTTATACTGTGTCAAATAATTATTTAATTAACTAGTCGCTGTTTATTGGTACCAATGCGTATACATAGTTATAATCTACACATGTAGTTACATACTCTCATTTCTGAAAGGAAAACAAGTATAACATCACACTTATAACTGTCAGGTCTACTCTTTGAATACAAACAAAACATGTTCATCGAGACGATATTCTAAGAATAATATTACTGGTGCAACCATAACACACTCACTACTTTAGAATTCCGCTTATGCGCTTGAAAAGGTGATTTATGTTAATAAAAGTAGTTTAGTTTACCGATCATGGCAAATTTTGCACGAGATATGCATTGCTAAATTGCGCAAGCGCGAAGCAAACAAGGTTGCCGTGAGATACTCTAGATGGCTTGGAGAACCAGTGTTACAATTGACCCGTGTTACATTTGTACCCGGTGTCCCCCACTCTACCTGTACCGTGATCGTATGTTCCACAGGTAGTCGGGGTCGCGCTAGCCGGGTACGTGACAAATATGTACTCTACCTGTAACGTGGATCGTACGTTCCACAGGTAGTCGGGGTCACACGAGCGGGGTACGTGACAAACATGCCCTCCTCGGTGCCGAAAAACTGCCACTTCATCGCCGGGCGGTTGTTGAAGTTCTTCTTGAAGACACGCAGCAGGGCTTCCGACGCCGGAACAATGTTGCTACCTTGCGCGTCGGTTGACTTCCGGTAGCAGAGGTTGTGGTAGTCGACCTGTGACGATGAATTGTCCGGTTATAACTGACCAGTCCCATGATCCCCCGCGATGTCTTCACATTTATGCTATTTTTTTTATCAGAATACTATTTCCTGTTTATTTATTAGTTAAACCTTCCAAGTATGAATGAATGCATCGACCTTTGTTGGAGCCGACCAATATTATGTAATTTGTTTGGTCAAGCATGCCCGTGTCCGTATCCATGGCGTGGGCTTTTTTATCTTAGATATATTATTATTATTATTAATTAGGCAAGGACCGGAATATTACCCGATTTAAGGGGTGTTTTCTTAGTGGACTAGACCAGGACACAGTGATTGATGAACTAGTGTCATGTGTTATCTCTGAAACAAAGAGTATAAAAAGAGACTGGATACACGTGTGATAATCTCGGCGAGCAGATCACGGACGCAGAAAGGTCGTGTTGCCCAGCGTGGGCGCCCGGATGTCAAAGGAAGGGCACGTGTGAGTAGAAAGTAAAACTTTGCGTAAGTCGGTACAATTGTATATTCTCCACTAAAGTTTAGAAGGAGAAGGGGAAATGTAAGAGAAATATCGACCACACGACCGAGAGGCGCAACGTAGATAGAAATGAGTGGATGGGCGCCCGTCCATTGCGTCTATACTCGTGAGGCAACGAAGGGCACGACGACGGCGGAGGGCGCGGGACGAGGGGGTTGGGGGGGGGGGGGTGGCGGTGCGCTGTTCGGCGGCGGACCGCACTCTCTTCGGGAGCTCTTCGGCAGCGGACTCCGTTCACGTCCACCAGGAAATCCTCTCCGTCTCCCATGTAACGACGGGAGGTAATGGGGACAGGCCGCCACACAAAGGACAGGCCTAACGAACGGTTTGTAAGAATACATAGACTCAACTGTGAGGGTGTTTAGGCACTAGATGCCTTAAAATCAACTGTGGTGTTGCTTAGGCATTTATCTGCCTCAGATGTAATTAGGATGTTGTTTAGGCATTAGATGCGTTAGAATCAACTGTGTAGCTGTTGGCACCGGGAGACGGTGGTAGGACTAGTGACGTGAGATACGCCTGCACGCCAAGGTGGTAGATTCCCTGCGGGGGTATTGATGAGATAGGTTTGTGTTGGAACAGTTTTTTTGTATTAGGCTTAAATGTTAGTAGAAGCTTCTACGATTATACTGAGTGATTAACCCCTTTCCAGTTGTCAGAGGATCGGAAGATTATATTATATTACATAGACCCAGAAGTCTTCTGGTTCAGTTGTAAATTAATTAGTAACTATCGTGTATTACATTTTTTTTCACTTGGCTTTGTTGTCTTGTTCACTTGTGCAACCACCAGTCAAGAGCGTTGAATTACTGAACTTGGGCTTCCACACTAGACCCGAGCAAAACGAGTAAGCGGAAACCCCGCCAATCCGTGAAACACGGTCTAGTAAAAAATAATATATCACTGTGTATAATGTCTGTGTCAATGGGAATCTTCAAAGTAGACACAGCATTCCAATATGGTATGCATGTCTTGCAATAAAACAGAGCAGTAATACTTATTTTGAAGCGTCACATTTTTTTTGGAAAACAACTTGTCTATCGTATTCCAACTACATAATTTACAATTTCAAAATATCAAAAGTCAAAGTATCCTAATATTTAAGTATGGCATGCGAGAAACTACAGGTAATGACAACGACAAGCACGCATTGCAGTGCAATGGTGTGTCTGTTCAAACCATACTTTTTTCTTCAGTCGGGCCTCGTATTCGATCTTATTCGTGGGATACTGACAACATCTGATGTACGGCGTAAGTTCCGTGAACGTGGCGTAGTCTTCCTCCAGCTGTTGTTTGATCTTTCCGAGTGACTCAAACGTCACTGCGAACTTCTCCGTCAGGCTTTTGGCGAGCTGTAAGTGATGGCAGGACAGTTTCTTTAAGATGTATATATCTATAAACAATAATATAATTGTCGACATTTCTATAAACGTAACACGCAAGGAATGATATCAAAACACCGATGTTCGGCTCGAAATCGATACATAAAACTTACCATTGACATCGACCTGTTGATACCAGTAAACATGTCCTCATCCTTCAGGCTTCAAGGAGTGTGAATTTGGGGAAATGTACCCATGTACTACGCTACTAGTGAAACAACTGGTAAACTCCCAACTAAACCAAAACTGTGTAGTGTCACCCGTCCATGTTTCGAGATCACCCTCTATAGACGAACTGCTTTTTCCCAAACGTCCGCCATTTATTTGACTTCACACAATCTTATTGTGATAGTAACGATATTTTCCCAAGTGACAGCTATAGGTCGTGCAAATTCTCTATGACATATAACTTAGTTTTGTAACATATACAGCTATTCTGACATTTAATTCCGCAGCGTTTCCAATTGTCATGTAAGACATACCAATATGTTAGACACGATTAGAAATAAACAACTGATCACATGTTCATGTTTATAGCGTGTCATTTAGGTCGGACCAATGATAAAGAAACCTACATTGTTGATCACAGCTTCGCCATCTATCGTCGATTGACGGAACTGGCCGTCATCCAGTACTTGCTAGTCATGGAAACATACGAGCAAACATTTAACAACATAATCATCATCATACTTCGGACAAGTATTATTGTTGTAACAATTGTTTTTTTTTGCATCGTAACTCAAACGACATAGGACCTATGATCAAGTGATAACAAGTCTGTTTCAAGTCTACCAAAAATCCATAGCACACTGGAGGAATTCCGATGTGTTGCTATTTTTTTATAATATTCTTAGATTATAATACAGCACGTGTGTATGTCACCCTCTAGTACGTCTAAATACTGGATTCTTAGCCGAGCGGATTACGTAACGGAATTGCGTCAGCAATCTCTCACACTACAGGTGACAAGTGTCTCATAATAAATATAGATAGAAAATATGGGGTTCGAAAGAATTTCCAAAGCAAATTCCCACAACATCTGTCACTGGTTGTGTATGAGTTATGTTATGTAGGTTTATATCATGTACAAACTATGATAACGTACCTGCATTTTGGAATGACCCATGGTGCCATCAGCGAATTGGTGTAGTTTCTTGCTTAGAGCGATACCTTCCACTTCGATGTGGCTGCTGGTCGTAAGGGTAGCAGCGACGAACAGACACATAACCCACAGCCACCGCGTCATCCCGACTGAAGGAAACAACACACTTTATGCGTGTGTACGTGTGCGTGTGTGCTTGCGTGCGTGCGTGCTTGTGTGTGTTAAGTAATGTATAGTTAATTTCGCACTACACAATTATTTATAACAATGAAGATTTTAGAGCAGACTGCGGTGGGCAGGACAGGATGAGCGAAAATAAGTTGAAAAGGGAGAACGGGAAACAGAAGACGGTGGTGGAAGGAGAACAGGAAGACCAACATTTTGGAGAAGGGAAAGTGTAAAAAGGATATTTAGAATATGCAGGTGTGAAGAGGAGAGAATGGGAGAAAATAGTGTAAGATCGAGAGATATGGAAACAACTCTTCTAGAAAAATCGGCATTAAGGGAAAGTAGAACGTTTACATATTCATCCATTTCTATGGGATGATAAATCTTATCCATGCTCTGTAATGATAATATGATTATAATATTACTATGTAATGATAATATGATTGTAATGTTACTATGTAATGATAATATGATTGTAACATTACTAGACTTGTTCCTACGCTGTACATTCGCCGATATTTTGGCAAACTGCCAATGTTTGAATGTATCCTAACAAGAACTGCTACGTGAAGCAGAACTAATCACAGTATACATTATTACGACGTTACATAAGTCGCTATGCGTCTATTTGTGATAGTTATTCTTATAGTATACCGCAACCAGGAAGTTCAATGGAATTGACACTTTGCTAATGATGAATACCTATGTTTGTTCAACCGATGTGTGATAGTTATTGTTAGAGTATACGACAACCAGGTAGTTACTTTGCTCTTGTCAGATGCTTAAGAGTTGATTCATGAAGACGTGTGCGTTTGCATGCAAACTGCTCGGAATGCAGTTATCCAATAGACCCATTACTCAACCATTCAGCAGTTGTTGGATTGTCCGATGTGACAACTTTACGTCTCTGCTGTCTTTTGTGCGCGTCAAACATTGGTTCGCACCCTCAATGGTTTACACCTGTAAAGTAGGTACGATTCCAGCCAACGCTGCTCGGGCGAAGTCATAGCGTCGTTGTAGGGAATCCAGTAGTCTGCGGTACTTAGATCCATGAGTATAACATTATCTCAGTCAGCATCATTCATTCGGACAAATATGCATTTAAACAAGCGGTAGTTGCTCTGTACTATAAGTACGTGTCGATATTTCAGATGGGCTGTTGGCGTCGATGTGGTGGGGAGTGATCTGAGTGTAGACAAAGTTGGTTTACACAGCACACTCGGTTAGTTTTGACACATACTGGAGATTCGATACAGGACGATTTGTTTTTTAGAATAGGATCCAATCCTGCTTTTTTAAGCAGCAGCATTACAAGTGCAGAATTCCCCAGTAGTAATAAAGAGATTGATGATGTGGTGAAGAGTGGCAGTAATTCCTCCATATACTCTTTGACCAATTTGGTTGGCATGGGGTCAAGATCACAGCTGGTTGCTTTAGATTTCATAACCAACTTGCGAACATCATCATCGAAGACCACCGCAAATGTATCTAAGTTAGCACACACATCCTCCTCTCTGAATGGTATGTATGGTGCTTCGGTAACCACCGCAAATGTATCTAGGTTAGCACACACATCCTCCTCTCTGAATGGTATGTATGGTGCTTCGGTAACCACCGCAAATGTATCTAGGTTAGCACACACACATCCTCCTCTCTGAATGGTATGTATGGTGCTTCGGTAACCACCGCAAATGTATCTAGGTTAGCACACACATCCTCCTCTCTGAATGGTATGTATGGTGCTTCGGTAACCACCGCAAATGTATCTAAGTTAGCACACACATCCTCCTCTCTGAATGGTATGTATGGTGCTTCGGTAACCACCGCAAATGTATCTAAGTTAGCACACACATCCTCCTCTCTGAATGGTATGTATGGTGCTTCGGTAACCACCGCAAATGTATCTAAGTTAGCACACACATCCTCCTCTCTGAATGGTATGTATGGTGCTTCGGTAACCACCGCAAATGTATTTAGGTTAGCACACACATCCTCCTCTCTGAATGGTATGTATGGTGCTTCGGTAACCACCGCAAATGTATCTAGGTTAGCACACACATCCTCCTCTCTGAATGGTATGTATGGTGCTTCGGTAACACCGATGTCCGTTCGAATAGCATCTATTTTATTTTTTTAAAGTTGCCAAATTCGTTATCAAGGTTACAGAATTATGATCAGGTAGTGGAGTACCTTGTTTCTTACCACACAGAGTGTTTATGAGGACAAATAATTTCTTCGAATCACCCTTAGCTTCTAAAATTAAGTTCGTTTGGTATTCAGTGCATTGGCGTACTTGTTCCTAGCACGGTGGAATGACAACAGATTTTCATGATTTTTATCCCGCCTCCAGATTAATTCAGTTTTCCGTCTCTGCGACTTTAGTGATTTTGAGTTCAACGTCGAACCATGGTATCAATGGCCTCACAACAATAGTTTTGGATTTGATGGGTGCGTGCCTATCCAACAACTGTCTCAGTTCCCTATTGTAGTCACTAACTAGCTGATTGATATCCGTGATATTCAATAGTGCATTAGTGATATCCTTCAGGTCAGTACTAAAAGCACTATTACCGATTTGTTTCAGTTTCCTGTATGATATCGTACGTGTTTCTAAAGAATGTCTGGGCATGTTTACTCTATAACACATAAACATATGATCCGACATCATGTAATCGGTCACGGGGTAACTAAGCAGAAGTTCACAATTATACCTAGTAATAATTAAATCTAGAGTGTGACCAGATATATGCGTTGGAACCGTAACATGCTGTGTTAAGTCATACATACTAAGTACATCACACATTTTAATTGCATCAGCATCTTTGTCAATATCCATATGAATATTAAAATCACCAGTTATCAGGAGTGAATGAAGGGTCTGAACTGCATGCGACAAATATGTCTGAAATTCTTCAAAGAAAGTAGCAGTTGTAACACGATGTTTTTCCGAGTATGGTTGTCGGTATATTATATGCACATCAACTTTCGTCTTTTGACTTACTAATTCATAATTACTATACTCAAAGGAGTTGAGTTCGCTAGATGACAGAACTTTACACTGAATACCAGTCTTGAAACGTACACCAACCCCGCCACCAGTTCTGCCGGACGGTCTCGGATTGTCCTTCAGATTGAAGCCACCGGGCGTCAGTTCCGCGCGGTTAACCGCATCACCAGATCTTAGCCAAGTCTCTGTCATCAGAACGACGTCAATGTCATTAGTCAAGACATAGTCACTGATGTCGGCTCTCTTGTTCCGCACAGAACATGTATTAACAAGTGCGAATTGGAGGTCCCTTGTCCGGCGTGAGGCTGTGTTCACTCGCTCAACACGGATCAGATTATCTAGATTAACGCCAGGTTGATGTACGCCTGTCCTGGCATCGCGAAAGTTAAACACATCATCGTCGTTCTCGGTTGCTGATGCTGTTGCTGTTGCTGCCATTGGTGCTGTCGCCGCTGTTATTGCCGTTATTGCTGCTGCTGCAGCTGCCGCCATCGCTGCAGTCACTGCTACTGTTTTCGTTGTTGTAGTTGTTGATATTGTTGTTGTTGGTGCCGCTGAACTTGCAGCACACTACGTTGCGCAACCACGGTGCATACTTGAAGCTGTGACGCGTAACAAGTCCATGTGGCAGGGGGGGGGGAGTCATACAATTGGCACAAAGGTTGCGTCTGAAGGCAGATACTATCACTGCAATCGGTCTGCACAAATGCGTAGTCAATGCATGCCACAATGATCTGCGGACTGGTTTTTCCAAGTACACTGCCAGCCAGCTGGTGAAGGACCTTGGCTGAATATTGAAAGGCAGACATCATGGTTGACTGGTCACTTTATCTTCTTGTGATGCCTGCTCTTAGATAAAACTGTCTAAAATTTAAAAGGTTGTTGTAAGATTCTTCAAAATAAAGTTCCCACCTCATTCACTATACTTTCTTGGCGCTGTGTGTAAAAATGGCACGTAATAATAGCCTTAAAACACCACAATCATAGATAATATACGAGACTGTTTAATAGGCTGCCATGTAGGTGCACAATGACAGGTAGTGATTCATAACTGTTAACACACGCTCCAGTTTACCAGTGCACAAGCACACACGCATGCACTTCGTATAACAAACTTACGTAGGCGAGGCGTAGGCTCCCCAGCCAACCAGGCGTACTTTACAAGTCTCCAGCAGGTACAGTGATTCACTTCCTGGTGGCGAACGTCCTACTTTAAATATGTACGATCTTCACGGAAACAGATCAGGTGCTATAGGACAACGACTCAACGCTACTTAAACTTGACGAAAAGCTGACATGTGTTAGCTTCATCATGAAATGCTAACTTGTACATAGGAAATGAAAGGTATCGGATACTCGCCTGTGCAGAAGTATCCCGGCCAGAGCTGCATGTCGCCGTGCCAACTGCGGTGATGTACTCAAACCATCCGCGACCGCATTGCCAATGAGCAGGGTCAGCGCGCCCCTGTGGGCAGTCACGCTTGGCGTAACACCACTGCGTATAATATTGCACATACATATAATATGTTAACTAGCTAGGCTCAAACCTGTTGAATGATGACTAGCTAGGCTTGTACCTGTTGAATGCTGACTGGATAGGCTCAAACCTGTTGAATGCTGACTAGCTAGGCTTATATCTGTTGAATGCTGACTAGCTAGGCTTCTACCTATTGAATGCTGACTAGCTAGGCTTATACCTGTTGAATGCTGACTAGCTAACGTTCCACCTCTCTCACGTCCTGGTCCACCTCTCTCACGCCCCGGTCCACCTGTCTCACGCCCCAGTCCACCTCTCTCACGTCCCGGTCCACCTCTCTCACGCCCCGGTCTATATCTCTCACATCCTGGTCCACCTCTCTCACGCCCCGGTCCACCTCTCTCACGTCCCGGTCCATATCTCTCACGCTCCGGTCCACCTCTCTCACGCCCTGGTCCACCTCTCTCACGCCCCGGTCCACCTCTCTCACGTCCCGGTCCATCTCTCTCACGCCCCGGTCCACCTCTCTCACGCCCCGGTCCACCTCTCTCACGCCCCGGTCCACCTCTCTCACGTCCCGGTCCACCTCTCTCACGCCCCGGTCCACCTCTCTCACGCCCCGGTCCACCTCTCTCACGCCCCGGTCTACATCTCTCTCACGTCCCATCAACCTCTCTCACGTCCCATCCACCTCTCTCACGTCCCATCCACCTCTCTCACGTCTCGGTCCACCTTTCTCACGCCCCGACCCACCTCTCTCACGCCCCGGTCCACCTCTCTCACGCCCCGATCCACCTATCTCATGACCCATCCACCTTTCTCACGCCCCGGTCCATCTCAGTCTCGTAGCCCTCCCGCTCCGTCTTGGCCGCCTCTTGACCAGACGACACAGCTATGAGGGTGACTAGAACTAGGCAGAACACCAGGACCAAGTGCAATCGCTTCATCGTGAAGTATGTCTGTCAACACAGCACTGGCTCTAATGATGCTGACTGTTGTCGTGGTGTTTTCGAAATAAAAGTATTTGCATATTGAAAAATGTTGTGCTACACAAAAAGTGGCAGTAGTAATTATGTATTGTTTGCCAATATATTGATGAGAAAACCATAATAATATAATAATAAAATACGATATTTATATAGCGCCATAATCACGTAGTGCTCAATGGCGCTGTATAATAGTCTAAAATGAATTTGACTGCAGCTGCCGCCATCGCTGCAGTCACTGCTACTGTTGTCGTTGTTGTAGTTGTTGATATTGTTGTTGCTGCTGCCGCTGAACTTGCAGCACACGACGTTGCGCAATCACGGTGCATACTTGAAGCTGTGATACGTAACAAGCCCATGTGGTGGGGGGTGTGAGTCATACAATTGGCACAAAGGTTGCGTCTGAAGGCAGATACTATCACTGCAATCGGTCTGCACAAATGCGTAGTCAATGCATGCCACAATGATCTGCGGACTGGTTTTTCCAAGTACACTGCCAGCCAGCTGGTGGAGGGCCTTGGCTGAATATTGAAAGGCAGACATCATGGTTGACTAGTCACTTTATCTTCTTGTGATGCCTGCTCTTAGATAAAACTGTTTAAAATTTAAAAGGTTGTTGTAGGATTCTTGCGCTGTGTGTAAAAATGGCACGTAATAATAGCCTTAAAACACCACAATCATAGATAATATACGAGACTGTCTAATAGGCTGCCATGTAGGTGCACAATGACAGGTAGTGATTCATAACTGTTAACACACGCTCCAGTTTACCAGTGCACAAGCACACACGCATGCACTTCGTATAACAAACTTACGTAGGCGAGGCGTAGGCTCCCCAGCCAACCAGGCGTACTAGGCGAGGCGTAGGCTCTCCAGCCAACCAGGCGTACTTTACAAGTCTCCAGCAGGTACAGTGATTCACTTCCTGGTGGCGAACATCCTACTTTAAATATGTACGATCTTCACGGAAACAGATCAGGTGCTATAGGACAACGACTCAACGCTACTTAAACTTGACGAAAAGCTGACATGTGTTGGCTTCATCATGAAATGCTAACTTGTACATAGGAAATGAAAGGTATCGGATACTCGCCTGTGCAGAAGTATCCCGGCCAGAGCTGCATGTCGCCGTGCCAGCTGCGGTGATGTACTCAAACCATCCGCGACCGCATTGCCAATGAGCAGGGTCAGCGCGACCCTGTGGGCCGTCACGCTTGGCGTAACACCACTGCTTATACTATTGCACATACATATAATATGTTAATTAGCTAGGCTCAAACCTGTTGAATGATGACTAGCTAGGCTTGTACCTGTTGAATGCTGACTGCATAGGCTCAAACCTGTTGAATGCTGACTAGCTAGGCTTACACCTGTTGAATGCTGACTAGCTAGGCTTCTACCTATTGAATGCTGACTAGCTAGGCTTATACCTGTTGAATGCTGACTAGCTAGCGTTCCATCTCTCTCACGCCCCGGTCCACCTCTCTCACGTCCTGGTCCACCTCTCTCACACCCCGGTCCACCTGTCTCACGCCCCAGTCCACCTCTCTCACGTCCCGGTCCACCTCTCTCACGCCCCGGTCTATATCAGTAGTTAGTAAGAGGAAACGACCGATCAAAAGAGTGGACCAGTAGGGAGGGTCCCTGTGACTTCCGGTCGCAGAGCCTTCTGGGTACCCTAAGCGCCCCCTAGCGGCGACCTATATACCCCTAGAGCGCCCCCTGGCGACTGGAGCTAACCCTAACCGTCGTAACCCCAACTTTTGATTGGAGTGCTAACCCTAACCCCTGTCGACTGCTGGAGTTAACCCTAACTGTCGTAACCCCACCCTGTAGACGTTTGCGATATTAACCCTGACGGAGTGACCCATACGCAGCAATTAAGAATAGGGTCATTAATTATCAACGATCAAAGGGACTAATGGAGACGAGAAACCAACACAACACGGTATGGAACGAGTGCACACGTATTTTATTGAACAACACAAGCAGCATGGCGATACATCAAGGGTAGCGTGTAATATCACCACTACGACTACGACTACGATGAATATGATGAATATGATGATGACTTGACTTGCGGATGTTGACCATCACGCCAGAGGTCGCGAGCTTACGGGTGGTGCATCCACCTCGCCAGAGGCTCCATCGATGTACTACTACTACTACTACTATGACGAGCGATAATACAGTCTACCTTATCGCAGCTGTTTAAGCCAATCAAATACGGGGCAATCGTTAGCTACTAGATTGGTGCCGAATATGTTAACAAAAGTTCTCATCGGAACGCCAATACAACGAAGCAATACAAAAGCTACACAATATTGTCCACAAACGTTAGACAGTGGACTCTGAAGCCTCTTGGTATTATGAGTCCAATCGGAACAATGTTCGTTCAGGAAGGTGCGGAACGCAGCGTGTCGTGGCGGCAGACCGTACGAGCAGAAGTAATCGCAGCGTCCGTCGGCGTCCAGGTAAAGCGCTATCCAATGTTCGCCCGGTTCGTCGCTGTCGTCGGTGTTGCACACGAAGGCCGCGGGCAGAGCGCCGTCTATCGTCGTGGGCAGTCCGTCTTTGGGTACGACGCCGCGAAATATCGATCTGGAGCGCGGGTCCATCGCCACTAGTCTAGCGATCTGCAGGGTGTCCATCTCAGTAGTCGTAGATGATGTTGCGGCTCTTGTCGATTTCCAGCACGGACTCGAGCTCGGCGTAGACGACGACGTTCACGGTGTTCAGCAGCGCGTTGCGGAAATGCAGTTCTATGCGCAGGTTGCCCTTTTGTATCAGATGGAAGCAGGGACCGTCGCACTGGTCGGGGGTCAGGTCGAAACCGAAGAAGGTCGTGTCGGTAGTCGCTGCGAGTCAGTCCGTTCCCCTCGTCCTGCCACATCTTGCCGGTCGAGGAGAGCAGACTCATGTAGCTCCTGACGAAGAGGTCGTCTGCGAAATTGGGCTGGAAAGGTTTGGAGGGTATCTGTCGTCCGTCCACGTACACCGCGTGGAAATTGATGGCGTTGTTCTTGGCGTGAAACGGATTCTTGTCGTACGCACCGTTGTAGGCATCGTTATCGATGCAGCACAGCACCAGACGTTTCGGCAGGGTACCGAGGAACAGGTTCTCGTACGTGTGCGATCGAGTGCCAGCAGGAATGGAGTACACCTTGCACTCGACCGATCGCATCGGATACTTGACCGTGCTCTTCTCCAGAGCCTTGATGTGCGCCATCTGCACGGTCGGATTCAGGGTGGCCTTCTTTGCAAATAAGGTGGCATTGACGATTTGTATTTTGTAATCGGGGTTGACCCCACCAGCCATGAGTGCAAAAGCAGGTTTACTACGCACCAGTCGTATCTTGACATCGACGCCGTTGATCAGGAATTTATCTTGCAGAAAGAGATCCACGTGGAGACGGCCCATCATATCGACCAGGCGACTCCTTACGATGTTCTCTCGTCGAGCCACGAACCCTTCGTTAGCCGCGGGTCCGTCGGCTATCTCGACGGCGTCCATGCGAGTGGCCGTGTCCTTGTGCCACAGCTGACCCGACAGTTGCGTGTCCTTGGCATCGGGACCGTAGCTCAGCAGCGTCTCTATGTAGGCGCGATACGCATACATGTTGGTCGAAGGGGTCACGAGCGTGCCGTTCAGATAGACGTCGACTTGACTGAACAGCGCATGCAATCAGTTATTCACTGGTCCCACAGGATCGACCAAGTCGAGATCGTCCCCGTTGGCTCGTGTCACCTTCGCCTGCACGTGCAGCATCGTGTTGGCGAGATCCAGGTAATCGTCGCCCGAACCAGGTATGAGGAATTATATCGGTCCACCCGAGTCCAGAGAGGACATGGGTTGATGTTCCACTACGCGGCTGTCGAGGATGCTGTTCTGAGTGGGGATTACGGTAAAGAGATCCAGCTCGGTCTTGACTCCTTCGCACGACTGTCTATGTACGAAAGCAATCGTCGTTATCGAATATGTCGGCTTCACGTTTCGCGGACGTCTGTCTCTTGCGTCGTCTCTTTGCTAAAGTGACTCCTTTCTTCGCCGGCGCGCGTTTTATACGTTTACGAGCTCGCACGCCAGGGGCCAAAAGGCCACGCATCAGATTCCTACCGGCATCCGTTTGGTTGCCTTTTTTATGCTCTGTCCGGACATGACGTCGTCGGCTATGCGCACGCCGGTCTTCAACGCCCCCTTTCCCAACGCCACGGCACCTCTCTTGATGAGTGGCATGGCGCTGCGCAGCATACCTCCGAACAGACTGCCTAGTCCGTGACCTCGTTGGTATTGGGCACCGGCGAAGTAGGGCAGTGCACCACCCGCCTGACGCGCGTAATAGTCGTTGTAATTCATCTTCAGAACAGTCCGTTCCGGCGTCGTCGAAAATGAAGCGTCACCGTCACTCTACCGTACTCGAATGGCACGCGCCGTCCGGTGTCGTCTCTTATATCCATCTCGATCGACTTGAAGTGCGAGTACAACAGAGGCACGTAGTGAATGTTAGTGAACCTATCGGATACCGTGGCACCGTGAATTCCACCAACCGGGAGGGCTCGCAACAAAGGCGCGATGCTGTCACCGACCATGCGAGACTCCACGACGTCCGTGTAGACGTAGATGGTATCGAACCCGCGATTCATGTTCACCACGTCTTCGGCTACTTTACGAAAGGGGTACGAACCATCGGGACTGTGTGTAGGTGGCGGTGGTATAATCACGGTGGCTGACGTTCCAACTGGTCTCGGGTGATCGTGCTGGCGTGTGCTGTCTGCTGCTGGTGCCGGCGGACTGGTGACGATCGACTCACGAAATCCTAACATAGGTGCCAACGCACTGTGGTATTGTATGGTGAACCCGGTGTCGGATGACATGTGCAACGTAATTTTTTGAGTGATCAGGCTGTAGGTCAATTTAGTTCGTACCTTATCCGTCGACATAAGTCGCAGACCCCAGTTTACACGGTTCAACAATGTCCAGAGGCTAACTTCATACTCGGGACAAGGATTTTTCTCACTGAGGAAGAACCAGACATCTTCGTCTGTAACGTTGTACCAAGTATGCGGGTACTGTATTTCTTCCAACCCGCATTCCCACTCGCCAGTCAGATCGATACGTCGAGGTAAGTCGGTGATGTAATGGGCCAACGTATTGTCGGGATACATCTTCATGGAAGCTTTGCTAGGCAGTTTCAGGTAGAAATCAGTCGCCATTGCGTCGCAACGTGGGATTGGGGAGCAGGTAACCCAAAGAACTACTCAACAGGGCCGTCCACAGATTAGAATTCTCGTGACCTGTGGTCAGGTTGTAAATGCTTACCAGGATGACCGTGAACAAGACGAGGACCTGACACAGAAAGACAATTTCCTCTTTAGGACACACGGTACCGAACAGATGCCAAGGAGTGCTGCTGCTGCTGCTGCTGCTGCTGCTGCTGCTGCTGCTGCTGCTGCTGCTGCTGCTGCTGCTGCTGCTGCTGCTGCTGCTGCTGCTGCTGCTGCTGTCCTCTGCGTTCTGCGCGTCAGTACTGTCCTCTGCTGCTACTACGTCCTCTTGTTCCTCCTGTTCTATGACGGTGGTGGTGGTGAAGTCTCGTGTTGTCGTGTCTTGTGTCATTTCTCGAATGAAGTGTCACCGTACGCGTGGCTAGTCTTTATAGTAGAGTGGACGAGTGCCTTGGCATCGATCCAGCTGTTGAATTTGGAGGGGTAGCCGAACCATTTCACCAAAGCCTCCGTTCGTCTACCTACCTTACGACGCTGCAGTACCGCTTCCACGTAGTACAATTTATCGACGGGTACCGACACCTTCTGCAGCTCCATTTCGTAGAAGGTGCCTTCCAGCACTTCACCGAGATCGTCCCTCAATCGATACACGGGTGGTTCGGAGGGATGAACCTCGTGTATCGTGAACATCTCTTCGCTCCAATTCGCCGCGTAGCCTTTTTCGAACTTACCTTTGTACTTGCTGATGCGCACGCGATCCGACACGCGCAACTTGGGCACGCCCTTACCGTCGTGTCAGTACAGACGCTGCCACACCTGTTCTTGATTCTGGTAACTCACCTGCGACGGAGCCATACCGATACTGCGGTGGGGGGTGTTGTTGTACGATTGCACCAAGTCCCGAAGGACGTCGATGTATCGCCACGTCTGGTGTTTCGTGAAGTATCGCCGCATGCGCGTCTTCAACGTTCTGTTGAATCTTTCCACGACGCTCGCCTTCGTCTCCGCGTTGTGCGTGGAGAAGTGATGGATGCCGTGCTTCTTCAATAGAGCCTGAATGGATTTATTCAGAAATTCCAGACCTTGATCTATCTGCAACGTCTGTGGCCAGCCTTTGCTGAACGTGCTGTCAAACGCTGCTACCAACGACGCCGCGGACTTGTTCTTCATGGGAACACACCAGGCCACTTTCGAGAAGACGTCTATCACCGTGAGGAGAAAGGTCATACCGTCGTTGTCCTTTTTCAAATTCGACAGATCGACGAGATCGGCCTGCCACTGCTGACGTAGACCACCCACGATGACGCATCGTCTCTTGAAATGACGTCTAACCGGCTTGTGTAGGGTATAGGCGTCCTGTTCCGACAACCATTCCGCAACCCTTTTTCGTGACATGCGCGCGACGCGTCGCAACGCATCGACTCCACCGTAACTACCTAACCTTTTCTAGTCGAAGTAGACCGTCCTCAGTGGTTGTTCTTTCCTAGGCGCCATTAAAAGAGTTCCGATGGATTGGCGGTGGTGGTTGTGACGTTGACTCTGTAGCACGGTTCTCGATGAGTGACAACGAGTACGCTGTTCGAACTATAGCGTCGACGATCACGTAAAGTCCAACGCAAAATGATGCAACGATGACGCAACGGTAGTACGTGTCCTGTGGATCGCTCGACATCGGAGCACACACTGTGCAATGGACACGTGCCGCACCGTCTTAAATGTCTTCCCAACTAGCCAATGACGCCAGAGCCTTGCGTTGACGTTCTGGAGGTGAGGTGAGCATGGAATGTTCCATCTGACTGCGTCGACGAGCGAGGGGTGTCCAACTGAGCGATCTTCGTGCGCTACCACCAGAGTGAGGGGTAGTCGGCATTCGACGACGGCGACCTGGAGTGGTGACGTTACCGACCAACTCCATGGGCAGGTTCATGGCACGGAGTTGTCTTGCGAACGGTTGCCATCCCGTTGGATCGGTCTTTCTCTTACGCAACAGATCATTCACGAGATCCACCACGTTACTTCCGGCAACCGGCACACCCTCGTGGATCAGTTCGCCGCGAGCGGTCCACGCAATATCTCTTTTGAGATGTTCCATCAAACGTCTGGCTTTGGCTTGCATGGTCTTGGGAACGGTGTCCACGACGTCGGCCTCTATCCCGCTAGTAGTAACAGGAGCTCCTACTGCTCCCTCCGTCCCCGCCCCCGCCCCCGCCGCCACCCCCGTCCCAGACTCGTTCACCATGACCACGCGTACCGGTTCCTTGACGTGTTTATCGGACAAGACGTTATACCGTTGCAACACCTGATTATACAGTGTTACCTTGGTCCTGTCGTCGAGGTCCTTTCTGTCGAGGATGGTCTTCATCTCGTCATCGAGGGCTTGCACCTTCTTACCTAAGGTGTCCGTCGGGGGTGGTGGTGAACGAAGCGTGTCCAACATTCGTGGGTCCACCAAGGCCATCTTGCGTGCGTGTTCCATCTCTCTCTCTACCTCTTGAGCAGCACCTCTCGGAGCAAGGGTAGAAAGACCGCACTTGCCAACGGTGCTAGGAAGGCCGATAGGAAACCACCGCTCTGTCCCTCGCCGCCTGCTGTTGCAGCAAGATGCGTCTTCTCCTGGCAGCTGGCGTTCGTCTCTGAGCCAACTCGCGTAACTTCGTCCTGTATTTACTCAAACGTCGCCTCTGTAATTCGCTCAATGGAATGTTCTTTTTTAATATGTTGTAGGCACACTCGGCTTGTGCACACAGCAGATCGGCGTCGACGTTGGCGATGATGGCCCTTTTTAGTTTGTTGCTCTTGATTCTGTTCAGTGCCTGTATGCAAACAATGTGTCTCTTCACCAGCTCAGACATGGTGCGAATGAAGAGACTATCCACGCGTGCGGTCTTTTTATACCTTCGGCAAGTACACGTACAGAACACCGTCGTCTGGAAAGATGGCCGTGCGCAGACGCATGTACTCGGGCGTGTCCTGTTTGAGATCGACCAATAGATAACCGTACGGTACCGACGTGGCGTCTTTAAAAGCCTCTTGAACGAACTTGACGCGCCCCGGATACATCTGTCGGGCCAAGTGCGAGATCTGCGATGCATCACGAGGATTCTTGAACACCACCATGTACTGAGAATTCAGACTGATGGTACGACTCTCTTTGTTTTTGGGAAACAGGTTCTGTACGAGATACAGCACGAACGTATTCCTGTGATGACTTTTTTTAGTGAACAAGGTCGTGACCCGTTCGTCCGTTTCTGCCATGAGATCGTCTATGACTATGAGGTTCCTCGTCGACGAATCGAACATGCTCGCACTCGGCAACCCTTCCTCGAACCGCACGTCGACCAAGTCCATCGTTGCGTAAACCTCTTGCCATTCTCTGTAACACCACGAGATCCGTTCGGTGGGTGGATCGATCATCGCAGCAGCGTGACGCAGCATACGCGTCACGAAAGTACTTTTGCCGCATCCCGTCGGTCCGGCGACGATGCACGTGAAAGGATGTTTCCACCGTGCGTCCATGGTCGCTTATGAAAGACGACCACAGTGCATCGCCTTTTTCTACACGTCCACCGGACCCGTGCTCACCCCGTCCTCGTGCACCACGCGTTTGGCGTAGAAGTAGGTGAGAGCCGCTCGTTCCTGCACGTACGTCAACACGGTCGAGTGACGCACCCGGAACCTGCGGTTCTTTCCACTTCCGCTCCGACGGTTGGTGAGCACCTCCAGGAACGCGTTCTTGTCGATGTCTTTGTGACGTTTGCTCAGTCCTTTGGTGCTGTATTTGTCGGTGGGTCTGAAACAATACTACGTCTTGCTACACAACCCCACGAACCCGTCGCCGGACCACTCCACCTTGAACAGGCCAGGTGTCCTCTTGTTGTACGCCCTGCGCGCCTTACTGCACGCCTCGTCGCCGACCCACGGTCTATTGGCGAGTCGACAGCGCACGTACTCGTTCCGATGGTCGTCGCAACATTCGGATGGCAACCATTCGGAGCGGTACCGGAAGTAATGTTCTCGTAGTTCCGGGGTCACGAGGGCGTCGACGGATTCGGCGGCCAAGGCCAAATAGGCAGAGTCCGTATCCATCTCGCAGTACTGAAAAAGAGGGCGCTCCAGGTACCTGTCGATGAAGTCGTAATAGAACTTCAATATGCGCATCTTGGCGTACTGTAGAACGAACAATCCCACGTGCACGGGCAGGGTGTACGTGACGGTTTTCTTGTTCATCTCTATCTTGTACGCATCGTCGACGACGACGTCGAGTTGTCGGAATCGTCTATCGTTGACCATGAGCGATGCTGCCTTCTCCGTGCAGTAGTTGACGTCACGATGTCGGTCCACGTTGGTGATGGTCTTTCCGTAACCCGAGTTCCCCAGCAACTTCATGGTGTCTGCGATGATGGCCTTGTGCGAGTGGACGCCTCCCTCGTGTCGTGCCGTGGACACTGCATCGCTGAACCGCCTGAAGCACGGGACGGGATCTTACTCAACGACCTGATACACGTGCGTCACTTCGAGACCGTGGTCCATATACCATCGCAGCAGAGGCGCGGCGAGCAAGATCTTATCGCCTCGATAACTACCCACGAGCATGCGTCTCGGAGTCGCCATGATGTTGTGCTCCTCTGCGTATCGGCGCATGAACGGTCCGAGATCGTCGCGTGTCAAACGGATGTTCTTGAACACGGGCTGCATCTCGGCAAAGTGTTTGCGCAATGCTTCCGGTACGCAAAGGTCACACTCGATCAGACCGAACACGGTTCCGGCACGCACGCCGCTCAGGATCTGTTGCGACGTCATCGTCCATCGTGCGTGACGTAGTCGCGGAAATGCAGCATCCATACACTTTTTCACGACAGGATCTCGTCTCGTCTTTTTCCACTCGCATTCCCACAACTCGACGACCTTGACAAAGTGACGGAGGTAGACGGTGTTCTTTCGGGTCTCGGCGAGCAGTTCAGTCATGGATTTCCTGTTGACCTCGTTGACCTCTTTACCAGTGCACGGGCAGCCATGGAAAAAACATCCGTGGTACTGATAAGCCGTTTTCGTCTCGCTGCACCACCCGTCCACCAACAGTTTGCCTATTCTCTTCTCTCTACCGTTGATCTGGTGTCGTATGACGCGTCCCGTGCGTTCGGATTCCCAAGTCAACCATTCCGCAGTCATCTGTCCGTACAACTGCGCCGATTCGGGTCGGAAGTCGTTCTCTTCCCGTCGTCGCGTGTACCATCCCATAGGCATGTCTTGCATGAGTGACCACAAGTACAGGGCGTTGGCATCGTATCCGACGATGGACCGACACGGACGAGCGGCCTCTCAGTACTCGTTGTGACGTAGCGTGGTGACCCCTTTCTCGTGATAGCGGTGAAAAACGAGCGAAGGTCCGCCAACCACGAGATATTTGACGAGATGATGAAGATCTTTATTCTTCTCGTTGAAGATGGTAAAGTAGGTCTTCTCTGGAAGGTCGTTGAACAGGTAGAGCCAGGTCAGACCAGGTACGCTGATGCCTTTCTTGAACATGTCTATGCAACGTTGCTGGTAGAAGGCAAACTGTCTGTCGATGGCCTGCAGAAAGGGAACCACGTCCCTGTTGTTGTACCAGACGAGAAAGTCTCGCAAAGTCGTCATGGCGTTGTCGCGCCAGGCCTCTTGACAACTGGCATAATCCTCTTCGGAAATACCTTCGTTCTTCAGTCGACTGAAGAAGGCCTGTTTCGATGGAAGTGCCGTGTCGTCGAGTCTCTCCAGACGGTCCATGTACTCGTACGGGAAATGACCTTTCGTCAACTCGCATCCGTACGCCTTCAGATACTTGTCGTAACTGAACCCGGGGGCTATGTAATTGATCATGTCTAAGAATTTCAGCTGATCCGTCGAAAGACACATGAACGTGTTGTTGCGTTTGATGACGAAAAAAGACCCGATACCCTCGTTCTCTTCTTCTTTGTCGTCTTGTTCTTGTTCTTGTTCTTGTTCTTGTTCTTGTTCCCCTGTCTTTGACGTGGTGGATAGGAAGTAGGGTATGAGGAACTGTTTGATGGCATTGATATCATACTTACCCGAATTGAACCCGATGACGGGTAACTGATACATCCATCCATAAAGTTGTCCCATCAGCTTTTTGTATGGATTGGTCGTCGGACGAGATTTCTTCTTGTCGATGGCTGATCGTGCAGTCTCCTCCCTTTCGTCTCAGTTCGTCAGTTCCTCTGTGAGCTGTTCCAAGACATCTTCGTACGAGTGTTTGATCTTGTCGTACGCGGCGTCACTCATCGCTTGTAAGATATCCATCATGGCGCTCACCAACTTGTTGGTGTCTCCATCCGTTACGAGACATTGCACTCGCTCGTGTCCAGGCACGTTGGATGCCACGCTCACACTTAGTGGAACGTGACGCGCCACCCAGTGGACCTTGTCTCTGTCCGACGGAAGTTGTTCCGTGTCGAATTAACACTCGAAATCAAAGGTGGCTCGATACGGATAGTAGCGCAACGATTCAGCCACGCGAATGTTCTCGTCGTCCAGACGTTCGAACACCGATGGAGTCGAATGGTACACGCCACCAGGATAGACTCGATGCACACCCCCCGTGCACGTGCGCTCGTGTCGATATAGCACCCATGCATATTTCCATAACGACTCACCGCACTTCCGACATCGATACGAGTGACAGTACATGCGGACATCTTGGATGAATGAAAAATGTGTCTCGTGAAGGTTGAGATACATTGTTTCGGGGTACTTGCATAACGATCGACGGACCAGTTCTGCAGTCGACTTATCGTCCTCCGCATCCGGTTTTACGAGCTTGTATACGCACACGTTCGTTTGGAACGTGGTCTCTACGTGATAGAGGTCATCCAACGTGACCCCTGCAAATTCTTCCATGGGTACGTGTTCTCGATCGTATGTCTCGTACAGCGTCTTCACCGCCGGTTCCAATCGATATAGATCGCATCCTCGATGCAGGGCCAGACATCGGAAGAGACATAGGTTATCATTGTACCTCTTGTGATGGATGGGTTCCGTTTCCAGACCGATGACGCTTTTCTTCTTCTTGATGTAGGGCGGAAGAGGGATCATGCCTACACATCCTACAGGATGATCGATGATGCGGTTAACGAAGAAAGTGACATTCGTCACGAGTTCGCACATCCACGCAGAATCCGGTCTTTGATTGATGGCCCATTGCAAGACGTCGGTTTCTCGGATGCGTTCGAGAAAGTCATCAAAGTCCTTGCTGTTGGTGACGAGACTGGGTTCGTCCAGGTAGCGTCCACAGCAATTACACGAGGTATGATAGTACTTGTATTGACCCGTGTTCTTGTTTCTCAGAACGAACCCGTAACTGAGGTTAATCTTGAACGCATTGGTTTGTTCCTGGAACATGATCTTCAAAGACGGTTCTAGGACGGTCGTATCTAGCGTGGTTAACCTGTAATCGTACCTGCATTGGAGAGGACCTCTTGACACGTGGGTTCTTATAGCAGACCAGTGCGCACGAACGACAATTAGCTACTCCGTCGACAGAGTGTCGGAGAAGGGAAGTCGATCGGGTGGTTCTAAGGGGTCTTCTTCGGTAACGAGTGGGTGATGGGATGGGGTAGTGTCTTCTCTTTTTGATCTCTTTGGTGCTGGCGGCTCGGTGACGTCGGCACACGCGGTTCGTGCGTGTATGATCAGATGGTCACGTCTTTCGAACTTCCGTCCACATTTCTTACACGTGTAGACGGTGATGTTTCTACTACTACTACTACTACTACTACTACTACTACTACTACTACTACTACTACTACTACTACTACTACTACTACTACTACTACTACTACTACTACTACTACTACTACTACTACTACTACTACTACTACTACTACTACTACTACTACTACTACTACTACTACTACTACTACTACTACTACTACTACTACTACTACTACTACTACTACTACTACTACTACTACTACTACTACTACTACTACTACTACTACTACTACTACTACTACTACTACTACTACTACTACTACTACTACTACTACTACTACTACTACTACTACTACTACTACTACTACTACTACTACTACTACTACTACTACTACTACTACTACTACTACTACTACTACTACTACTACTACAACTACTACTACTACTACTACTACTACTACTACTACTACTACTACTACTACTACTACTACTACTACTACTACTACTACTACTACTACTACTACTACTACTACTACTACTACTACTACATACCGACCTTACGTGACGCTGTAGGTTGTTGTCCAATCTCCCGAATGTGGTACCGCATTTCTCGCATGCGTATTTCGCTCTCTTTGCGTGGTCGCTAGGTGCCACCACTGTTGGTGGTGCCACCGAGTATGAATGAAAGTCCCAAGATGGCGTCGAATGACAACTCTGCACGTGACGTTGTAGTTCTGCACACGTGTCGAAGGCGAGCTCGCAGTGACGACATTGATGTCTTTTCATGACGATGACCGCTTCTACAACTGAGAGGGAATGGACTCTCAGCGCGTCTATATAGTGCGTGCAGGGTGGTGGGGTGGTGGGGGTATTGTTATATTTACTAATAAGACGTCAATGTATGATAAGACTCGTTCCTATAACAATGGCTACTATTGTCCACTATGTCCACTATAATCGACTACGGGTTCCCTTTCGATTATGGCAGAGGGGTGTCACTCGTTGGAATAATAATATAATAATGACGGCACAACACATTCCATTCCATTTTGACACTTTTTTATTCAATAGAATACATATGTTGTGTATGAAATATATATATACTGTACTGGTATGAAAGGATAGACTTCTCTATATATAAGATGATGACATATGACGGTGGCTTGCGGGTTTGTTATTACCACGACAGTGACCAGTATGATGGAGCTGACTTGTGGGCTTTTACACCACGACAGAGGTCACGTGCGTGAATAATGAATTATATATATAGAAGTCGGTCTCTTCATACATAAAGAATACTATATACATATTGCGTAGACAAAATACAAGAGGATAAAGAAAAATAAATGTATTGAAACAAAATGCATCACATCAAGTCAATAATGATATATAGGATTAAAGACAATATATATGATTAAAGACACTAACAACAATTACTACTTACTTAGTCTAAAGCTAATGATATATAAGATTAAAGAATATGATTAAAGACAATAATATATAGGATTAAAGACAATAATGATATATAAAAGACACTAATAACAATAACTAACTAAAGAATAAGATTAAAGACAATAATAATATATATGATTAAAGGCAATATTGATATATAACATTAAATACATTATTAACAATTACTGTGTGTGTGTGTGTGTGTGTGTGTGTGTGTGTGTGTGTGTGTGTGTGTGTGTGTGTGTGTGTGTGTGTGTGTGTGTGTGTGTGTGTGTGTGTGTGTGTGTGTGTGTGTGTGTGTGTGTGTGTGTGTGTGTGTGTGTTCACAACAACCAAGGGTTGAAACACGCCACTTCTTGAATGACAAATGTCTGCGTTTCCTCTGACAGCAGCCTCGCGCTTGCTTCTGCGCATATGTTGACAGTGGCTTCGGCTACTGTCAGAGGTGTGTGATGTGATCTGTACATTATATGGTGAGTTATCGCTTCTGTAAGCATAATGTTCGCGGTTTCTTGAGTCATAATGTTCATGGATGGAGTCTGAGTCGTTGATGGTGGAGTGTTCTCGCAATAGCACTCACACGCGCATATTGCTGGCTGTGTGTCGAAAGATATCGCCGTGTTGGAGGACGAGGACGATGACGACGACGACGGTGGCGGCGGCGGCGACGATGATGGTGGCGGCGACGCTGGGCTAAATTCGAATGTTGATGGTGGTGATGGTGGCGTCGACAAACTAAACCCGAACGATGTAGACGGTAGTGGTGGTGGCATCGTCGTTGACGACGATGGCGACTGCATCGTTAGAAACGACGGCGGTGGGGGTGGGGGTGACATTGGTGCTGCGGTTGGTGCTGCTGCGGTTGGTGCTGCTGCGGTTGGTGCTGCTACTGCTGCTGCTGCTGCTGCTGGTCGACGCTTTTTGTTGAGCACCAATCGCAGGTCGTTATCCGCTAACGGCGGCGTGATTCGTTTGCGCGCCGCCGTTGCCGTTGCCACCTTCGCTTTGTCGAACAGATCGTTGTCGTCGTCTCTATCGTTATTGTACGCCTCGCGCAGCTGTACGAGGCCGTTATGTATCTATAGACAGGACAACAAAAGACACACCTGTTTAATCACTGTCAGTAACATCGTTCTTACCTGCATATCGACTGGCTATGGTCGCTCTGACCGTTTCTGATGTGCATGATAAGACCGGAAGACGGTACGTAATACTCATCTTCCGATAGATCTAATATACGAACCACCTCGTTACACGCATAACGAACGCACGCTGCGTCTACCGCCGCGTCGAAGGTATTTTGATTCATCATGGCTTCCGCACGATTCCAAATTCTGTCTATGTTCGTTACCGTCACCTGCATATCATGATCGTTGCCGTTGTTACTACTGCTACTGCTGCTACTGCTTATGACAATAGCTGCATCGTTACTGCTGCTGCTGCTGCTGCTTACGACAATAGTTGCATCGTTACTTTGCTCGTCTGCTATAAACAGAGTCGGTTCGGTAGAGGAAGTGATGGATGGTGAGGATGGTAATAGATTACGATCTTCATATGCATCTAACCACTCCTGTACCTTTTTGTTCATGGTTATTTCATCGGGACCTGTGCTGCTGTCAGCGCTGGCGTCGACGACAGCATTCTCTTTGTCTTCCTCCTACAAAGAGAATGCTTCGTCTAGTACTTCCAGCTCTGACACGTTGTAGTTGACGTAGTTGTTGTTTATGCGTTTTTTAATGGTCGCCATGACACGGACCCCCCTCAGCACCGACAGCGCAGCCGACCGGTCTTCGTCTGACGTCATAGCGACGTAGGCGTTAGCAGCAAAGCCCAGTACTTTCGCTGCCACTTCGTTAAACAAACTGACCCAGATTTCTGCGCCGATCCAATCCTGCAGGAGGACACGCAGGTTGTATCTGTACGTAGGAGCTCTCTGCCATTTGTGAACTGGACAATAGTAGCCTTGTTTATGCCGCTGGACGCCTTTGGGACACTGCGAGCACGATATATACACAACATATTTCTCCTGCGTGGCACAAGCGACTATAGTTAACGTTCTTGCAAATTTGTAAGTTCCAGCACTTACCTCTGACTGCAATCGTGTCAGGTTCATCATCATCTGTTGTTCTTCTGCAAACTGCTGTGCGGCCATGACTTCGAAGACTTCGAAGACTTGAGCGAGACAGGAGGCAGTCGATCGATCGAGATAGTTGGTTATGGCAGTTAGAGCTGCGAGGCTCTTATATAGCAGGGGCGCTTGCATGGCGCGCCTTTCTTATCTGGCCAGCTGGGGCGCTGGTATGCGTTGCGCTATCGCCGCGCATTCCTATCGTCTGGGCGTTGTTGACGAGCGCGCATTCCCGTCGCCTGGTTTTTTCGAACGAACTCGCGACAATTCACGAGTATCTGACCCAACACGTTCTGTCCAGGCTGTCCAGTGTAGGTGAGCATGCTCCAGAATCCTTCCCTGCTTCTCACGCATTCCATTAACGGCGATGGATATGTGTTTAACAATCGTTTGCGTAATGTCGTATCGCGAAATTTAATCGCAACTAACGCGGTCATTACAAATCGTCTCTGTTTGTTCCATTGTGCACGTAAATGCTCCTTCTCTCGGATGGTCTTGCTAAGGTATTTCGCCTGTAGTCAGGTTCGTGTGGCTAGCATCTTTTCCGCCGTCTCGACATCGCCATAAAAGATGCATTTCCTGTACTGGTATAAACTGGTATAAACTGGTACGCAGCTTCAACGGTGTTAAAAACATGACCCCATACATCTATCCTACACGCGTAGAAGTTAGATAGGAAAGTGTTTCCTCCTCTGAAGTATATAGGACGATTCATTCTGATTTTATGTTGTTCAAAATTACATGCACTGTATTTAATACCGGTGATATTATACAACTAGGACTCGTTGACTTGGTTTTTTACGCGTGATAAATGGGATTTCGGTTTCAGCGTGTGTTAGTTGACACTTCTGCAGCGGTCTTATCGCTGTGAGAGATTGCTTATTGTTTTACGTCGAATGTCTGGAATTCGATGCAACGTTGGTCTAGGACTCACTGACTTGGTTTTTGCTTTCAGCGTCGATTCTCTGACACTTCTGTGACAGACTTAACGAACATGTTTTTCGTTGTGAGGGATTGCTTATTGTTCTAGCGGGTTTGGGAGTTGTTTTTCGCATTCCACTTCGATAAATTTTATTATTATTGTTTCCTAGCGGCTGTCTGGCGTTTCTTTTTCGCATAACTTTCTGACTTTGACAGATTTGTTATTGTGTTATAGTGGCTTATGTCAGCTGTCTGCATTGTTTAACGTTTACTATATAAGGCCGTTCTTAGACTGGGTATTTCTTTATACACTTACCGTCGTTCTGTTGCTGTCGTCGCTGTTGTTGCTTCTGACGTCACGATGCTGTCTACCATTGCGCTCTGCTCCGATATGCTGGTCGTCTACGTCGAACTCGGGGTCGCGTTGAGCCTGCTACTGCATCGCTCGTAAGTACATAATGTCTGTCGTTGTTTGGACGATTGGTAACTAATACATACTCCTATGCTTTTAAAAGCTTTTAAAAGCATCTACATAACACATAGTTTAACTTTAAGAGACATCTTTTATGCGACTGTGGCCTATTTCACAACGCCTAGTAGCCGGTTGCTAGAAGTCTACTCATAAATAACACACGAGCCGAGCCGGGTCATCGGGTCACTGCTATCGTCTGTGCGTGGCCTACTTCCACACGCCGCTTGCTAGCCGGCTGGCAGCCTAGCCATAAATAACACACGAGCCGAGCCGGGTTGTCGGGTCACTGATATCGTCTGTGCGTGACCTACTATCTACACGCCTGCTAGCCGACTGCCACCGGCCTAGCAATAAAAACCATCAGGCCGACTTCACTAGCGAGCCGGGTCGAAAGTACGCCTTTCGTCGTTCTCGGGTTTTTCCATAGCTTATTAACACACGCATGTGTTATTTAAGAAACGTATATAGCATACTTTTAACAAAGTCTCGAATGTACCTTTAACAATGGCTCGATTTTCTTGTGTCTTTCACTCTGGTTTTCAGCTTCCTTAGACGACAGTGGGCAGCTGTGATGGAGGAACTGTGTCGCTATATACCGAGCATACACAATGATGACGACGACGACGATGATGGCTACGACAGCCCTGCGGCTACAGAAAGTTGGGATGATGAATGAAACGATTATGCTTCCTTTCTTGAGCACAGACAAATGTGGGCTGCCGTTATGACGGAACTTAGGATGATTCGTCCACTCGAGCGAGTTGAGATGGAAATGTTGCATGCATGCAACGCCCGAGGCGAGCCACGAATGTCGCTAGCCCGATTAGACAAAGAGGCACTAGCACGCCTGCCGCGCTTTGATGATCGCAGATGGATATGGGAGGCCGTGATGGGCGAATTGATCGAAGCCGTCAAGGCACGTCATGTCCGACGCATGCAACGGCCTAGCAAACTCATAGACAGACGCGGGAAGTCGCTGCCACGCCTGAACTTCGATTGAGATCGAAGAACGATGAACACTATGTTTTAATATAATATATCGATATTTTTAAATAAAGCGAAGAACGATGAACAATATTTATATGACTATGCTTTAATATGATTTGATATATGGCTATTTTTAAATAAAGCAAAGAACGATATTTATATGGCTATTTTTAAATAATTATATTACTATGATCTGATGTGTCGTTATTTTTAAATAATAAAGTTTCTTTGTGACTTCATTCAATGAGGTGTTGTGTCGATTTTGTCGGTTAACGACGCTAGTAAAAGAAATATGACCACGTTTCATCCTGCTACCACATACAATAACGAACGGATGAATATTTATACACACACACACACACACACACACACACACACACACACACACACACACACACACACACACACACACACACACACACACACACACACACACACACACACGCACGCACGCACGCACGCACGCACGCACGCACGCACCCACGCACGCACAAACACACACACACACACACACACACACACACATCCATGTAGGCTACATAATGCAGATAGGGTAACGCGGGCTACAACGCTATAGAATGTAGGCTATAGAATGCGGATAGGGTATCGCGGACGACAATGAGCCAGGTGTTAAATGCCTTGGGGTACAATTAAAATTATCTCGCTCCTTGGGAATTGGGGTAGCGATCACGTTAGGGTAGCGGTCACTTCGTTAGGGTCAGGGGTCACCACTGATGAGGTCAGGTCGGGATCATGTCAAAAAGTTGGGGTTACGACGGTTAGGGTTAGCTCCAGTCGCCGGGGGGCGCTCTAGGGGTATATAGGTCGCAGCTAGGGGGCGCTTAGGGTACCCAGAAGGCTCTGCGACCGGAAGTCACAGGGACCCTCCCTACTGGTCCACTCTTTTGATCGGTCGTTTCCTCTTACTAACTATTTATATCTCTCACGTCCTGGTCCACCTCTCTCACGCCCCGGGCCACCTCTCTCACGTCCCGGTCCACCTCTCTCACGCCCTGGTCCACCTCTCTCACGCCCAGGTCCACCTCTCTCACGTCCCGGTCCATCTTCCTCACGCCCCGGTCCACCTCTCTCACGCCCTGGTCCACCTCTCTCACGCCCCGGTCCACCTCTCTCACGTCCCGGTCCACCTCTCTCACGCCCCGGTCCACATCTCTCACGCCCCGGTCTACATCTCTCTCACGTCCCATCAACCTCTCCCACGTCCCATCCTCCTCTCTCACGTCCCATCCACCTCTCTCACGTCTCGGTCCACCTTTCTCTTGCCCCGATCCACCTCTCTCATGACCCATCCACCTCTCTCACGCCCCGGTCCATCTCAGTCTCGTAGCCCTCCCGCTCCGTCTTGGCCGCCTCTTGACCAGATGACACAGCTATGAGGGTGACTAGAACTAGGCAGAACACCAGGACCAAGTGCGATCGCTTCATCGTGAAGTATGTCTGTCAACACAGCACTGGCTCTAATGATGCTGACTGTTGTCGTGGTGTTTTCAAAATAAAAGTATTTGCATATTGAAAAATGTTGTGCTACACAAAAAGTGGCAGTAGTAATTATGTATTGTTTGCCAATATATTGATGGGAAAACCATAATAATATAATAATAAAATACGATATTTATATAGCGCCATAATCACGTAGTGCTCAATGGCGCTGTACAATAGTCTAAAATGAATTATATATATATATATATATATACACACACACACACACACACACACACACACACACACACACACACACACACACACACACACACACACACACACACACACACACACACACACACACACACACACACACACACACACACACACACACACACACACACACACACACACACACACACACACACACACACACACACACACACACACACACACACACACACACACACACACACACACACACAAACACACACACACACACACACACACATAGGCCTCCCTGTCTAAACAATAGGTTCTGCGCCTGGAAAGTCAGTGGTCGGTGGGACAGCGCCTGCTGTGACTGTGCAGCCCAATTCTGGAGTGACAGTGCTTTTCTCATATTCGGCAGATGTAGGCCGATGAAAGAACTGGTGCACTGTTTTCACGATCCTTTCGTTGTTGTCTCCTCTCCATCCAGGCGCCATATCTCGCGTTCTACGGTATTTGTCTCCCATGGTGTTGTGTCGATGTTGCAGGCCATCATATCACTTCTGCACACATCCTTGAAGCGAAGCATCGGACGGCCTGTTGGTATGGAGCCTATTTTAAGGTCACTGTAGAGGATGTCTTCTGGGATTCGATCATCCTCCATGCGACACACGTGGCTGAGCCATCGCAAGACACGCTCGCTGAGGAGAGAATACATGCTGGGGTGATTGGCAGCTTGAGCACTTCTGTGTTGGAGATGTGGTCTTGCCATTTGATGCCACAGATGCGCCTGAGGTGAAATGTGTTGCGGCGATGCTCCTGTTTGGCATATGTCGTCCATGTCTCACTGCCGTACAGCAGGATGACAAAGGCCTTGTACACTTGAACCCTTGTGTTCAGTGTGAGAGCGCCGATTTCCCACGCCCTACTGGTCATTCTGGACATGGCGGAAGAAGCTTTGCCGATGCGTTTGTTGATCTCGACATCGGTGGACAGGTTGCTGGTGATGGTTGAGCCCAAGTAGGTGAAGTCTTGGACAACTTCTAGGGTGTGTTCGTTGATGTTGATGGATGGAGCGTTGCAGACATCCTGACCCATAATTTTCGTCTTCTTGAGGCTGATCGTCAGGCCAAGTTCTTTACAGGCATCAGCAAACCTGTCTCTTAGTCTCTGAAGGCTTTCTGCGGAATGGGACGTAAGTGCAGCATCATCGGCAAAGAGAAGTTCACGAATGACAACTTTGCGGATTTTACGCTTTGCTTTCAGGCGCTTTGCTTTCAGGCGCTTTGCTTTCAGGCGGGCTTTGCTCTGAAGACTTGCCGTCCGATCTGGTGTGGATGTAGATGCCATCTTCAGAGGTTCCAAACAGGGTGGGCGCGAGGACATAGCCCCGTTTGACTCCGTTCTTGAAAGTGAAACCGTTTGAGACTGCTCCGTCATATCGCACTGCGCTTTTCATGCAAAGGCTGTGATGATGCTCAACAGTTTTGGTGGACAGCAGATCTTTTCCTGTACAGGAATAGGCCACTCCTACTGACAAGGTCGAAGGCCTTGGTCAGATCGATGAAGGCAATGTAGAGGGGCACTTGCTGTTCGCTGCATTTCTCCTGTAGCTGGCGCAGTGATGGTTAACCTGGCTCTGCGGAAGCCAGACTGAGCCTCGGGGAACACTTGCTCTACCAGCTTTTAACAGTGTGTTCAGGACGACTCGCCAAAGGTTTTGCCCACAATGCTGAGCAGAGAGATACCGCGGTATTTACTACAGTCGCCGCGGTCACCCTTGTTCTTGTACATGATTATGATGATAGCATCCCGCATGTCTTGAGGCACTGTGCCCTCCTCCCAGCACTGTGCCCTCCTCCCAGCACTGTGCCCTCCTCCCAGCACTGTGCCCTCTTCCCAGCAATGTGCCCTCCTCCCAGCACTGAGCCCTCCTCCCAGCACTGTGCCCTCATCCCAGCAATGTGCCCTCCTCCCAGCACTGTGCCCTCCTCCCAGCACTGTGCCCTCCTCCCAGCACTGTGCCCTCCTCCCAGCACTGGCAGAGAAGTTCGTGGAGTTTGGTGTGCAGCACAGGCTAGGCTCACTTGATGATTTCTGGGGAAATGCCGTCACTTCCCGGGGCTTTCCCGTGTGCCAGGCGGTCTATGGCGTCACTTCCCGGGGCTTTCCCGTGTGCCAGGCGGTCTATGGCGTCACTTCCCGGGGCTTTCCCGTGTGCCAGGCGGTCTGTGGCGTCACTCCCCGGCGCTTTCCCGTGTGCCAGGCGGTCTGTGGCGTCACTTCCCGGGGCTTTCCCGTGTGCCAGGCGGTCTATGGCGTCACTTCCCGGGGCTTTCCCGTGTGCCAGGCGGTCTGTGGCGTCACTGAGCACGATCTAGAAGTGTAATATGATCGATCGCGTCAAATGCCGTCGACAAATCTAAAAGAACAAGGGCGGCGAGGGATCCATCGAGTGTGCTGAGGATGTAGCTTTGTACTTTCAGTCGCGCGGTTTCTGTAGAATGCTGTTTCCGGTATGCTGACTGAATAAACTCGTGTAAGTTGTGTAGATGTTGCTCTTGGCGTGCATCCACAACTTTTTCCAATATGTTGGAGACGAATGTCAAGTTTGATATTGGGCGGTAATTTTTGAGGATGTTCTGATCTAGATTTGTCTTCTTTTACCGCGGCCGAATAGTCAGTAGGCACACTGGAGGTGGCGAGCGACTTGTTCACGAATTATTTGGTGAGGACAAGATTATGCGGAGTATTTATTGTTCTGTCGCCGGAGAGAACGAGGTAGGCGGTAGTAGTTAGTGGAAGTTTCTGAGACATCAATTCCGGCACCCATGTGTCTGAACGACTTCCGGGTGCGCGCGCAGCCAATCAGAGCGCCCCCTGACGGTTGTAGGAACACCACAAACCGTGCGTAGCGCCCCCTAGCGACTGTAGGAGTACCGAAAGATAACTAGTAGCCTTCGATAGTGGACATAGGAACGACTGCCCGTTAACAGTGGTCATTAACAGTGGTCATTACTAACTGAGATCAAAGGACCTAACGAGGAGACGAGAAACGAACAGAACACGGTATCGTACGGGTGCACACGTATTTTTATTGAACAAGCAGCAGCAGCATGACGATACAATATGCATTAATAACTGAGATGAAAGAGTAAGTTAACAGTGGTCATTACTAACTGAGATCAAAGGACCTAACGAGGAGACGAGAAACGAACAGAACACGGTATCTTACGGGTGCACTCGTATTTTTATTGAACAAGCAGCAGCAGCAGCAGCAGCAGCAGCAGCAGCAGCAGCAGCAGCAGCAGCAGCAGCAGCAGCAGCAGCAGCAGCAGCAGCAGCAGCAGCAGCAGCAGCAGCAGCAGCAGCAGCAGCAGCAGCAGCAGCAGCAGCAGCAGCAGCAGCAGCAGCAGCAGCAGCAGCAGCAGCAGCAGCAGCAGCATGAATGTGTCTGAACGACTTCCGGTTGCGCGCGCAGCCAATCAGAGCGCCCCCTGACGGTTGTATGAACACCACAAACCGTGCGTAGCGCTTCCTAGCGACCATCTCCGAACCTCTAAGATCGAAGAACCAGTGATCGAAACGATCGGGGAACCTCTAAGATCGATCGGAGCACTATATTGTTCCGATCAGTGCGATGCTATCCTATATTTGAGTCGATGTGGTAATCAGTGCGACGCTGTCCTTTATTCGAGCCGATGTGGTAATCGGCGTCAAGCATGTTGTTGTAACTCGATACCTAGCGGACTACAAACGGACTCGTTTTTACCAGTAGACGGCTGCGTTGTGTTGTAGGCCGAAGCATTGAGTTCTGAACCGTTTGGAACCTTAGCAGCTCGCAGGAAATAAGCGTGTGGAAACTGACAGGACGAAGGTAATGTATGGTGGATTGTTGCTCAATATTGAATGGCTATTATAAATACGATGTATGGAGACTTGTAATATATTCGTGACCTCTCGATACGGACTGAATCGATTGAAACTTTCGTTAATACGAGCGTGTGAGAAAAGTAACTTTTTTAAATAGCGTTAGACCACAGTGTAGACCAATGCATGTTGCTGTAACTCGATACCTAACCGAAACAGTGGACTCGTTTTTAAATAGCGTTAAATCACAGCGTAGACCGATGCATGTTGTTGTAACTCGACACCTAACAGAAACAGTCGATTCGTTTTTTAAGTAGACAGCTGCGTTCTGTTGTAGGCTGAAGTGGCTGGTTTATCGTCGAATTCGAGCCATGGCTGGTCGAAATATTCGCAATGGAACAGCGTACGGAAGCGAGACTGTGGTTGGAATTTATTCGTGTTGCAAGCGGTTGGACTTTGTGCGATGTATTA
The DNA here is from genome assembly GCA_963662155.1 of Lamellibrachia columna. Lineage (NCBI taxonomy): Eukaryota > Metazoa > Annelida > Polychaeta > Sabellida > Siboglinidae > Lamellibrachia > Lamellibrachia columna. Next base: position 61,867,268 of record OY759263.1, read on the forward strand.
AGAACGACCGTGTAATAAAAGTAGCATTGTCCCTACAACTGCAGTACACGATTAGAATACACAGTTACTGCTCAACCAGGACACAGCTCGAATACATGGTCGCTGCTGTATCTCCAGCACACAGCTGTAAGATGTAGTCACTACAACTCCAGTACACAAATATAATACACAGTTACTGCTAGAATACATGGCCAGTGAACCCTCAGTACACATCTAGAATATATAGTCAATACACACTCTGTACACAGCTAAAATACAAAATATTCACAGTATCTCCAGTACATAGCTATAATGCATTGTCCCTACAACTCCAGTACACGATTAGAATACACAGTTACTGCTCAACCAGGACACAGCTCGAATACATGGTCGCTGCTGTATCTCCAGCACACAGCTGTAATATATAGTCACTACAACTCCAGTACACAATTATAAAACACAGTTACTGCTAGAATACATGGCCAGTGCACCCTCAGTATACATCTAGAATATATAGTCACTACACACTCTGTACACAGCTAAAATATAAAATATTCACAGTATCTCCAGGACATAGCTATATTGCATTGTCACTACAACTCCAGTACACGATGAGAATACACAGTTACTGCTCACCGAGGACACAGCTGGAATACGGGTGAATCACGCGGACGCACTGCTGTTTACGAGATTGCAACCAGGCACCTGGAGAACTGCGCAATAACAGTGCACCGGTCGACACTCGACGACAATAGCGAAAACATTACGCGCTGTTCAACGGCAACGAGCCAAGCAAAACTGCGCAATACGACGACAATAGCGAAAACATCACGCGCTGTTCAACGGGCAACGAGCCAAGCAAAACTGTGCAATACTACTGACACAGCTCGAATACATGGTTGCTGCTGTATCTCCAGCACACAGCTGTAAGATATAGTCACTACAACTCCAGTCCACAATTAGAATACACAGTTACTGCTAGAATACATGGCCAGTGCACCCTCACTACACATCTAGAATATATAGTCACTACACACTCTGTACACAGCTAAAATACAAAATATTCACAGCATCTCCAGTACATAGCTATAATGCATTGTCACTACAACTCCAAGACACGATTAGAATAAACAGTTACTGCTCACCCAGGACACAGCTCGAATACATGGTCGCTGCTGTATCTCCAGCACACAGCTGTAAGATATAGTCACTACAACTCCAGTACACAATTAGAATACACAGTTACTGCTAGAATACATGGCAAGTGCACCCTGAGTACACATCTAGAATATATAGTCACTACACACTCTGTACACAGCTAAAATACAAAAATATTCAAAGTATCTCCAGTACATAGCTATAATGCATTGTCACTACAACTCCAAGACACGATTAGAATAAACAGTTACTGCTCACCCAGGACACAGCTCGAATACATGGTCGCTGCTGTATCTCCAGCACACAGCTGTAAGATATAGTCACTACAACTCCAGTACACAATTATAATACACAGTTACTGCTAGAATACATGACCAGTGCACCCTCAGTACACATCTAGAATATATAGTCACTACACACTCTGTACACAGCTAAAATACAAAATATTCACAGTATCTCCAGGACATAGCTATATTGCATTGTCACTACAACTCCAGTACACGATTAGAATACACAGTTACTGGTCACCGAGGACACAGCTGGAATACGGGTGAATCACGCGGACGCACTGCTGTTTACGAGATTGCAACCAGGCACCTGGAGAACTGCGCAATAACAGTGCACCGGTCGACACTCCACGGCAATAGCGAAAACATTACGCGCTGTTCAACGGGCAACGAGCCAAGCAAAACTGTGCAATACTACTGACACAGCTCGAATACATGGTCGCTGCTGTATCTCCAGCACATAGCTGTAAGATGTAGTCACTACAACTCCAGTCCACAATTAGAATACACAGTTACTGCTAGAATACATGGCCAGTGCACCCTCACTACACATCTAGAATATATAGTCACTACACACTCTGTACACAGCTAAAATACAAAATATTCACAGTATCTCCAGTACATAGCTATAATGCATTGTCACTACAACTGCAGTACACGATTATAATACACAGTTACTGCTCACCCAGGACACAGCTGGAATACATGGTTGCTGCACCCTCAGTACATAACTGGAATACATAGTCACTACACCCTCAGTACATAGCTAGAATACAAAATCACACAATTTCGCACAACTTCACACAACTTTGCACAACATTACACAACTTCACACGACTTCGCACAACGTCGCACAACTTCGCACAACTTCACACAACTTCATACAACTTCTGGCGAGCAAACTAACAAAATGACACCATCTCAGCATGCATTTATTTATTTTATGACACTGTCTCCAGCCTGCCTTACTTTTTCTCAGCATCTCAGCATATATGTCTGTACTTTATGACACTGTCTCTAGCTTGCCTTGCTCTGTCTCACCATCTCATAGACTGTCACACGCAACTTGAAGAAGGTGTTGTATTCTCGTTAGTGACACCCCTCTACATATAGACACGCTCCATTGAGTAGTAGTGAATCGAGTGTACCCATTACCTTCTGGTTACCACACCTCACCACCCCCACCATAGAGTAATGAGACGAGGGCGCTGATACAGGAGCGCGCGCGCGATTACAGGAAAAAGGTGTATTACGCGGGAAAAGATGTAGAATACACAGTTACTGCTAGAATACATGGCCAGTGCACCTTCAGTTATGTTACAGAAACCAGAAGTGAATTTCAAAAGCCAGCTTGTGCTGGAAATGGCTACAGGAAGGCGACGGACCAGATACCAGCAGATGATGACATCATTTATTTGGACAGTATGACGCTTCCGGATCAAAGCCAAACGGAAGTTCGGAGGCTGACAACGTCGTTAACCAAGCCAAAAGTTAATGTAAATATAGGATGTTGGAATGTGAGAACGTTATACTCTATAGGGAAATCAGCCCAGCTTGCAAGAGAAATGGACAAATATAAAATAGATGTCATGGGCATTAGTGAATGCAGATGGATGGGACAAGGAAAAGTCAAGATGAACACCGGAGAGAGCATAATTTTTTCAGGGAGAGAAGACAACATACACAGACACGGAGTAGCAATAATGATGACGAAGAAAGCAGAACAAGCATTGCTGGAATGGAAAGCTATCAGTGATAGAATTATTTATGCTAGATTCTTCTCCATGTATGTAAAGTTATCGATCATACAAGTCTATGCACCAACAAATGAAGCCAGCGTCGAAGATAAAGACAATTTCTATGAACAGCTCCAGACAGTTGTGGACAGTGTTCATAAGCATGACATACTCTTAGTAATGGGGGATTTAAATGCCAAAGTTGGAGAAGACAACGACGGATATGAAAACATAATAGGAAGCCATGGAGTAGGTGAAAGAAATGACAATGGAGAAAGACTTGTTGACTTCTGCGGACTCAATAACCTCGTGGTAACAGGTACCATTTTCCCACATAAACTTATACATAAACAGACATGGACATCTCCAGGAGGAAAGACAAAAAATCAAATAGACCATGTGTTAGTGAGTAGGCAACACCGGACATCAGTAATGGACACTAGGGCCATAAGAGGAGCCGACATTGCGAGTGACCACCAATTAGTGCGATCAAAAATCAAGCTGAAACTAAAGAGAAAACAAAAGAACAAGGCGATCAGAAAGAAATTTGATATAATCAAGTTACAGCACCCAGCTATTAAAGCCCAATTCTCACTGAAGTTACGCAACAAATATGATATATTACAAGACTACGAAGAAACAGGCGACGAAGAAGTTGAGAAACAATGGCAAGACTTTGAGGATGCATACAAAGAAACAGCTCAAGAAGTACTGGGGTACAAAAAGAAAGGGCAAAAACCATGGATCAGCAAGGAGTCGTGGGAGTTAGTAGAAGAGAGAAAACGACTGAAGAACAACATCGAGCAGACAAAGTCAGACAGGATTAAGCAGAATTACATGGATAAATATAGGTGTAAAGACAAAGAAGTGAAGAAGAGCATGAGACAAGACAAGAGGAAGTGGGTTGACCACCTTGCCATGGAAGCAGAGGAAGCAGCACATAATGGAAGAATGAAAGAAGTGTATGATATTACAAAAACCCTCAGTAATGACAAACGTAAGACAACAAATGCAGTGAAAGACAAAGGTGGAAACTTAATAACGGAAGGATTGGCCAGAAGGAAGCGATGGAAAGAACACTTTGAGGAAATCCTTAATAGACCTATACCTGATGACCCTGTAACATATGTGGAGATAGATCCGATCATAAACGAAATCAGCACTGACCCAATAACAAAGGCAGAAATTAGAACAGCGCTAAGGAAGATGAAAAACGGGAAAGCAGGGGGCAAGGACGAAATTACAGCAGAATTATTAAAAGCAGACATGAATACAACAGAGAAATGGCTTGTCAAATTATTCAGAACATTTTGGGAACAAGAGAAAGTGCCAAAAACGTGGAAGCAGGGACTGATCGTTAAAATACCGAAGAAAGGTGACCTGACAGAGTGCGGGAATTGGAGAGGAATTACTTTGACATCTGTTCCTAGTAAAGTATTCGGAAGAGTACTCATTGACAGAATAAGAGATGGAGTTAACAGCAAGTTGAGAGACGAACAAGCAGGTTTCAGAAGTGGGAGAGGCACAGTAGAACATATATTTATTTTACGAAATATTATAGAACAGGTAGTGGAATGGCAGGCATCTCTATACATCACGTTTGTGGATTTTGAAAAAGCATTTGACTCAGTGCACCGAGAGAGTCTATGGAAAATTATGGAGAGCTATGGAATTCCATGCAAGATAATCCACATGGTACAGATGTTATACGAAGATAGTGAATGTGCAGTGTTAGACGAAGGTGAGGAATCTGAGTGGTTCAAGGTCAAAACTGGAGTTAAACAAGGAGATGTAATGTCTGGATTTATCTTCTTGATAGTAGTGGACTGGATAATGAGAAACACAACAGCGGGAAACAAAACAGGAATAAGATGGAACTTCACGTCAAAACTAGAGGACCTGGACTTTGCCGACGACATAGCACTCATGTCATCATGCTACACACACATGCAAACAAAGACAAGACAACTGAATCAATTTGCAGCAAGGACAGGACTAAGAATAAATAAAAAGAAAACTCAAATATTGAGGATAAACAGCAAGTGCGAAAACAGAATACTAATCGATGATCAAGAGCTAAAGGAAGTGGACAAGTATAACTACCTTGGTGCGAACGTTAGTAAGCAAGGAGGAGGCGGCGATGACATTGTTAACAGAATTTGTAAAGCGAGGGTATCCTTCATGAAACTAAAGCAGATATGGAGTTCAAATATATACACATTGAGATCGAAATTGAGGCTTTTTAACACACTTGTTAAACCAGTGTTGTTGTATGGAAGTGAAACATGGAAAATTAACGAAGGAGACAACAGAAAGTTAGATACATTTTTTTTCAAGTGTTTAAGACGAATCCTACAAATTCGATGGCCATACGTTGTATCAAATCGAGATATTCTGGCAAAAACAAGATTAAAGACAATCAGCACTGAGGTCAAGATAAGAAGATGGAAGTGGGTAGGACATATCCTACGAATGGAGAAGAACAGCAATTGTGAGACTGCACTGACCTGGACGCCTGAAGGTAAAAGAAAGGTTGGGCGACCAAAGACAACGTGGCGATCAACTATTGAAAATGAAAGACGTATACTGGGGTGGAATAGCTGGAACGAAGCCAGACGTGTAGCAGCTGACAGAACAAGATGGAGGAGATTCACTTCGGCCTTATGGGCCACTGGGCCCGAAGAGGATAGGTAGGTAGGTAGTAGGCACCTTCAGTACACATCTAGAATATATAGTCACTACACACTCTGTACACAGCTAAAATACAAAATATTCACAGTATTTCCAGTACATAGCTATAATGCATTGTCACTACAACTCCAGTACACGATTAGAATACAGTTACTGCTCACCCAGGACACAGCTCGAATACATGGTCACTGCTGTATCTCCAGCACACAGCTGTAAGATATAGTCACTACAACTCCAGTACACAAATATAATACACAGTTACTGCTAGAATACATGGCCAGTGCACCCTCAGTACACATCTAGAATATAAAATATAGTCACTACACACTCTGTACACAGCTAAAATACAAAATATTCACAGTATCTCCAGTACATAGCTATAATGCATTGTCACTACAACTCCAGTACACGATTAGAATATACAGTTACTGCTCAGCTCGAATACATGATCTCTGCACCCTCAGTACATAACTGGAATACACAGTCACTACACCCTCAGTACATTCCATAGAGACAGAGACCTATGGCCGCTAGAATTTCTGATACATACCTCGATCCATAGAGTAGTAGTGAGTCGAATGTACCAATTACCTTCTGGTTTCCACACCTAACCACCCCCACCATAGAGTAATGAGAGGAGTACAGCCATCTGACCACCCCCACACACGCTTAGTGTTGTATTCTCGCTAGTGACACCCATCTACATATGGACAAGCTCCATAGAGTAGTAGTGAGTCGAGTGTAGCCATTATCTTCTGGTTCCCACACCTCACCACCCCCACCATAGAGTAATGGTACAGTCGCCAGGGGGCGCAGGGGCGCGCGCGATTACACACAACATTACACAACTTCACACGACTTCGCACAACGTCGCACAACTTCGCACAACTTCACACAACTTCATACAACTTCTGGCGAGCAAACTAACAAAATGACACCATCTCAGCATACATTTATTTATTTTATGACACTGTCTCCAGCCTGCCTTACTTTTTCTAAGCATCTCAGCATATATTTCTGTACTTTATGAAACTGTCTCTAGCCTGCCTTGCTCTGTCTCACCATCTCATAGACTGTCACACGCAACTTGAAGAAGGTGTTGTATTCTCGTTAGTGACACCCCTCTACATATAGACACGCTCCATTGAGTAGTAGTGAATCGAGTGTACCCATTACCTTCTGGTTACCACACCTCACCACCCCCACCATAGAGTAATGAGACGAGGGCGCTGATACAGGAGCGCGCGCGAGATTACAGGAAAAAGGTGTATTACGCGGGAAAAGGTGTAGAATACACAGTTACTGCTAGAATACATGGCCAGTGCACCTTCAGTATACATCTAGAATATATAGTCACTACACACTCTGTACACAGCTAAAATACAAAATATTCACAGTATCTCCAGTACATAGCTATAATGCATTATCACTACAACTCCAGTACACGATTAGAATACACAGTTACTGCTCACCCAGGACACAGCTCGAATACATGGTCACTGCTGTATCTCCAGCACACAGCTGTAAGATATAGTCACTACAACTCCAGTACGCAAATATAATACACAGTTACTGCTAGAATACATGGCCAGTGCACCCTCAGTACACATCTAGAATATAAAATATAGTCACTACACACTCTGTACACAGCTAAAATACAAAATATTCACAGTATCTCCAGTACATAGCTATAATGCATTGTCACTACAACTCCAGTACACGATTCGAATGTACAGTTACTGCTCAGCTCGAATACATGGTCTCTGCACCCTCAGTACATAACTGGAATACACAGTCACTACACCTTCAGTACATTCCATAGAGACAGAGACCTATGGCAGCTAGAATTTCTGATACATACCTCGATCCATAGAGTAGTAGTGAGTCGAATGTACCAATTACCTTCTGGTTTCCACACCTAACCACCCCCACCATAGAGTAATGAGAGGAGTATAGCCATCTGACCACCCCTACACACGCTTGGTGTTGTATTCTCGCTAGTGACACCCATCTACATATGGACAAGCTCCATAGAGTAGTAGTGAGTCGAGTGTAGCCATTATCTTCTGGTTCCCACACCTCACCCCCCACCATAGAGTAATGGTACAGTCGCCAAAGGGAAAATGGTGTTTAGCCAAGGTGGCATTATCATGCGCCCACACCGATCATCACTGGCCGACACCATGGTGACAAAGTTGATCTACCTTAAATGTAACATGCAGGTCTAGATCTAGAAATAGGTAACACCTGTGTTACCATTGTTTGTCGTCAGAACACGTTCATTGATTTTTTTATACAAGCCATTCCAAGTCTCCGTTATTTATTGAGCTACAATAAATATTGTAGATAATATGTTACATTCCTGTTTAATGTTGTGTTGTGGATAGGGGTGTAGGAATTCAATCTTGTTGCTTGTTGTGTAGGTTCTTCTCTCGATCTGGCGATCAATGTCGTATCGTCTCCGTAGCGTAAATTCCACACAGCCCGGCCTCCGATGACACAACCGGATCATTCATTGAACTGAGCGTCGACCATGAGCCTGATCTTCGCACCACAGACATTTAAAGACATCGGTGAGAGAATGCACCATTGTCGTACACCTTTTTCGAACCGGAAACAGTATGTATGTGTACCGTCGACACGTATGACACCTATAGCTCTACTGTACAACATTTCGACCAACCATACCAGGTGCGTGATACTCCAAATTCGATAAGTGTCTCCCATAGCGTGTTATGATCCACAGTGTCAAAAGCCACAGTTTACGAACATGATCTATATTTGTCCATTCTGCCTTTTTGTTGTCTTTTCAATGATGTTTCTCAGTGTGAGGATCGCATCAGTTGTTCCTTTGCCGTTGACGAATCCATACTGTTCTTCTGCAATTTCTGATATAATGTAATATGACATCCGTTGTCGAATGATCTCAAGCAGGACTTGTGAGGCTGAATGATCTCAAGCAGGACTTGTGAGGCTGAATGATCTCAAGCAGGACTTGTGAGGCTGAATGATCTCAAGCAGGACTTGTGAGGCTGAATGTGCGATGTTTCTTACAATTGTGAGTCCCTAGTATTTTCGGTTGTGTAATCAGTTTTGACCGAACCCAATCCTCTGGCCATTCAGCAGTTTCCAAAATATAATTGATGATGCTCTTTAGCACCATAACTGTGAGCATTTCAGCGGGAATGCCATCGAACTGTTTTGTTATTCTTCATCATTTGCACTGCCGTCTTGATCTCGGAGATCAGAATCTCAGGTTCTAACTATGTTGGTTGTGTTGGTAATACTGTTACGATGTTGGTTAAATTTATGTATTTGCTGTACAACTTCCAAACTCGAACCAGCGCTCTTTGATCTTTTCAGCTTCGTAACTGCGTTAATTATTTTCTGCTTTGATGTCGACGCCTGATTGTGTGCCCCGTTTGCGACTGGTCGTTCTCATCAATTGGTACACATTTCTAGTTTTTTTGCCTGTTTTGAAAACCGGCTCAGCTTCCGTTCCAAACATTAATCAACAACTCACTCCAATGTTATCTGATTGATGCTTGGATCGTGATAGCAGTCTGATGTATTATCAACCAGTATTTTATTTCCGACAATACAGTGTTCCGCGATATCAATAATTGTACCGTGTAAAAATAGGCTATGTCATAAAATACTTACACGTTGAAAACAGGGAAGAGAAATATATTGCTTAGGCAAAGCTCACACTGCAATGTTCGACAAGACACTAACAATGGTGGAATTATGTAAACAAATTGGTTTTGTCAAGGTGGTTGAATGCATCCCAATACATGTTGGAAAGAACACTTCTGTTACGGGGCAAGTGTAAAGCGTTGCGATTTGACTTGAGAACTGGATGCCCCCTAAGATAAGAACACACAAAGAATATGAGGAATCATTAATCATTGGAAATGTATGCGTATTCCATAATATCGATTGCTCGTTGTTTTGTTCCGCCATCTTCTTATCGAATTGATGTTCGTGAATTCCAAATCTCGTGTGCAGACACACAGACACATAAATACACATAGCAGGTTCTTGTTCAGACAATCGCAATGACTAACCATACGTCACTAAACGATTCAGGACTTGGTTGCTCATGACAAAGATCTGTCTGAAATGTGGCACCGCTAATTATGGTAAAAATCACGGTAACAGTTGTAGTAAGTATGCATGTATGTAACTATAATCGAGCTAGCGTATGTTTGTATATTTGTTCACGTTTTCCTCCTAGACGGTTTGCACCTCGGGCGCCAAACTTTCAGGGATTCATCTACGACCCCACGCATGAAACATACTGCCTTTATTTTTTTTAGAAATACCCCGTATAGCAAGGGTTCTTGGTGGTTTTTATGGTAAATTAATTGTTCGCTACGTAAAACGTTAACTTCCAACAATCGCAGAAACCACGCGCACGCGGCGAATACTTCGGCACATAAATCATTTGAGAGTACGTAGCGCCATCTGGTACATAACATTGAACTATGTGGGCGGTTTATATTAATTATAGTAGAAAACACGCGTAGCAATTGTACAATTGTACGCCAGTGTGTATGTAGCGCCCTCTGGCACACAACATCGATTAGTTTGCTTGACAACGGCGACATGACTAAGACGCTGACACAAGGAAGGAAGATGTAGACATTGTTTTCTAGCCATATTCTTAAAAAGCGATCACATATTTGGTAAACATTGCTATCATGACTGTCACGTTTTTATTTTTATTTTATTAATGAAAGTAATAATTTATGTGAAAAAATGTGAGGTCGTATGAGAAAACAATTGTGTTGAAATCTCAGAGCAATCCATTGAGAGGAAGTGGCAGCTTACACGGGACAACGTTTACCATTATTCATATAATACCGATTGTCATACAATTTTCAATGTGACCTATTCATCAGACAAGGTTTATTTACTGAACATTTTAGCTTATTCAACCAGTTAGGGTAAGGGTTAGATATATGGTTTGAGGTGAGGGTTGTGGTTAGGGAATTCTAACAGGTTGATTGGGCAAATGTTTCGGTGAATAAACCAAAAAAGGTCACAGTGAAAAATTTAGAAAAAACGGAGCGGCGTTGCATAGGAGAAAAGGCAGCCCCTGCACAAGCCTATGACTCCCTGCACTACCCAGTCAATGACTACCTGCACTACCCAGTCAATGACTCCCTGCACTACCCAGTCAATGACTCCCTGCACTACCCAGTCAATGACTCCCTGCACTACCCAGTCAATGACTCCCTGCACAACCCAGTCAATTACTCCCTGCAATATCCAGTCAATGACTCCCTGCACTACCCAGTCAATGACTCCCTGCACCACCCAGTCAATGACTCCCTGCACTACCCAGTCACTACCCTGCACTACCCAGTCAATGACTCCTTGCACTACCCAGTCAATGACTCCCTGCACCACACAGTCAATGACTCCCTGCACTACCCAGTCAATGACTCCCTGCACCACCCAGTCAATGACACCTTGCACTACCCAGTCAATGACTCCCTGCACAACCCAGTCAATGACTCCCTGCACCACCCAGTCAATGACTCCCTGCACTACCCAGTCAATGACTCCCTGCACTACACAGTCAATGACTCCCTGCACAACCCACTCAATGACTCCCTGCACCACCCAGTCAATGACTCCCTGCACCACCCAGTCAATGACTCCCTGCACCACCCAGTCAATGAGTCCCTGCACTATCCAGTCAATGACTCCCTGCACTACACAGTCAATGACTCCCTGCACCACCCAGTCAATGACTCCCTGCACTACCCAGTCAATGACTCCCTGCACTACCCAGTCAATGACTCCCTGCACTACCCAGTCAAAGACTCCCTGCACTACTAAGTCAATGACACCCTGCACCACCCAGTCAATGACTCCCTGCACTACCCAGTCAATGACACCCTGCACCACCCAGTCAATGACTCCTTGCACTACCCAGTCAATGACTCCCTGCACCACCCAGTCAATGACTCCCTGCACCACCCAGTCAGTGACTCCCTGCACAACACAGTCAATGACTCCCTGCACCACCCAGTCAATGACTCCCTGCACTATCCAGTCAATGACACCCTGCAATACCCAGTCAATGACTCCCTGTACTACCCAGTCAATGACTCCCTGCACTACCCAGTCAATTACTCCCTGCACCACCCAGTCAATGACTCCCTGCATTACCCAGTCAATGACTCCCTGCACTACCCAGTCAATGACTCCCTGCCCTACCCAGTCAATGACTCCCTGCACTACCCAGTCAATGACTCCCTGCACAACCCAGTCAATTACTCCCTACACCACCCAGTCAATGACTCCCTGCACTACCCAGTCAATGACTCCCTGCACCATCCAGTCAATGACTCCCTGCACTACCCAGTCAATGACTCCCTGCACAACCCAGTCAATGACTCCCTGCACCACCCAGTCAATGACTCCCTGCACTACCCAGTCAATGACTCCCTGCACTACCCAGTCAATGACTCCCTGCCCTACCCAGTCAATGACTCCCTGCACTACCCAGTCAATGACTCCCTGCACAACCCAGTCAATTACTCCCTACACCACCCAGTCAATGACTCCCTGCACTACCCAGTCAATGACTCCCTGCACCATCCAGTCAATGACTCCCTGCACTACACAGTCAATGACTCCCTGCACTACCCAGTCAATGACTCCCTGCACTACCCAGTCAATGACTCCATGCACTACCCAGTCAATGACTCCCTGCACTACCCAGTCAATGACTCCCTGCACCAACCAGTCAATGACTCCCTGCACCACCCAGTCAATGACTCCCTGCACAACCCAGTCAATGACCCCCTGCACTACCCAGTCAATGACTCCCTGCACTACCCAGTCAATGACTCCCTGCCCTACCCAGTCAATGACTCCCTGCACTACCCAGTCAATGACTCCCTGCACCACCCAGTCAATGACTCCCTGCACTATCCAGTCAATGACTCCCTGCACTACCCAGTCAATGACTCCCTGCACCACCCAGTCAATGACTCCCTGCACTACCCAGTCAATGACTCCCTGCACCACCCAGTCAATGACTCCCTGCACTACCCAGTCAATGACTCCTTGCACTACCCAATCAATGATTCCCTGCACAATGGAGTGGTGACAGTGGGTAACAACGAGACCACGCTTCACGGGAACGCCTACACAGAATGGAGTGGTGACAGTAGGTAACAACGAGACCACGCTTCACGGGAACGCCTACACAGAATGGAGTGGTGACAGTGGGTAACAACGAGACCACTCTTCACGGGAACGTCTACACACAATGGAGTGGTGACAGTGGGTAACAACGAGACCACTCTTCACGGGAGAGAGCGGGAGAGAGAGAGAGAGAGAGAGAGAGGGGGGGGATAGAGGGAGAGAGGGAGATTTAGATAACTTTAAAGACAGGCAGAATGTCTGACAGAGACAGAGAGACAGAGTAACACAGAGGAGATGTATTATTTATAGAGAACCGACGGGGTCAGCGCTCAAGAACAATTTTATTTAGTTTACACTAATAAATCAAACTCATATATATATATATATATATATATATATATATATATATATATATATATATATATATATATATATATATATATATATATATATATATTAATCCGGTCCGGTGTTTCTTTTTAGTTATTGTTGTAAGCAGGGGTTCGCCTCCGTAAGTGTCTTTGGTCTGCGTCTGTATTCACAATGCCGTGTTTATTTTGTGGCGTACCTGTGTTGCCCTACAGTTAGGGTCTTCCTGTGTCTCTATTCTATTCGGTATGCCCGAGATCATTGCTTATTTGTAGCCCTTTGTGCTACCGCCAGCTCACGGTCCTGTAGCACACCTGATGTATGAATTGTGTAAACGAATGTGTACCTTTCCGAGCGTATTCATTTGGATACGGAGTGTATACACTACATTAATGCCATTCATTATAAGTTCATACATAGAAACAACTTGGAAATAACTCATACGAAATCGTGTTAAGTGCATCTACGTCGTATAATTATATATGCGTTTATATGCGATATGTACATGAAGGATGGGCTTCATTTAAGTGGAAAGGGGGCGGCAGTATTCGCGGACAAACTTTCAGCAGCAGTAGATAGTGACTTGGGTACAATGACAAATATTTTTGGAAGTAAACATTCTTTAAACTAGAAGTGCAGGGGGGTTACCTAGAGGTGTCTCAAGCAGAACAAGAGGCCACTAGCACAGATAAACCAATATCAAATCATCCGAAAAACATCTCTGAAAAAGGTTATAGATGCGTATGTTTAAATGCAAGGAGCATAGTAAATAAGAAAAACGAATTAAACATTATGGTAGAAGATATTGACCCTCACATAATTGGTATAACTGAATCATGGGCCAACATAGATATAACAGATGCTGAATTAGGGCTGACAGGATATGTAATGTTTAGGAAAGATCGAATAGGAAGAAGGGGCGGGGGAGTTATTTTATATGTTAAAGAATATATTCAGGATTGTGAAATAAAACTAGAAAGGGAAGCAGATTGCGATGAAGCTGTTTGGTGCAAAATTGTTTCAGGAAATTCAAAATTAACTATTGGATTAGTTTACCGAAGTCCAAACATAAACGAAGAGGACAACACAAAAATAAAAAACGCTATAAAGGAAGTTAGTAAAGGGGAATGTATCATAATGGGAGATTTTAACCATGGACACATACAATGGAATTCTCTAGAGAGCACAGGGATTGAGGACCAACAATTTCTATTTTTAATCCAGGATAGCTGTCTTACTCAGCACGTACTAGAACCAACCAGGGGAGAAAATGTATTAGATATAGTTTTGTCATCACAAAAAGAATTATTGGACAATGTAAAAATATTTGAACCATTGGGTAATAGTGACCATAATCAAATACATTTTGACATCAATGTAAAATCAGAAAGTAAAAATAAGAAAACGTACAAGAGAAACTTCCACAAAGGTAACTACAAAGATATGAGAAAATACTTAGCAAAGCTAGATTGGAATAACATGCTGATGAATAAGACCGCAATTGAATGTTGGAATATTCTAAAATATGAAATTGAGAGTATCATCGATAAATTTGTTCCCTTCCAAAAACAAGGAAAACGGTGTAGAAAGAAACACTTGTCAAAAGAGGCTATTAGAAAAATAATGCTAAAACAAACTATGTGGAGGGTTTATAGGCGTACCAGAAAGGACGAAGACTATGCGAAATACAAAGAGGCAGTTAATGCAGCTACAACTGAAATCAGACAATCTAAAAGAAGCTATGAGCAAAAACTAGCATGTAACATAAAAAATGACAGTAATAGTTTTTATGCATATGTCAGGAGTAAACAAAACGTACAAGACAAGGTTGGACCTCTAGAAGACAGTGCTGGAAATATAATATCACAGGGGTTTTTAATGGCGGAAGACCTAAATGGTTACTTCAGTTTAGTGTTTACCAAAGAAGATATTAGTTCATTACCAGTTGCTGATGCTAAATTTCAGGGGGCTAAATCTGACTATTTAGGTCCGTTAGTTGTAACTCCAGAATTGGTAGCTAAGAAAATGAAGGCAATGAAGGATAACAAATCACCGGGAGTGGATGGGATTCCTCCAAAATTACTAATGGAAACAGTAGAACAAATCAGTATACCACTTGCAAGAGTATTCAACTTGTCATTAAAAGAGGGAGTTGTTCCGTTTGAATGGAAAGAAGCAAACATCATACCATTATTTAAAAAGGGTTCGAGAAATAAGTCAGAGAATTACAGACCAGTGAGTTTAACGTCAGTGATTTGTAAATTATTAGAAAGGTTAATTAAAGACCATATGGTGGACTTCCTCGTTAAGCATAAATTATTAAATTCATCTCAACATGGATTCCTTAAAGCGAGGTCATGCTTAACAAATATGTTATGTTTTTTGGAAGAAATCACTAAGTGGATAGACGTGGGATCGCCAGTAGATATTATCTACTTAGATTTTCAGAAAGCTTTTGACAAAGTGCCACATCAAAGATTACTACTTAAATTAAAAGCCCATGGTATCGGGGATAGCATAACTGACTGGATAGAACAATGGCTGACTGACAGAAGACAACGAGTTGTAGTAGATGGAGAAGTTTCAAATTGGAAATCGGTTTTGAGTGGGGTACCTCAAGGATCAGTATTAGGACCTATATTATTCTTAATTTATATCAATGACTTGGACGACAGTATAACAAGTAACGTACTGAAATTTGCGGATGACACAAAACTGTTTAGAAAGGTTAATACTGATGGTGAGAAACAACATTTACAAAACGATCTAGACAGATTAGTGAAATGGTCTGAGAAATGGCAGATGTTGTTCAATTTTGGGAAATGTAAATGCCTACATACAGGACATAGGAACTTGAATGTAAACTATAAAATGGAAGATACTGTTCTGGGTACTACTGTAAAAGAAAAGGACTTAGGAGTTACAATAAGCGCTGATATGAAAGTTTCAGAGCAGTGTGGTATTGCAGCTTCAAAGGGTAATCAAATTCTTGGATTGATTAGAAGAAACATAACATACAAGGGAAAAAAGTTAATTATACCTCTTTATAAAGCAATAGTTAGACCTCATTTAGAATACTGTATACAAGCATGGAGACCATATCGTAAGAAGGATATAGATACGCTTGAACGCATACAAAGGAGAGCAACTAAAATGATTCCAGAACTGAGAGACCTTAGTTATGAAGAACGCCTGAAAGAATGTGGTTTAACAACTCTAGAGACAAGGAGGTTAAGAGGAGATCAGATTGAAGTTTTTAAGATATTGAATGGGTGTGAAAATATTGATAGAAATGTGTTTTTCTCACTCAAGAAGGATGGCAGAACTAGAGGACATGAGGTAAAATTAGTAAAGGATCAATGTAGATTGGACATCAGGAAGCACTCGTTCTCACAGAGGACAATAAATGAATGGAACAAATTGTCTACAGATTGTGCAACTGCTAGCAGCGTGAATATGTTTAAAAACAAGGTTGACACATATCTCAGGAGAGCGGGCTATAAGTAGACGAACATTGTTGGACTCTCGATAAGACAATGGCTTCCTTGTCCACTTGCCATCTGGGCCTTTGGCTTGGATGGCAAATCTTGTTAAATCTTGTTAGATGTACTTGGGAATTTATAATAGCACGAACTGGTACTTTGCAATTACAATGTTGACACTCCCCAGTGCAATGTTGACACTCCCCAGTGCAATGCATGTGTGAGTAGGAGTCGTGTCTATTCTGAATTAAATATAGTTTATTTAAAATTTTCGTCATGAATAAAATAACGATCTCAGTAACTGGCTAACTATTATAAGACCCAACACAGGCTGGGCACACACGCACGTGTCATCGAGCGTGCATCGGGACCACGCGTATACCATATTAGGTAATTCAACCCAAACCACGTGTTTCTAAGATAGGATCCCCATTGTTGTCTGAAGAGTTCCGACGGCAACTTGGTACACTGAAAATTAATTATTTCCCCGATATCATTCTTAAACAACATATAAAGGGATGATATCAAAACAATGTGTAACATACCACATTTATGGTTCGCCATAATTTGATTAAACAAGTAAAACAATATACTTACATAAGATCGAAGCTCTGTGTGCGTAGAATCGAAACGACTGCCAGTTTGTCTCTACAACGACGCGTTGCTAGGAAACCGTAGGATAGCAGCGCATCATTTGTGCTCGCTGTTATTTGCACGCGCTCGGTGTCATGTATATGCTCATCAGCTGTGACATTTAGTATGTCAGTATTATTTACATTAAGGGGTCGGTCGTATATGTGTGAAATAGGGCTCACTAATATTTCCAATCCTGGCGAGAATCATTACTGGTATGTCGCCGTCATCCGCTCGATATCGTCAAAACGAAATATAGGTCTATTAGATTATATCAGTCTATTAGATTATATCAGGTCAATTTAACCGGTGTATGTTTTCTTTAGATATTTCTAACAGAACATACGGTCATTTAATATTTTGTTTTTAAGCATATACCTTTACCTATTACCTTGGCTGAACATTTACACACGCTCGGTATCTTTAAAACTACCTCAGCACATATGATGTCATCAGGACATATCCGTTCAACAAAACGTTCACGATTATATATGAGTTATCTGCCGTTATATCTTAATAAGACGTAGAAATGTCTGTGCGTGTGCGTGTGCTTGTGCGTGTGCGTGTGCGTGTGCGTGAGCGTGTGCGTGTGCGTGTGCGTGTGTGTGTGCGTTCATGCGTGTCCGCTGGATAAAGTGTCAATCTAATTAATAATGACAGAACATTTCTGTTTCTTGTCGTTCCGTGTGGTCATGGCGATGAAGTGTTCGTCCCTTCTCTATCGTCCCTTCTCTACCCTGCTGCATTAGTCGCATCCCAACAAAATTACCACCAAAATCGCCTTTCACAGTTCCTTGATATACCGGAAGTATAAAATAAAAAGTACAGTTGTTCACAGTCATATAAATCAAAAAGTTTCCACAATCGAGACGCCCTCAGATCCCAATTCACTTGAAATGCAGCCCAATAATAGGCACATGGGAATAGTTTCGGAATAAAAAATATGCGTCGCGTGTGGTAGCCTTGTTAGCCATCCTTTCGTGTTGATTTGTCGTTTATTCGCTGCGGCTTCTAATTACAGCGAATCTTTACTTCTAAAAAAGCTTTCGACAGCGTTGACCACAACATATTGCTAAGTAAGTTGCAATGCTATGGAATAAGGGGTTTGGCTCTGGAATGGATAAAAGGTCATTTGTCCAACCGTAGACAATAGGTATGCTACAATAACAGTAACTCGGAATTCAAGGAAATCAAGTGTGGAGTCCAAACTACTTCATATTATTCTATTTGCAGACGATACTACATTTTTTTTATTCGGCTAGTAACACTGATGATGTAACTAATGTAGTTAACAATAAACTAAAACAACTAGGCCTGTGGTTCAGCGTGGACAAATTATCGCTCAATGTGAACAAAAACAAATTGTATAATGTTTAGCAGTAAACAACCTAGAACAGATGTGCAAATAGTTTTGAATGGAACAAACAGGTATCACATACACAATGGAACAAACAGGTATCACATACACAATGGAACAAACAGGTATCACATACACAATTCCTTGGAGTAACTATTGATGAAAACTTAACATGGAGAGAACAAATAAAAATGGTTGAAACAGAAGTATCAAAAAGCATAGCAGTTTTCTATACAACTATGCATGTTCTTGATTGTCAAGCGTTACACACATTACATCAATCGCTTGTTGAACCAGATGTTTCATATTGCTCTGAGATATGGGGAAGTACGTATCAATCTAGACTCAGGAAACTATTTATGTTACAGAAAAAAGCGATGCGGATTATTTACAACCTTCATTACCATGATCATACGTCTTTATTTTTCCATAGTTCAAAAATGATTATACTCTATGAAGCAAATAATCTAATAAAAAGTGTTCAAGCATTCACTAAACCAACCGAAGCTATACACATGTATGGCACCAGACAAAGCAAACTGTTTTATGTTAAAAAACAAACACCACCCTCAGACTATTGTCACTCACTGTCAAAAGTATAACAACGTGGAACTGTTTAACAAATGAAATAACTCAGCTGCCAAGTTTAACACAATTTTAAAAAACATTCAAGTTGTCATTATGTACCGCATATTTATACACTTTTAACTGAAAGTAATGTTAAATTAAGTTAATTTATAAAAAGTACAAACGCCGCTGTGATAAGTTTATTAGTCATTGTGAATGCTATTTTGTACTTTATTTTTTACTTGCATTTATTTAGTTTGAGAAGGTCATAACACCTTATAAGTCGTATGACTTCAACTATGTCCTTTCAGCGGCAGTATACCATACTGTGCACATGTATTATGTTGTTGTTGTTGTTGTCGTTGTTGAATAAAACGTTCATTCATTCATTCCTCGGACCGCGGCGACGTACGATGGTCGGTCCGTGCTGGGGGAGTGCGGCACGTCGGGGTTGAACCCGGTCCTCGGGTTGGCTGCATGTTACGCCACGGTAGAAGACTGTGGTTCGGGGTCATACGCTGGGTTGGACCCATGGAATCCGATGATGGACGACGTCGTTGAAGACCCGGTACTGCGAGCCGTTCCTTGGAAGATGAAGTCAATTGCGGGTGTCTTGCGGATCTTTAGCAGGACGACTGCGACGATGCCGACGATGATGACAAAGCCGACGACAGGAGCGATAATGACGGCCGTGTTAGTGGTCGAGTCGGTGACCTGTGTGTCTGTAAGGAGGGGTACCACAAGTAAACGATATAGAACATAATACCACCACAACGCCAACTTTCTAAGACTCGCTAATATAAACAATATAAAACGTAACACCATCAACAACACCAACATTCTAGGAACCATTAATATAAACAATATACGATGTAACACCATCAACAACTCCAACATTCTAGGAACCATTAATAAAAAAAATATACGATGTAACACCATCAACAACACCAACATTCTAGGAACCATTAATATAAACAATATACAATGTAACACCATCAACAACTCCAACATTCTAGGAACCATTAATATAAACAATATACGATGTAACACCATCAACAACTCCAACATTCTAGGAACCATTAATATAAAAAATATACAATGTAACACAATCAGTAACACAAACATCCTAAAAATGATTAATAAAAACTATGTTTTTGTTGCTTCTGTTACTTTTGTCGTCGTTGTTATTCATATAATTAATATTGACGTCATGGTTTAGCTTGAGGCTTAATAGGTTTATGTAAAGGTTCTGCTGGCAGCTGCAGCTTAGTTAGCATTCGTATATCATTTACACTGCTGCTGCTGCTGCTGCTGCTGCTGCTGCTGCTGCTGCTGCTGCTGCTGCTGCTGCTGCTGCTGCTGCTGCTGCTGCTGCTGCTGCTGCTGCTGCTGCTGCTGCTGCTGCTGCTGCTGCTGCTGCTGCTGCTGCTGCTGCTGCTGCTGCTGCTGCTGCTGCTGCTGCTGCTGCTGCTGCTGCTGCTGCTGCTGCTGCTTAGTAAAATTTATATTACCACATTTCGACACTTTTGTTGGGCTTCTTCTTTATGTTCTTTGGCAGAAATGTACAACTATCCAATCATAATCTACCTGTATCGATTGTGTTGTGTGTAGGTTCTACGGTAGGGGTCGTCGAGGTCGTGGCTTCCTCCCTGTCTATGCATTCGGCCTTACGTGACGACCCGTGATGCCAAACACATCCGAAAGCCGCCAAACAGGCGCTGCAAACAAGCGCCCCAATTGCTTAAAATAGTTTGGAGGGAGAACGAGACATACAGAATGAAAGAGAGAAGTAGAAAAATATAACGAGGGAGGGAGGGAGGGAGGGAGGGAGGGATGGAGGGAGCGAGGGAGGGAGGGAGGGAGGGAGGGAGGGAGGGACGGAGGGACGGAGGGACGGAGGGACGGACGGACGGACGGACGGACGGACGGACGGACGGATGGAGAGAGAGACAGAGAGGGAGAGAGAGAGAGAAAGAGAGAAAGAGAGAGAGAGAGAGAGAGAGAGAGAGAGCGGGAGGGAGGGAGGGAGGGAGGGAGGGAGGGAGGGAGGGCATGGAGGGAGGGACGGACGGACGGAGGGAGGGAGAGAGAGACAGAGAGGGAGAGAGCGGGGGGGGGAGAGAAAGAGAGAGAGAGATGGAGAGATAATATGAAGACAGGCTGACATACATATATACATACATATTTACATACATACGTATATACATATATACATACATACAAACAGACACATAGACAGACAGACAGAGCGACGGAGCGACAAAGGCAGACATACAGACGGAGCGATAGAGAGACGGAGAGCGTCCAAGCTACGTGGCGAGGCGCTATCGAAAACAATACGCACAACCCACAAAACGTTATTATTTTCCACATAATTATTTATTTTAAGAAATATGTTTTTCTTGAAAACCTCTTTACTCTATTAGTGCTGTTCGGCGTGCTTCAACTGACTTAGGTCGACGTACCCGTTATCGGTGATACCGCTACAGACGGACGTGTAGCACCGCGGGAGAGTGGCCGCCACGTCGCCCTCGTTCGGCATCGGACTGCTGTAGACACCATCAACGCAGCAGTAAGACGAGAAGTAAAAATAATAGTTAATTTGAGGTTAGTTGTTGTCAAGGATTTCTTTAAATTGTATCACTTTATGATTATATATTTGTTCATTTGTTTTATTTTCGTTGATCGTACAGTACTAACTGTGGATAACATGGTATATTTAGCAGATCATTTTAAGCATTCGTTAGTTAGCAGCAGAGAATGATTGAACACGACAACGTTAAATACACTGATTTTCTTAATTGTTTACCTAAATACAAATACACATAATGTAAATACATCAATGAATTGATGGCGGTTACAAAAATAATAAAATAAAATGTGTCACTGCCGCACACGTGAAAAACAATTTTCGTTTGACCCTAGCCTATAAGAACCACGTCAGCTGTTCAGTGACTTGTTTTCATATTCTGCTTGTGTTCGGCAATACGTGAAACAAACCTGAAATTCGCTTCCTGACCAACGGGACTGCACACAGGAAGACCATCCCTGAAGACAACATTAAAGACGAAAACGAAATATAATCTGGAATTTAGATTATCGTGAGAGATTGACACAATATAACAGCGATTTATTAATATCATATACGGTTTTTTTCAGAATCAGTTTATTGTTGGCAACTTTACAGTAGGATTATACATACAATAAACGATAAAAGACACAATCCCACTCAAGTATAAAACTCTTATAAAATTGGTTATTGAAGCTAATGTATCAGAAATTAGTCTATCATTGCACTTATGCGTGCGTGTGTGTGTGTGCGTGTGTGTGCGTGTGTGCGTGTGTGCGTGTGTGCGTGTGTGCGTGTGTGCGTGTGCGCGTGTGCGCGTGTGCGTGTGGTGTGTGTGTGTGTGTGTGTGTGTGTGTGTGTGTGTGTGTGTGGTGTGTGTGTGTGTGTGTGTGTGTGTGTGTGTGTGTGTGTGTGTGTGTGTGTGTGTGTGTGTGTTTGTGTGTGTGTGTGTGTGCGTTGTGTGTGTTTGTGTGAAAGAGAGACAGAGAGAGAGAGAGAGAAAGAGAGAGAGAGAGAGAGAGAGAGAAAGAGAGAGAGAGAGAGAGAGAGAGAGAGATATGGGGGAGGGAGGTAGGGAAATGTTTTTATCGTGCATGGTCTATTATGCATGGTTCAACAGATAATGTTAATATTTTATGTAATTTAATTATTTCATTTTAATGTAATTAAATTAGTTCATTATAATATAATTAATACATTTTAAGGTATGCGTTATTCAGGTACTTCTAATGCAATACTTAATTAATTGATTTCAATATAACATTCCTCCCATTGAGTGTGTGTTGGTCACGCATTATTTTGGTGAAAGTAAGTTACGATATATAAGTGCAATTGAAGAGTAATTTCTTTCGCATAACAAGATATTGCATACATATTACTGATACAAATTAAACTTACTCTCGGTGTGGAAATGTGTTGCGGCAGTAGTGAAACTCGAGCGTGCCGTGACACGGGCACTGGCAGATATCGTCGTCTTCGGACTGACATCGTATGGGCGATGCATTGGCGAAGAGCGACTGTAAACACGTTACCGTAGAAACAACTAGAATACACATACCACGGAACTGGAAGGACAATTCAACCGTTAACTCCACATATTGAAATTATATACATTATATGTCTAACATCAACAGTCATTCACTGACACAACGAAACAATTTGAGGACAATATGTCAACCTGTCGCAGTCAGAATTATGAGATTAATTCAACATGACGTCAGGTGGACGGTGACAGTTACGCACCCTCTTGACGCAGCTGCTGCACGTTCCCTCTACCGAGCCCGCGGACTTGAAGCCGACGAATACGTTTGTTTCGGCAACATATTGCATGTAGTATTTGGACCTTCCCCCGGAGAAGTGGAACGCGTCGTCGATTTGCAACTGAAAGAAACTTACATATATTTACATGCATACATGTGTATATGCATACATGCATACATGCGTGCATACATACACTCATGTATATACACATACCTGCCTGCACACATAGGCGCGCACGCACGCACGCGCGCACCACAACCACGCAAGCACCACGCACGCACGCACGCACGCACGCACGCACGCACGCACGCACGCAAGCACGCACGCACGCACCCCCACACACAGACATATTATATATAGTTTGTTTTCTTGTCTGACTACCTACAAACATACACACGTGCATGCGTGCACATTGTCATACAAGTGTCTACGTGCGCCCTTTTGTGGCGTCAGCACTTACCCTCCATGTGTAGAAAGTGTGCTTTGACGTGTAATCTACACACCCGACCCGGCTTAGATGACCTTTGCTTATGAGGCGTGTAGCTATGTTCGGTTCCTGAAACCACCACGGCGTGTTTCAACCAATGTGAGCTTATTTTTAATAGTTCAACTGTTCGTCACACGTAGATGATGCGCTTACTGCTGTGACTAGATTTAACAAGATTTAACAAGATTGCCATCCAAAACAACAAGTTCCCCAGATGGCAAGTGGACAAGGAAGCCATTGGCTTATCGAGAGTCCAAAAATTTTATCATCTTTGTGTAGCCCACCCTTATCAGATATCTGTCAATTATATTTTTACACATATTCACACTACTAGCATTAACACAGTCATTTGGCAGTTTGTTCCATTCATTTATAGATAGAGAGAGATAGGGAGAGAAGGAGAGCGAGGGAGAGAGAAGGAGGGGGGACGAGAGAGGGGGAGCGAGGGAGAGAGAAGGAGGGGGAGCGAGACAGTGCGTGTGGACTGTTCTATCTGAATGGAAAACTGCTCATGTCATAGCTGTACCAAAGAAGGGGAGTCAGCATGATCCATCAAACAACAGACCAATATAGCTGTACCCAAGAAGGGGAGTCAGCATGATCCATCAAACAACAGACCAATATCGCTGCTACCAATAATATCCAAAGTCATGGAGCGCATCATATGCGATCAGATCCCCGGCCATCTTAGCATGCATCACCCAATATGGGTTTCGGGAGAAGAGGTTGACATGCTTTCCTACATCACTTAATGGTGGAATAATGCATTGGACACCCAGCAAGAAATTAGAGTTATTGCCCTTGACATCAAGAAGGCATTCAACCCTGTGTGACATAAGGGTCTCATGGAGAAATTCTAATCTTTTGGCATCCACGGAGACTTTCATTGCAGGGTTGCATCTTTCCTGTCAGATAGACAACAGTCTATTGTACTTGATGGCTTTACATGACACGGCAAAGCCTATAACTGCCGGAGTCCCCCAGGGGAGTATTCTTTGTCATGTACTTTTTCTTATGTTTATCGATGATTTGGCTTCACACCTAGAGAATGACATCCACTTAATCGCTGATGTATCTATCCTCCATGTTGCCATTAGGAATACATGCGATAGAACCTTGTGCGCAGAAAGCCTCCAATGTGACTTGAATAAAATCGAAGCGTGGGCGGACAGTTGGTGTGTTACATTCAATGCTCGGAAAGCCGAAAAGATTATCATCAGCAGGAAAAGAAGCCAGAATCATCCCCTCCTCCTCTTTATGAACAAGTAATTACAGCCTACATAGAATAACTCTTCTGGGTGTCGTCATCATCATCATACAGGTGTGAATGCTGTTCTTATGGGTCAGATGTTTTAAATCATATCAAATAAAATGTGACTGTTTTCCTCTTATGGTGGTCATGGTGTTGAGCGTAGGTTAATGCCTGGCTGGGAGATGGTGACCTGCGAATTAACAGCCTACGAGGCCTGAGCCCATAAGGTGTGGGTTAACGGCACGCCTAGTCAGGTGATGTATCTAGTAGGGCCTAGCGTTACTTCCTGGTTACCATGACAACCAAATAAATCATGTCTTTTCATTTTTCTTTCTTTTGTTGTATATATTTTTATTGATACATCCTTGTTTTTTATCTCGCTTTTAATGCAATATTTGCTAAGCTTATGATATGGGCAATTTTTAATAGTTTGATGGTATCACCAGGCCCCTGAATTTCAGTATAAAAAACAAAGTTGTCCTCTAAATTTTCTTTTCTTCGACAATGTCTAAGTTAAGACTGTTATCGCCTCCAGAGTAGTTTTTACAGACAGCTATCAAAGCGTGTTCACAACTTCTCCGTGCGTTCATTTTAAGGTAGACAGCTTCCCTCTGTATACAGTGGACATCATTTGTCTAAGGTATTTGAGGCAGTCGAGACGAATCGACGTGGTTTAACACATTTATGACTGCCCACTTATGCCCAAAAGCTCACGATGTTTAATCCGAATTTAGAAAAATCCAAATTAAAGAAGATAAATAAAGACACAACACGAACGTTATCAGCAAGAATTGTGCAGCTTCTAATATGCATTTCGCGTGTTTTATTTCTTAAGAACATGCGAATTAGTCTTGTAGTTGAACATAATTTATCTTCGCTATTCAGCTGAAATCATGTTACAGATACCGATATTAATTGAAATAACATCGTTTACCTTTTCGGTGATGTGTACATATTCAACGACTTCGTCTGGTTTTCGAATGAAATCGTCATGGAATACTATATATCCACTGGTGTCAACGATAAAGCATCTGGAATGTGATAATTACAATATAATTGGCAACATTATTCGTACGGCCTTAAGTCTGAGGTAACATGTATCGTACAATATTATATACGTAATACAATATTTTATTTACTAGTTACATGCACGACCATCTTTCGGCTGCACCAGTACATGTCTATGTGTTGGATACTGCAGTCTTGCGTTTGTGTGTGCGTGCGTGTGTGCTTGCGTGCGTGTCTACGTGTATGTTTGTGTGTGTGTGTGTGTGTGTGTGTGTGTGTGTGTGTGTGTGTGTGTATGCGCGCGCGCGTATGTGCATGCGTGCTTGCGAGTAGTATACTTGACTCCATTACCGGGGTGTGAAACGGACCTACTATACTACTTATGCATATACATCATGTACCACTGGAGTTCTAGGTATGTATTTGTTATATTACCAAGGACTACTTACTTGTAGGAATTTGTTTCGCACACAGAGTAGACGCTTCTGAGAATTTGCTGAAGATAGCCGAGTGTGACGTCAACACCAATCACACCAATCACCGCGTCCGCCTTCGAATGACTTCTGCTTGTCCTGCAATAAATGATGGTTGACTCAGATAATAATAATGATACTAATGATGATGGTGATGATGACGACGATCATGGTGATACGACTATTGCTGCTGCTGCTGCTGCTCGTCGTAATTAGTAATTATACTATTTATGATATCTGATTATGGTCTGAGAAATGGCAGATATTGTTCAATTTTGGGAAATGTAAGTGCCCACATACAGGACATGGGAACTTGGATGTAAACTATAAAATGGGAGATACTGTTCTGGGTACTACTGTAAAAGAAAAGGACTTAGGAGTTACAATAAGCGCTGATATGAAAGTTTCAGAGCAGTGTGGTATTGCAGCTTCAAATGGAAATCAAATTCTTGGATTGATTAGAAGAAACATAACATACAAGGGAAAAAAGTTAATTATACCTCTTTATAAAGCAACAGTTAGACCTCATTTAGAATACTGTATACAAGCATGGAGACCATATCGTAAGAAGGATATAGATACGCTTGAACGCATACAAAGGAGAGCAACTAAAATGATTCCAGAACGTAGATACCTTAGTTATGAAGAACGCCTGAAAGAATGTGGTTTAACAACTCTAGAGACAAGGAGGTTAAGAGGAGATCAGATTGAAGTTTTTAAGATATTGAATGGGTATGAAAATATTGATAGAAATGTGTTTTTCTCACTCAAGAAGGATAGCAGAACTAGAGGACATGAGGTAAAATTAGTAAAGGATCAATGTAGATTGGACATCAGGAAGCACTCGTTCTCACAGAGGACAATAAATGAATGGAACAAATTGTCTACAGATTGTGCAACTGCTAGCAGCGTGAATATGTTTAAAAACAAGGTTGACACATATCTCAGGAGGGCGGGTTATAAGTAGATGAACATTGTTGGACTCTCGATAAGCCAGTGGATTCCTTGTCCACTTGCCATCTGGGCCTTTGGCTTGGATGGCAAATCGTGTTAAATCTTGTTAAAATCTATGAGATATATATATATATATATATATATATATATATATATATATATATATATATATATATATATATATATATATATATGTATATATATATATATACATATATATATGTATATATATATATATATATATATTTATACATATACATATACATATATATAAATATATATATATATATATATATATATATATATATATATATATATATATATATATATATATATATATATATATATATATATATATATATATATATATATATATATATGCACACATTGCACACACGTACGTACGCACCTGCCTTCTCTTAGCGTCTTCGCCAAGGAGACGACCACACCGCCTTGCGCGTCTTTGTATGGCAGCGTAAGAATGAGTTTGTTGGGGTGCGTCACTGCCTTCAGATACCTACAACCAGACCACTAGTCACTACTGGTTACCAACATGCACTTGCGACATTGAGGCAACCGCTGTCGCTGTATTCTTCAACAGCACGGGCAGCAGTGTGCTGCTGCTGCTGCTGCTGCTGCTGCTGCTGCTGCTGCTGCTGCTGCTGCTGCTGCTGCTGCTGCTGCTGCTGCTGCTGCTGCTGCTGCTTCTGTTTCAGTTGATGCTGCTGCAACACTAAACAACCGACACAACGACACTTTTCATAAGACTGCTACTGACCAGGGCCGCTCGACCGGGTCGTACTGTTTGGGCATGACGGCTCCGGGGAAGACGCGGAAGAAGCCGGCGTAGAAGCCGAGGTAACGACGCAGGACAGTCGGTGACGAATGAGTCTTCCAGAACTCGTCGATGCGTTCCGTCAATGCAACCATCTCACGCACGCCATCCTGCCAGATACACATATCACTGAGACGACGGTCAAACATTCCAGTCATGTCATTTATTTTGCACAAATCTGTATATCTGAAATTGCCATTTCACAATTGTAATCGCCAATTTGACGGCCACAGTAGACACGAGACAACAGACCAATCCCACTATAATTTTATGTAATATTATTCGTTGGTTGAATCAAGCGTGAAGCTTCTAAATGCACCAACAGTACATCAGGTTACTATTATGTAGCAATGGAATTCCGTATATTCGTTTGGACGTAGGTAACGTAATTAAACCTATTAGCCCAACATTTTTATTATACACCACTTTAATGCTGCGTGATAATTTCCACTTAAGTTACGAATCCTACGTGCATACATTTCGTTACATTGCGTCTTCAATGTTATTTCATAATGATTAATAACTATATATTGAGAATCAGTAATTTGATCTACCAATATACAACAAACTTTTATTCACGGTGTGTAATTTTGCTTGATGTTGTTAATTAGAATACGGTTTTTACGAAGAAACGATGTTGATATCACTCCATGTTCATGTTGATGGTGTCACCTGGTCGGGGCCATTGGTACAATGCCAGTTTTATTTAAGTAGTGAGTCGTCTCCCGTTAGAACTCCCTCGTGAACTGATTTAGCCCATCGCGAACAGGTTTGGTGATATATAGCGTGTGTGATTAGATTAAGTAATATATAGCGTGTATGGATAGATTAAGTAATATATAGCGTGTGTGGATAGACTAAGTAATATATAGCGTGTGTGGATAGACTAAGTAATATATAGCGTGTGTGGATAGATTAAGTAATATATAGCGTGTGTGGATAGACTAAGTAATATATAGCGTGTGTGGATAGACTAAGTAATATATAGCGTGTGTGGATAGACTAAGTAATATATAGCGTGTGTGGATATATTAAGTAATATATAGCGTGTGTGGATAGACTAAGTAATATATAGCGTGTGTGAATAGATTAAGTAATATATAGCGTGTGTGGATAGATTAAGTAATATATAGCGTGTGTGGATAGACTAAGTAATATATAGCGTGTGTGGATAGATTAAGTAATATATAGCGTGTGTGGATAGACTAAGTAATATATAGCGTGTGTGGATAGATTAAGTAATATATAGCGTGTGTGGATAGATTAAGTAATATATAGCGTGTGTGGATAGATTAAGTAATATATAGCGTGTGTGGATAGACTAAGTAGTATTCGCAGTTGGTTTAATAAAAGAGTGCGAATAGAATCGTCGAAAGAACTGCTTTTCATCGTTAGACTTGGCTGATGTGAATAGTCTTACGTTAAAATGTATATATAGAACCGACTACTTGTGCAATTTATTCTGTCAAACTTAATTTAATAGTTTGTCAGATGAGTTCACCAGAATTAAATAAGAATGTGTACAAAAGAGCTAGCATGGCGTAGTCGAAACTAAATAGGTTCTATATGTTTGCGAATTAAGTCTGAGATAACACGAGCGAAACAAAATCCATTATAGGGTTATACCATGGGAGTCAATCCAAAACTCAAAGCAACGATGTCATGCCATCGTCGGAAAGGATAGTTTTTCACCTTGAAATATAATGACGTGTCAGCTTCATTCGTCATGAAGCTTTCGTAGCGTTGGATGATGTCGTTGTTTTCTGTCACGTCGAAATACGTATATGCGTTCTTGAAGGCGGCGCCAGTAAACTTCACCACTGAATGTGCTAAAGTAACAACAAAACCCCACAGACCACGTTTAACTGTGCTGTAGACTTGGTAGCTATTGATCTAAACGTTTAAAATATGTAATAAGAGAAATGTATGGGATTTTATAGAATTATAGATTTTATAATAATTAGCAGTTGACATTATTGTGTTTGTAATTTCCTTGGAATTACTATCATAATTCAATAATAATAATAATAATAATAATAACAATAATAAGTATTCTTCTTATTATTATTTTATATTTATTATTGACAACAACAACAACGATAACAACTGAAGTTGATAAACAGAAAAGGAACCTTTTTGTACTCGTTACGTGATGGTTAGACCTACTGCCTTCGACAACGTTACGTGTTGGTTAGACCTACTGCCTTGGACAACGTTACGTGTTGGTTAGACCTACTGCCTTCGACAACGTTACGTGTTGGTTAGACCTACTGCCTTCGACAACGTTACGTGTTGGTTAGACCTACTGCCTTCGACAACGTTACGTGTTGGTTAGACCTACTGCCTTCGACAACGTTACGTGTTGGTTAGACCTACTGCCTTCGACAACGTTAGCCGACATAAAAAGTAATTCACCAATTCACTATTCCATGCGTAGGATACTGATAAACCTCACCAATAGTGCCAACGCGACCGAGGTAGCCGCAACGCTGGACAGACGGCCACAGGTCAATGCGGTGATACACGAAGTGGCTGGACATGTGGCCGGTGTCAATGGTCAACTCGTGGCGGTCAGTTGGGATGACGATACACACGGACAACTTGGTGCCAGCGATCTACAACATTCGTACACAATCTTTGAACGGAACATAATGTGTTGCACGAAGAAGTAAGTCGAACCATTGATTTGTACTGGCATGAGTGCGTGAATGCCTGCGTGTGTGATGTGTGCTGGCATGAGTGCGTGAATGCCTGCGTGTGTGATGTGTGCTGGCATGAGGGCGTGAATGCCTGCGTGTGTGATGTGTGCTGGCATGAGTGCGTGAATGCCTGCGTGTGTGATGTGTGCTGGCATGAGTGCGTGAATGCCTGCGTGTGTGATGTGTGCTGGCATGAGTGCGTGAATGCCTGCGTGTGTGATGTGTGCTGGCATGAGTGCGTAAATGCCTGCGTGTGTGATATAGTGCGCTTCTTTGTTCATGCGCGAAAGCTTGCGTGTGTGAAAGTGTAATTTATTGACTGAAGGGAACGAAAACGACAACGACGACAGATCACTCACTGGTCTCCAGTAGTAGGTGGCAGTGGTTCTGGTCGTAGAGACTCCGTCGCGTCTTGGATCGCCCCGACTTTGCACCAGTTCCGTCGACACAACTTTACTTCCATTGCCTCCGCTGTTAGGAGATCGTAAGTAGAGGGTTAACATAATGTACCAAATATAATAAAAAGCTAAACTCGTCCTTAATCCGCCTCACAATTATATTGTTTGATGAATAAAGTCATATGGGTTGACACGTTAGCGACCAAATTGTGGTCCTATTGGCCGTCTCACAGACTTATAACATTAATATTTACGGATTTATGTTTTTTGTAAACATGCGTAGAATGTTGTATTTCTTATTTTTTATATGTCATGTCAAATACACAATTCCTGATTCCTGATTATTATTATTGTTATTATTGTCATTATTATCATTATATGCAAACATTTATTAATTATAGGTATTAAGTATAATTAATTAAAATGTATTAATATTATGCAATATTATTTTCTTTTACACATTAATATATAATGCAAGTTATTAATATGTTTTGTTTGAAAATACATAAGTAATAATATTAGGAAGATATATACCTTTTCATTGATTCGATGACACTGTTTGCGCCTTCTGACGGCTCCAACAACCCAATGTCAATAAGTAAGGGACTGACTTTGTACGACCCAAAGGGGTTCTGTAGGAGCGGGTGGGTCAGGGTGCGTCCGTTCGAGTCAACGATAAAGGCATACGAATTTTGCCCGTGCTTGAAACAAATGACACAAACATATATATATATATATATATATATATATATATATATATATATATATATATATATATATATATATATATATATATATATATATATATATATATATATATATATATATATATATATATATATATATATATATATATATATATATATATATATATATATATATATATATAAATATATATATATATATATATGACAATTGTGTCATTTTGTATATATGTATATATATATACATATATATATGTGTGTGTGTGTGTGTGTGTGTGTGCGTGCGTGCGTGCGTGCGTGCGTGCGTGCGTGCGTGCGTGCGTGAGTGCGTGCGTGCGTGTGTGTATACCATTATACATACCCTTCATACATGCATAAATTTGTGTCGTGTGAGCGGTAACTTCCTCTCAACGGAGTGCTGTGACATTTTAACACGTTTGTTTTCCAATAAAATATCACCTTTTTAGCCCATATGCATGGCTGTTTGAAGACATTTGTATGAATATGTATTTATTATATAATATATATTTAATTTTTTATTTATTTATTTATTGAATACAAAGTTTATTTGTTGTGCTTTATGAATATTGATACAATAGCATAATGAATGGGGACATCTCTACGCAACAAATAACGAAGCTGACATACCTAATTTCTAAATTGCTGCCATAATATAGAAAAAAAAATTCCAATACAACATATTATGACTTACTTTAAAGTATGTGACGTCAGAGATGAGGTCGGCCATGCTCATATCGATGGCTGCCACGCCTCGCAACTTTCGTGGCGGCGAGAATACGGGAAGACAGGCCGATATAATCACCCCTGCAGAAGTACAGCTGGTTTTATGCAGAGAACAGTCGTAATAAATGTCTTGCATTTGATCTATTTGATATTTTGATCTAAAACGTCTATTGCTATAAATATATGTACAAATGAATTATGTGGAAATAAACATTCATTCATTCAAGTATTAGCAGGGGGCCCAGTGTATAAGATTTTGGTTCACATGGAGAGTGGAAGTTAATTTGTGGCAACCATTATAAATGCATTTTCGTGTGTAATAATAACTGGAAAATGATGTTATAATTTTATCTATTGAATTTTAATGACCTTCCCCTAAAGTCAAAGTTAAAAGTTGATTGTTGGCCAGAAATCCTTCTTGAGAGTCAAC
This sequence comes from Lamellibrachia columna, assembly GCA_963662155.1. Classification (NCBI taxonomy): domain Eukaryota; kingdom Metazoa; phylum Annelida; class Polychaeta; order Sabellida; family Siboglinidae; genus Lamellibrachia; species Lamellibrachia columna. The sequence continues at coordinate 61,901,008 of OY759263.1, forward strand.
TGATCGTTTCATGCCACATTTACTAACCAGATTAAATAATTTAACTCAGAAATGCAAGAGAAACATCGTTACCTTTGTAGTCAGGACACATGTAGACTTTATTCAACTTTAACTCATGTTTCTTAGCCTATGTAGACCAACAATAGCAAAACAAAACAAATTAATATGATTGAAGGCGTACAGGGATAAATCTAAAAAGTAAGAGCAAGGTGTCAGAAACTGGTAAGAAAAAATGCCCGCTCGCCAGTTATATCAGCAGCGGTGGTTAACAGCCTACCCAGTCCTGAGAAATCGATGAAAGGTAACGTCAGGATGGGGTCTTTGGTCCAGTCTGCGTGGCTGAAGATGTTGTAATAGGACGCGAGCTGGTAGCGTAGATTCGTGACATTCCGAACCCATTTGAATTCTCCTGTCTGGAAACATGCACAGACGATTGTCCACGGTGATTGTAAACCATATGAATTGTCTAAGATAGGTGCCATTATTTACTGCCTTTGTCTTCAACCAAGGTTATTATGACACCTTTATTGGAGCGGGGTTTGCGACTAGACTGGTCGTCATATTAAACGAGTACTGTATTTTTACTGGTGTGGTTCACATTCAGGACATATACATAAATCTTGCATAATCGTGTTATCTCCACGGGTACGGTATCTGCTGTCATTCTCAAACATACCAATTTCGTCGTCGCATTTTCGGCTTGTATGTATTGATTATGTCGTAGTTGTATGTACGACTGGCTTACACCCCCCCCCCCCAACACACACAGCATATACCATATGAAAGTTTCTTTCAAGTCTCCCCGAACAAACAAGGTCAAATGTCAAATGATAATTTTTTATTTGCGCCATTCCACAAACTTCATGAAATTTACAATTGTTGATTATTTACCTTACCTCACTACACATTGTATACCATTTGAAAGCTTAATGCGTCTGTGTGTCAAAGAGGACAGATGTAGAGTTGTCCACTGGTACAGTAAGTTTATATTCCATTTTATGACCTAATATATCTCCGTCACTTCACACAGACGAATTACGTGGACCTGTCAAACGGAGCAACAACAAGTGTTCGTGGAGATCAAAAGGTCATCGTCAAATGATGAATTTACGACATTGTGCGGTTCTACAATTGTTGTAAGATTACAATGGTTATTCATTTACTTTTAAAGTATTTTTACAGCACTAACTGTTTAACTACAATAATAATATAGTTTTATATCGCCGTACCCAATACAGTTCACAGCGCTGTATAGAGAATGAGATAGCACATTAATCAATAGTATCTGCGGCAACTTTTGTAGCGATGCTGGATTGCTGGACTCACTTGTTGACCTTGCTGTTTACGCCACTTCCAATGCATCATCTGGATGGATATATCACGGTAATACGTTTTTTTCACATGTGTACTACTGTTAGTTAAGAAAATGGCATCAAATGATCTTTACACATGGTTCTGATACCAATATTTGTGTATGCGTGTCTTCACTCCTGAAAATCGTATTTTTTCACGCGTGGTTTCACTTCGGAAAGAAGGTGTGCGCTTTTGTTGGATGCTGCTGCTAAATTGCCCACACCGTCTCAGAGTGCAAATGCCAAGTCTAACAACAATGACAGACAAACAGGAAACACCAACTTACCGCGATGTCGCCCTTGCAGTGGTCTGCCTTGGTTTGCAGGCAACCAGGAGACACCGACTTACCGCAATGTCGCCCTTGCAGTGGTCTGCCTTGGTTTGTAGGCAACGAACCGACTTACCGTGACGTCACCATTTGATTAGTCCGACTTGGTCTTCAGACGACCACGAGACACCGACTTACCGTAATGTCGCCCATGGATTGGTCCGACTTGATCTTCAGGCGACCACGAGACACCGACTTACCGCGATGTCGCCCCTGGTCTGGCCCGCCTTGGTCTGCAGGCGACCAGGAAAGACCGACTTACTGTGATGTTGCCCTTGGTCAGGTCCGCCTTGGTCTGCTGACGACGAGAAAACACCGACTTACCGTGATGTCGCCCTTGGTCAGGTCCGCCTTGGTCTGCAGCGACATTTTGCGCAGTAACTCCCGGGCTTTCTTCTTCAGCTCTACAGACAGACACATGGATAGATCTACAGACAGACAAATGGATAGATTCGTTTATTATTCAAGGGCAACCAGGAATTATCAACATCGTGTAAACATATCAACAATGTTGATGTTAAAATGGAATGTTTAAATCGAGCTGTTCATTTTCTAATTTTGAAACAAAGTAGTTAACGGAAGTTGAATACCGTTACTTGTCAATAAACTATTTGTATTTCCTCAACGTGTCCGATGATTTGGCCACAGTTGAAGTACAGTTGAAGTACAGTTGAAGTACAGTTGAAGTACAGTTGAAGTACAGTTGAAGTACAGTTGAAGTACAGTTGAAGTACAGTTGAAGTACAGTTGAAGTACAGCACAGATTTTCTGTACGTAACATGACTATTGTTGTAGCAGACAGCAAAGGGATATTGTTGTGTTGCATGTGAGCAAAGTTTTTCATATTCAATTAGTTTTTGTTTGTTTTACGAGATTGCAAAACATTTGAAATATGAAGTCTACCTTCGCCCACCCCGAAAGTCAGAATGATCACTTCGTTGTTGAGCTGAGCGTTCAACTTTGCCAGTTTTTCGAGAATCACATTATTTTCTCCGTTTGGTTCACCGTCTGTTAGAAATAGGATCGCCTTCGCTGGAAAACAAAGGATGGAAGGGAAATGGCACAAATGATGCAACATATTAAAACCAGCATTAACAACAACCGATTTTATGGTCAAGAACAAATCCAACGAAACAACAACAACAACAACAACAACAACAACAACAACAACAACAACAACTACCCAGTCAAGTGTTAGTAGGGCAATGCCACGACAATGAAAATTTCATGTCCCAAAAAATTATATACCCCTGCCGCTTTCACGAAGCGTTCGTGCGTGGACGTTTGACGTTGATCATGGAACCCACAACAATCGTAGAAAACAAGGATAACGTTGCTAACAATTGTACGCACTATTGTTCTCAGTTACGTAATCTACGTCAAACATCCACATACGTAATATCCCCACCCCGGGGAATTTTGAATTGTGTTATAATGTACGAATCCTCATCAATGGCCCCGGACACGACAACACAATTCAACTCCGTACATGCAAAACTGACGTAGATATGAGGGAACAGACAGACATACGAAGTCACAAACTTGTTTATATTATGGAAGAAGAAGGCCAATATGGTGAATAGACATGTCAATTTAACGAGATTGCCATTCAAAGGAAACAACCCAGATGACAAGTGAATAAGGAAACCACTGGATTATTGAGAATCCAACGATTTTTCATTGATATGTAACCCGCCCTTCCTATATACATTCATGAATTTAGTTTTTGAACACATTATCGCTGTTACACTTTCAGTAAATAATTTCTCCCATTCATTTATCGTCCCCTGTGAGAATAAATACCTTTTGATATACAATCTACACTGTTCTTTCACAAAAGTTCCTGTATTCCGTAACCGAGTCAAATCATGTTATCAATATTTTTTATCAATTTATTTAACAATTATTTTTGATCTCCGCTTCATCTCCTTATTTGTATTGTTGGCAAACAACATTTTAGGCATTTGGACAAAAAGAAACTCGAAAACAATGACAGCCAGACGGAAGGCAACGACGCTTACCTCTGCGCGTCGAGCCGAGGCGGTGCGAGCTAGCGAGCAGACTGAAGGCCTTGACGAGGGCGGCCGTGTAGTTCGTGCTACCTCTGGCTGTCACAGAGTCGATGAAGCCGGTCAGGTAGTCGCGGTTTTCGTCTGTCGCGAATGACAGTTCCCTCGCGTAGCAACGGATCTTCGAAGTGCCCGGCGGAGTGACCGCCTCGTTATTGAACAAGACCACGCCCACCTGCAGACAGTCGGCGCTAGTTTAGCATTGAATTTATCGCCTGGAATAACTCCAATTATCCAGACCCTCGTTAGGTGGCGCCATCACGCGGATTAAACAAAAACAGAGAGCGCAATGACGTTGTATGGCGCTGAATGACAGGTTTGCTAAGGCCATGGTAATAACGAATGCTATCACTAGTTGCTCGTCTTGACGAATAAGACGAGGACGTCCCTGGCAGCTACAACAATGGTCATTGCAGTAATGACGTCAATAGTAATAATTATATTATACTATTATAGATGTGATGAATTATATAATTAAAATCAAAATCTCTAATGGTATTGCAATACCACACACGGCCTTCGTCGTGAGCAATGTATTGTATTGTATTGTATTGTATTGTATTGTATTCAGTTTCAAAGACCCAGTGACACGTATAATAACAAAATATAAGAACAATACGAATAAATAATAGAAACAGTAAGAACAATAATTATAATAAGTGTATAAAACCACACAATACCAACATTACTAACAAGCTAAGACATCATTATACATAGAAATGTTTTTGAATTACAGATCTGGAGGTATTGGCTCCAATAAATATATCACAGATGGGTTCAGTTAAATACAGTGTGTTGAAAGTAGTCATACATCTATTTAAAACTGAATATTTTCTAATGTTGATTCTGCTATTGGAAATACTAAAAGGAGTGTAGTTTCGTGGAGATCTTGAAGGATATTGATATTGGATATTTCCTACCAGACAGGACGAATCTAGATGAGAGTGCACACACTTATGTAGAAAGATCAGATCTGCTACTTGCCTACGATGTTGAAGGGACGGTAGTCTAAAATGCTAGCAAAGCGCAGGATAATTTTCAGTGGAGTTGGGTATTTTGGATTTGTAACATAGATAGTTAATGAATTTTTTTGGAACGTGTTCGATTTTATCAATAAACGTATGTTGCAACGGATTCCAAATAGCACTGCAATACTCCAACTGGCTTCTGACTAGAGATATACACAAAGATCGCAAAGTTTGTACATCGGTAAATGGTGTACAAACACGTTTAACAAAACCACACATCTTTAATGCTTTAGAGACATTACGACTAATATGATCTTTAAACTTCAAATTACCAATCAATGTAAATCCGAGATCTTTGACAGCGATGACCCTGGGTTGAGACTTGCTTAAGATGGCGTAGTCAAAAGATAAGTGCTTCTTTTTGTTAGTGAAAGTCATTATGCAGCATTTCTCTGCATTACGTTTGAGGTGCCAGGTCTCACACCAGAGGCACACACTGTCTAGATACAAGCAATACGTACCCTGTCTACAAGTCACACGTACCCTGTCTACAAGTCACACGTACCCTGTCTACAAGTCACACGTACCCTGTCTACAAGTCACACGTACCCGATCGTTGGGGTTCAGTGTTCCCACTACTGTCTTTGCTGCTTCTCTCGCTATCGACATCATACTCTTGTTTCCCCCCATCGAACCGGACCGGTCGATTGCGACAACTATGTCCTTCGGAATAACAGTCGCAGCCTCGACATACCACGGCCTGGGAACACAAATTACACTCAGATAATCCATCATCTATTCGTAACTTCTGTTGCTGAAAGTTCGGAGTTTCCTGATAACAATTGGCCCCCATATATGGTGCCACGGGTAGTCGGAGTCACGCGGGCCGGGTACGTGACAAAGATGTACACTACCTGTACCGTGGATCGTACGTGCCACGGGTAGTCGGAGTCACGCGGGCCGGGTACATGACAAATATGTACTCTACATGTACCATGGATCGTACGTTCCGCAGGTAGTCGGCGTCACGAGAGCCGGGTATGTGACAATGAAGTAGGGGAGATCAGGTACGAATGTAATTTTTTTTACCAATTTTCGTTCTAGTCTAAGTTTTGTGCGTGGAAAAATCAAATGCATCTACGTCAAAGAAACGTCATGTTGGCTTCCAATCTGTCATGGGTTGGAATTCAACAAATATAACAATGTTAGGCAATTGAATATATACGGAAGCATGTCGGCTGTTACAATCGACCCCGTAACACGGGGCAGTTGTAACACAGCCAAGGGTCAACTGTAACAATTCAATGATGTGTTTATACTGTGTCAAATAATTATTTAATTAACTAGTCGCTGTTTATTGGTACCAATGCGTATACATAGTTGTAATCTACACATGTAGTTACATACTCTCATTTCTGAAAGGAAAACAAGTATAACATCACACTTATAACTGTCAGGTCTACTCTTTGAATACAAACAAAACATGTTCATCGAGACGATATTCTAAGAATAATATTACTGGTGCAACCATAACACACTCACTACTTTAGAATTCCGCTTATGCGCTTGAAAAGGTGATTTATGTTAATAAAAGTAGTTTAGTTTACCGATCATGGCAAATTTTGCACGAGATATGCATTGCTAAATTGCGCAAGCGCGAAGCAAACAAGGTTGCCGTGAGAGATTCTAGATGGCTTGGAGAACCAGTGTTACAATTGACCCGTGTTACATTTGTACCCGGTGTCCCCCACTCTACCTGTACCGTGATCGTATGTTCCACAGGTAGTCGGGGTCGCGCTAGCCGGGTACGTGACAAATATGTACTCTACCTGTAACGTGGATCGTACGTTCCACAGGTAGTCGGGGTCACACGAGCGGGGTACGTGACAAACATGCCCTCTTCGGTGCCGAAAAACTGCCACTTCATCGCCGGGCGGTTGTTGAAGTTCTTCTTGAAGACACGCAGCAGGGCTTCCGACGCCGGAACAATGTTGCGACCTTGCGCGTCGGTTGACTTCCGGTAGCAGAGGTTGTGGTAGTCGACCTGTGACGATGGATTGTCCGGTTATAACTGACCAGTCCCATGATCCCCCGCGATGTCTTCACATTTATGCTATTTTTTTTTATCAGAATACTATTTCCTGTTTATTTATTAGTTAAACCTTCCAAGTATGAATGAATGCATCGACCTTTGTTGGAACCGACCAATATTATGTAATTTGTTTGGTCAAGCATGCCCGTGTCCGTATCCATGGCGTGGGCTTTTTTATCTTAGATATATTAATATTATTATTAATTAGGCAAAGACCGGAATATTACCCGATTTAAGGGGTGTTTTCTTAGTGGACTAGACCAGGAGACAGTGATTGATGAACTAGTGTCATGTGTTATCTCTGAAACAAAGAGTATAAAAAGAGACTGGGTACACGTGTGATAATCTCGGCGAGCAGATCACGGACGCAGAAGGGTCGTGTTGCCCAGCGTGGGCGCCCGGATGTCAAAGGAAGGGCACGTGTGAGTCAGTCACGTAGAAAGTAAGACTTTGCGTAAGTCGGTACAATTGTATATTCTCCACTAAAGTTTAGAAGGAGAAGGGGAAATGTAAGAGAAATATCGACCACACGACCGAGAGGCGCAACGTAGATAGAAATGAGTGGATGGGCGCCCGTCCATTGCGTCTATACTCGTGAGGCAACGAAGGGCATGACGACGGCGGAGGGCGCGGGACGAGGGGGGGTGGCGATGAGCTGTTCGGCGGCGGACCGCACTCTCTTCGGGAGCTCTTCGGCAGCGGACTCCGTTCACGTCCACCAGGAAATCCTCTCCGTCTCCCATGTAACGACGGGAGGTGACGACGGGAGGTGACGACGGGAGATGACGACGGGAGGTAACGACGGGAGGTAATGGGGACAGGCCGCCACACAAAGGACATGCCTAACGAACGGTTTGTAAGAATACATAGACTCAACTGTGAGGGTGTTTAGGCACTAGATGCCTTAAAATCAACTGTGGTGTTGCTTAGGCATTTATCTGCCTCAGATGTAATTAGGATGTTGTTTAGGCATTAGATGCCTTAGAATCAACTGTGTAGCTGTGGGCACCGGGAGACGGTGGTAGGAATAGTGACGTGATATACGCCTACACGCCAAGGTGGTAGATTCCCTGCGGGGGTATTGATGAGATAGGTTTGTGTTGGAACAGTTTTTTGTATTAGGCTTAAATGTTAGTAGAAGCTTCTATGATTATACTGAGTGATTAACCCCTTTCCAGTTGTCAGAGGATCGGAAGATTATATTATATTACATAGACCCAGAAGTCTTCTGGTTCAGTTGTAAATTAATTAGTAACTATTGTGTATTACATTTTTTTTCACTTGGCTTTGTTGTCTTGTTCACTTGTGCAACCACCATTCAAGAGCGTTGAATTACTGAACTTGGGCTTCCACACTAGACCCGAGCAAAACGAGTAAGCGGAAACCCCGCCAATCCGTCAAACACGGTCTAGTAAAAATTAATATATCACTGTGTATAATGTCTATGTCAATGGGAATCTTCAAAGTAGACACAGCATTCCAATATGGTATGCATGTCTTGCAATAAAACAGAGCTGTAATACTTATTTTGATGCGTCACATTTTTTATGGAAAACAACTTGTCTATCGTATCCCAACTACATAATTTACAATTTCAAAATATCAAAAGTCAAAGTATCCTAATATTTAAGTATGGCATGCGAGAAACTACAGGTAATGACAACGACAAGCACGTATTGCAGTGCAATGGTGTGTCTGTTCAAATCATACTTTTTTCTTCAGTCGGGCCTCGTATTCAATCTTATTCGTGGGATACTGACAACATCTGATGTACAGCGTAAGTTCCGTGAACTTGGCGTAGTCTTTCTCCAGCTGTTGTTTGATCTTTCCGAGTGACTCAAACGTCACTGCGAACTTCTCCGTCAGGCTTTTGGCGAGCTGTAAGTGATGGCAGGACAGTTTCTTTAAGATGTATATATCTATAAACAATAATATAATTGTCGACGTTTCTATAAACGTAACACGCAAGGAATGATATCAAAACACCGATGTTCGGCTCGAAATCGGTACATAAAACTTACATTGACATCGACCTGTTGATACCAGTAAACATGTCCTCATCCTTCAGGCTTCAAGGAGTGTGAATTTGGGGAAAATGTACCCATGTACTACGCTACCAGTGAAACAACTGGTAAACTCCCAACTAAACCAAAACTGTGTAGTGTCACCCGTCCATGTTTCTATAGACGAACTGGTTTTTCCCAACGTCCGCCATTTATTTGACTTCACACAATCTTATTTTGATAGTAATGATATTTTCCCAAGTGACAGCAATAGGTCGTACAAATTCTCTATGACATATAACTAAGTTTTGTAACATATACAGCTATTCTGACATTTAATTCCGTAGCGTTTCCAATTGTCATGTAAGACATACCAATATGTTAGACACGATTAGAAATAAACAACTGATCACATGTTCATGTTTGTAACGTGTCATTTAGGTCGGACCAATGATAAAGAAACCTACATTGTTGATCACAGCTTCGCCATCTATCGTCGATTGACGGAACTGGCCGTCATCCAGTACTTGCTAGTCATGGAAACATACGAGCAAACATTTAACAACATAATCATCATCATACTTCGGACAAGTATTATTGTTGTAACAACATAATGTTGTAACAACATAATCATCATCGTACTTCGGACAAGTATTATTGTTGTAACAACATAATGTTGTAACAACATAATCATCATCATACTTCGGACAAGTATTATTGTTGTAACAACATAATGTTGTAACAACATAATCATCATCATACTTCGGACAAGTATTATTGTTGTAACAACATAATGATGTAACAACATAATCATCATCATACTTCGGACAAGTATTATTGTTGTAACAACATAATCATCATCATACTTCGGACAAGTATTATTGTTGTAACAATTGTTTTTTTTGCATCGTAACTCAAACGACATAGGACCTATGATCAGGTGATAACAAGTCTGTTTCAAGTCTACCAAAAATCCATAGCACACTGGAGGAATTCCGATGTGTTGCTATTTTTTTAATAATATTCTTAGATTATAATACAGCACGTGTGTATGTCACCCTCTAGTACGTCTAAATACTGGATTCTTAGCCGAGCGGATTACGTAACGGAATTGCGTCAACAATCTCTCACACTACAGGTGACAAGTGTCTCATAATAAATATGGATAGAAAATATGTGGTTCGAAAGAATTTCCAAAGCAAATTCCCACAACATATGTCACTGGTTGTGTATGAGTTATGTTATGTAGGTCTATATCATGAACAAACTATGATAACGTACCTGCATTTTGGAATGACCCATGGTGCCATCAGCGAATTGGTGTAGTTTCTTGCTTAGAGCGATACCTTCCACTTCGATGTGGCTGCTGGTCGTAAGGGTAGCGGCGACGAACAGACACATAACCCACAGCCACCGCGTCATCCCGACTGAAGGAAACAACACACTTTATGCGTGTGTACGTGTGCGTGTGTGCTTGCGTGCGTGCGTGCGTGCGTGCGTGCGTGTGTGTGTTAAGTAATGTATAGTTAATTTCGCACTACACAATTATTTATAACAATGAAGATTTTAGAGCAGACTGCGGTGGGCAGGACAGGATGAGCGAAGATAAGTTGAAAAGGGAGAACGGGAAACAGAAGACGGTGGTGGAAGGAGAACAAGAAGACCAACATTTGGGAGAAGGGAAAGTGTAAAAAGGATATTTAGAATATGCAGGTGTGAAGAGGAGAGAATGGGAGAAAATAGTGTAAGATCGAGAGATATGGAAACAACTCTTCTAGAAAAATCGGCATTAAGGGAAAGAAGAACGTTTACAAATTCATCCATTTCTATGGGATGATAAATCTTATCCATGCTCTGTAATGATAACATGATTATAATATTACTATGTAATGATAATATGATTGTAATGTTACTATGTAATGATAATATGATTGTAACATTACTAGACTTGTTCCTACGCTGTACATTCGCCGATATTTTGGCAAACTGCCAATGTTTGAATGTATCCTAACAAGAACTGCTACGTGAAGCAGAACTAATCACAGTATGCATTATTACGACGTTACATAAGTCACCATGCGTCTATTTGTGATAGTCATTCTTATAGTAAGTTCAGTGGAATTGACAGCTTGCTAATGATGAATGCCTATGTTTGTTCAACCGATGTGTGATAGTTATTGTTAGAGTATACGACAACCAGGTAGTTACTTTGCTCTTGTCAGATGCTTAAGAGTTGATTCATGAAGACGTGTGCGTTTGCATGCAAACTGCTCGGAATGCAGTTATCCAAGAAACCGTCTTGGACCCATTACTCAACCATTCAACAGTTGTTGGATTGTCCGATGTGACAACTTTACGGCTCTGCTGCCTTTTGTGCGCGTCAAACATTGGTTCGCAACCTGAATTGTTTACACCTGTAAAGTAGGTACGATTCCAGCCAACGCTGCTCGGGCGAGGTCATAGCGTCGTTGTAGGGAATCCAGTAGTCTGCGGTACTTAGATCCATGAGTATAACATTATCTCAGTCAGCATCATTCATTCGGACAAATATGCATTTAAACAAGCGGTAGTTGCTCTGTACTATAAGTACGTGTCGATATTTCAGATGGGCTGTTGGCGTCGATGTCGTGGGGAGTGATCTGGGTGTAGGCAAAGTTGGTTTACACAGCTCGCTCGGTTAGTTTTGACACATACTGGAGATTCGATACAGGACGATAGTTTTTTAGAATAGGAACCAATCCTGCTTTTTTAAGCAGCAGCATTACAAGTGCAGAATTCCCCAGTAGTAATAAAGAGATTGATGATGTGGTGAAGAGTGGCAGTAATTCCTCCATATACTCTTTGACCAATTTGGTTGGCATGGGGTCAAGATCACAGCTGGTTGCTTTAGATTTCATAACCAACTTGCGAACATCATCCTCGAAGACCACCGCAAATGTATCTAAGTTAGCACACACATCCTCCTCTCTGAATGGTATGTATGGTACTTCGGTAACACCGATGTCCATTCGAATAGCATCTATTTTTTTTAAAGTTGCCAAATTCGTTATCAAGGTTACAGAATT
>OY759263.1:61917885-62035385 GCA_963662155.1 Lamellibrachia columna
TCACTTCCCGGGGCTTCCCGTGTGCCAGGCGGTCTTTGGCGTCACTTCCCGGGGCTTTCCCGTGTGCCAGGCGGTCTTTGGCGTCACTCCCCGGGGCTTTCCCGTGTGCCAGGCGGTCTGTGGCGTCACTTCCCGGGGCTTTCCCGTGTGCCAGGCGGTCTATGGCGTCACTTCCCGGGGCTTTCCCGTGTGCCAGGCGGTCTGTGGCGTCACTGAGCACGATCTAGAAGTGTAATATGATCGATCGCGTCAAATGCCGCCGACAAATCTAAAAGAACAAGGGCGGCGAGGGATCCATCGAGTGTGCTGAGGATGTAGCTTTGTACTTTCAGTCGCGCGGTTTCTGTAGAATGCTGTTTCCGGTATGCTGACTGAATAAACTCGTGTAAGTTGTGTAGATGTTGCTCTTGGCGCGCATCCACAACTTTTTCCAATATGTTGGAGACGAATGTCAAGTTTGATATCGGGCGGTAATTTTTTAGGATGTTCTGATCTAGATTTGTCTTCTTTTACCGCGGCCGAATATGTGCGCGCTTGTAGTCAGTAGGCACACTGGAGGTGGCCAGCGAGTAGTTCACGAATTATTTGGGGAGGACAAGATTATGCGGAGTATTTCTTGTTCTGTCGCCGGAGAGAACGAGGTAGGCGGTGTTGAAATGTCATTGGTTCCCGTGGTCGATGTCATCTCAGTGTTTCTGTTTGAACACAATGAATCACGGATAATTGAGATCTTTGTGGTAAAGAAATCGACAAACTCATCAGCGAGTTGCGTGTGCGTAGAGTGTTGTGGCAGCACGCAACCACTGCCGCTCCCCGTCAGCGTGGAGACTCCGAACATCGACTTAGTATATCGTAGAGTGTTGTGGCAGCACGCAACCACTGCCGCTCCCCGTCAGCTTGGAGACTCCGAACATCGATTTAGTATATCGCCCACATTGTTCAATCTGCATTGCGTAGTACTAAATCGTGGTGTCAAGCAACAATCTGTTGACAACAATGCATTCCTCTCGGGATAGCTGGTGGTGTATCTCCAGTCTTGTCTTACACCAGCGCCTTTCCAACTGTCGCCGTTTATGTTTTGCATCGCGCAGTTCCGTTGAATATAGGGAGCGTGCGGCCTCGGTGAATGATTCGTTTACAGAGGGAGCATGAGAATTGATTAGTCTTTCAGCGACACATTTCATAGTAGTTGACTAGCACCTCAAAAAGTACATCTAAACAGTGGATATGTTGCTTAAGGCCACAGTTCGAAAGTGAGCCTTTGAATTTACGCGCATCTTTATATATATTTGTATCAAAGTCCAAATGAAAATTCACGTCACCGACTATGTAAATGTCTATTGCTTCGATCGTCAAGTGTTCTATAAATAGTGGCCACTGACGGAAGAACACACTCGTCCTGAGCCCGTTCTGTGTCGAGGTTGGGGGGCGGGGTGCTCTACAGCCAGTCGAATGGCAGCGCCTTTATACTCAACTCGACAGTCAAGATACTCGAAGTGTCATTGTTGTCATTATTCGATGACATCAGCACCGTGACAGATAGTTCAGCTTTGAACAGGACGGCGACGCCACCGCCCGAACGGGCCGGTGCTGCGGGGGACGTGGCGGAAGGCGTACCCTGTTGGCACCATTTAACTGACACAGCTCGAGACAGTGTCGCTGCTGACTGGTCTCAGTGAGATACACAATGTCAAACTTGTTTGACGTTACATAGTTCGCTATAGAAAGTGTTTTATTTATAGGTTCAAGTCATTCCGTACATATGCGAGTCAGCAACGCGGTCACAGTCACAAACACGAAGTTAGCAGCGACAGCGAATTGTGTCAAAACAGGTCTGATTTATTGGCGGAAGCCTTCGTATTCACGCCGCAGTAAAGAAATGCCCGGGATCAAAAACCTCATAAATAACATAAATGTAAATGTGTTTACAATAGTGTTGTTTGGTTTTATCGTACGTATTTATTTATCAAACTGTTTTTAAATTCCGTGTTTAGTTTGTACAATCTAGTAGACACAGTCGTTGAGTCTAGCCTAGCCGTAGCCTAGGCTTGGAAGTTGGACCAGCCGCCTACTTTGTCTTTGCGTTACTCGGTGGTTTGATTAGGAGTATTGGAATACGTGGAGAAATGTGCGGACACTGTATGATTTTACTGCCGAAATATCTTGGTATGTGCAATTTTTAACAACTGTGTCGATCTAACTATTGAGTAGAGCTGTGCTTTGTATAGTTTTGTATTGGTTTGTATTGGTTTGTATTGGTTTGTGTTGGTTTGTATTGGTTTGTATTGGTTTGTATTGGTTTGCCCTTTGCGTCGTAGCACAGTGCACAAAGTGCCTCTCGGTCTACGTTAGCTATTATTTAATATATATATGTATGTATGTATGTATGTATGTATGTATGTATGTATGTATGTATGTATGTATGTATGTATGTATGTATGTATGTATGTATGTATGTATGTATGTATGTATGTATATATGTATATATATATATATATATATATATATATATATATATATATATATATATATATATATATATATATATATATATATATATATATATATATATATATATATATATATATATATATATATATATATATATATATATATATATATATATATATATATATATATATATGTTGCAGTGTTTTAATTGTGTGTTAAATAATTAAAGAGATGTCACACCCAAATTCACTTTTTTTGCCGCACTGCAACATATCAATTTTAAGGTACGCAGATGTCCTACGTTACTATGGGATGACAATGATTGTTGATGTTCGTTTGACCAGACTGACGTCACACTCCGTACGGACATTGCCGAGCGAAATGTTCAATCGCTTGGGGCTTCTTGGCCACTAATATAATTAGCTTTTATTGAAGAGTAGCCAATAACATTATTTGTTAGCGCATTCCAAACTACTAATACAACTGTTTGTTATCATATATCACGATTTCTGGAATATTTGCATATGATCTTTAAACTTTAAAGGTTGTTTGAAATCCATTAGACCGTAAAAGTCTAAAAAGGCAATACATGTGGAGAGTCCCATGCAATGTTTTAAAATATTTGACATAGTAACTACTTCACCAACAATTACAATATACAATTATTTTATGTCATTTATTAAATCACGAAAAACCACATTTTAGCTCAATTTCGACAATATGCAATATTTGACTAAGACAGTACTACCACTTCAGTAACACTTTGTCAAAATGTTAATTTATTATTTATTTATAGAAAAAGGCAGAAAGACATGAGCAGTCCCGTACAATGTTTTGAAATATCCGACATAGTTACGGCTACGCCAGCTGACAAATGAGCAAAACTGTTAGCAAAACCCAAATTTTACCCAAGAGGTTTAACGTTATTTCATTAAAAATTGGCCAAAATGAAGCGTTGTTTAGTGCGATCATTCCAACAGTGAAAATGCATTATCGGCGATGCGTGTCTTATCTCCTTCTGCAAGACGATGGGGACTCTGTGTATGCGCCGACATTTATACACCCCTACCCACATTAAAAGGTCGTAAATCTCCCACGAGCGACAATTAATAAACAAGATTTACGCAGGCAACTGCCGGTAACCAACAGGTAGTCATCGAAGAGGTCATTAATCACATTCAGCTAACGTGATGAAATTCAAGTTGATTCTTTTCGCACACCGCCTGGGAGTGAAATACGTCACGGCGGCCACCCCGGAGCTGTCAATGGACGTAGACGTTTGAGTGTTGGCCACTGTAACTATCGAAATTAGTTTATTCGAACCTGTTTACAACTGTGAACTAAAACGCTCGGAACAAGTAAACAAAATTACGTTCGTCGTAACTAACTGAAAAAAATAATTTCCACGTCTCTTGTTTTGATTGAAATGCATGTGTAAATAATGGAGGACGCCATCTTAAACAGCAAGCATTGGCTACTTTTGGAAATGTTTTTTTTATGAAACACTGATGGATTTTACTTGTTCTGAATGATCAACATATGTTTGCCGCATCCTCGCCGCCAGGGGCTTCTGACTACATCAGTACCCCCGACAGGTCGACTTGTTGAAACGCTGATTTTTCAGTCGCTATATTAACCAATGGCATTGCTCGCTGAAATGAACAGGGCTGACATACGGGAACTTTTTTAATTGGTAGTGGACCAACCGTCGATGATCGGACGGGAAATGGGGGGTATTTCATGGAAATGCTCTTTGAAGGCACGTCTAGTTCCCAGAAACACGTCGACCAAGACAGCACGTGGAACGAAGTACGATTCAGCGTACACCCGCACATAACGTGGGTTAAACTGACGCATCCACGTTTCAACAGGTTAATCTGCCAGGGGTAGGCCTACTATACTACTACCGCCCCTGGCTAACGAGGATGTCTGTCAGGGGTAGGCCTACTATACTACTACCGCCCCCGGCTAAAGAGGATGTCTGTCAGGGGTATGCCTACTATACTACTACCGCCCCTGGCTAACGAGGATGTCTGTCAGAGGTAGGCCTACTATACTACTACCGCCCCTGGCTAACGAGGATGTCTGTCAGGGGTAGGCCTACTATACTACTACCGCCCCTGGCTAACGAGGATGTCTGCCAGGGGTAGGCCTACTATACTACTACCGCCCCCGGCTAACGAGGATGTTTTGCCGCGTTGTTAGTGTAGTAACAAGTCTGGGTTGTATTGCAAACATTAAATCATGGCGTGCAGCATTACGTATAATGGCTGCAATGCCAATCGTATATTAAATAGTTCATTTATAAATGTGGATGTCTGATTTTGAAAGTCAGCTCTTCAGTTAGTATCTGCAACTTGAGGGGTTGATCACTGTCATTCCGTGTGACACGCTGTGTCATGTTAAGGTACATTTGACACGCTATGTCATGTTAAGGTACGTTTGACACGCTATGTCATGTTAAGGTACGTTTGACACGCTATGTCATGTTAAGGTACGTTTGACACGCTATGTCATGTTAAGGTACGTTTGACACGCTATGTCATGTTAAGGTACGTTTGACACGCTATGTCATGCTAAGGCACATTTGACACGCTATGTCATGCTAAGGTACGTTTGACACGCTATGTCATGTTAAGGTACGTTTGACACGCTATGTCATGCTAAGGTACGTTTGACACGCTATGTCATGCTAAGGCACATTTGACACGCTATGTCATGCTAAGGCACATTTGACACGCTATGTCATGCTAAGGTACGTTTGACACGCTATGTCATGCTAAGGTACGTTTGACACGCTATGTCATGCTAAGGCACATTTGACACGCTATGTCATGCTAAGGCACATTTGACACGCTATGTCATGCTAAGGTACGTTTGACACGCTATGTCATGTTAAGGTACGTTTGACACGCTATGTCATGCTAAGGTACGTTTGACACGCTATGTCATGCTAAGGCACATTTGACACGCTATGTCATGCTAAGGCACATTTGACACGCTATGTCATGTTAAGGTACGTTTGACACGCTATGTCATGCTAAGGTACGTTTGACACGCTATGTCATACTAAGGCACATTTGACACGCTATGTCATGCTAAGGCACATTTGACACGCTATGTCATGCTAAGGTACGTTTGACACGCTATGTCATGTTAAGGTACGTTTGACACGCTATGTCATGCTAAGGCACGTTTGACACGCTATGTCATGCTAAGGTACGTTTGAAACGCTATGTCATGTTAACGTACGTTTGACACGCTATGTCATGTTAAGGTACGTTTGACACGCTATGTCATGCTAAGGCACATTTGACACGCTATGTCATGCTAAGCCACATTTGACACGCTATGTCATGCTAAGGTACGTTTGACACGCTATGTCATGTTAAGGTACGTTTGACACGCTATGTCATGCTAAGGCACGTTTGACACGCTATGTCATGCTAAGGTACGTTTGACACGCTATGTCATGTTAAGGTACGTTTGACACGCTGTGTCATGCTAAGGCACGTTTGACACGCTATGTCATGCTAAGGTACGTTTGACACGCTATGTCATGTTAAGGAACGTTTGACACGCTATATAATGTTAAGGTACGTTTGACACGCTGTGTCATGCTAAGGTACGTTTGACACGCTGTGTCATGTTAAGGTACGTTTGACACGCTATGTCATGTTAAGGTACGTTTGACACGCTATATCATGTTAAGGTACGTTTGACACGCTATGTCATGTTAAGGTACGTTTGACACGCTATATCATGTTAAGGTACGTTTGACACGCTATATCATGTTAAGGTACGTTTGACACGCTATGTCATGTTAAGGTACGTTTGACACGCTATATCATGTTAAGGTACGTTTGACACGCTGTGTCATGCTAAGGTACGTTTGACACGCTGTGTCATGTTAAGGTACGTTTGACACGCTATGTCATGTTAAGGTACGTTTGACACGCTATATCATGTTAAGGAACGTTTGACACGCTATATCATGTTAAGGTACGTTTGACACGCTATATCATGTTAAGGTACGTTTGACACGCTATGTCATGTTAAGGTACGTTTGACACGCTATATCATGTTAAGGTACGTTTGACACGCTGTGTCATGCTAAGGTACGTTTTACACGCTGTGTCATGTCAAGGTACGTTTGACACGCTATATCATGTTAAGGTACGTTTGACACGCTGTGTCATGTTAAGGTACGTTTGACACGCTATATCATGTTAAGGTACATTTGACACGCTGTGTCATGTTAAGGTACGTTTGACACGCTATGTCATGTTAAGGTACGTTTGACACGCTATATCATGTTAAGGTACGTTTGACACGCTGTGTCATGTTAAGGTACGTTTGACACGCTATGTCATGCTAAGGTACGTTTGACACGCTATATCATGTTAAGGTACGTTTGACACGCTGTGTCATGTTAAGGTACGTTTGACACGCTATGTCATGTTAAGGTACGTTTGACACGCTATATCATGTTAAGGTACGTTTGACACGCTATATCATGTTAAGGTATGTTTGACACGCTGTGTGATGTTAAGGTACGTTTGACAAGCTATATCATGTTAAGGTACGTTTGACACGCTATGTCATGCTAAGGTACGATTGACAAGCTATGTCATGTTAAGGTACGTTTGACACGCTGTGTCATGCTAAGGCACGTTTGACACGCTATGTCATGCTAAGGTACGTTTGACACGCTATGTCATGTTAAGGAACGTTTGACACGCTATATAATGTTAAGGTACGTTTGACACGCTGTGTCATGCTAAGGTACGTTTGACACGCTGTGTCATGTTAAGGTACGTTTGACACGCTATGTCATGTTAAGGTACGTTTGACACGCTATATCATGTTAAGGTACGTTTGACACGCTATGTCATGTTAAGGTACGTTTGACACGCTATATCATGTTAAGGTACGTTTGACACGCTATGTCATGTTAAGGTACGTTTGACACGCTATATCATGTTAAGGTACGTTTGACACGCTATGTCATGTAAAGGTACGTTTGACACGCTATATCATGTTAAGGTACGTTTGACACGCTATATCATGTTAAGGTACGTTTGACACGCTATGTCATGTTCAGGTACGTTTGACACGCTATATCATGTTAAGGTACGTTTGACACGCTGTGTCATGTTAAGGTACGTTTGACACGCTATGTCATGTTAAGGTACGTTTGACACGCTATATCATGTTAAGGAACGTTTGACACGCTATATCATGTTAAGGTACGTTTGACACGCTATATCATGTTAAGGTACGTTTGACACGCTATGTCATGTTAAGGTACGTTTGACACGCTATATCATGTTAAGGTACGTTTGACACGCTGTGTCATGCTAAGGTACGTTTGACACGCTGTGTCATGTTAAGGTACGTTTGACACGCTATATCATGTTAAGGTACGTTTGACACGCTGTGTCATGTTAAGGTACGTTTGACACGCTATATCATGTTAAGGTACGTTTGACACGCTGTGTCATGTTAAGGTACGTTTGACACGCTATGTCATGTTAAGGTACGTTTGACACGCTATATCATGTTAAGGTACGTTTGACACGCTGTGTCATGTTAAGGTACGTTTGACACGCTATGTCATGCTAAGGTACGTTTGACACGCTATATCATGTTAAGGTACGTTTGACACGCTGTGTCATGTTAAGGTACGTTTGACACGCTATGTCATGTTAAGGTACGTTTGACACGCTATATCATGTTAACGTACGTTTGACACGCTATATCATGTTAAGGTATGTTTGACACGCTGTGTGATGTTAAGGTACCTTTGACACGCTATATCATGTTAAGGTACGTTTGACACGCTATGTCATGCTAAGGTACGATTGACAAGCTATGTCATGCTAAGGCACGTTTGACACGCTATGTCATGCTAAGGTACGTTTGACACGCTATATCATGTTAAGGTACGTTTGACACGCTGTGTCATGTTAAGGTACGTTTGACACGCTATGTCATGTTAAGGTACGATTGACAAGCTATGTCATGTTAAGGTACGGTTGACACGCTATATCATGTTAAGGCACGTTTGACACGCTGTGTCATGTTAAGGTACGTTTGACACGCTGTGTCATGTTAAGGTACGTTTGACACGCTATGTCATGCTCAGGCACGTTTGACACGCTATGTCATGCTAAGGTACGTTTGACACGCTATATCATGTTAAGGTACGTTCGACACGCTATATCATGTTAAGGTACGTTTGACACGCTATGTCATGCTAAGGTACGTTTGACACGCTATGTCATGTTAAGGCACGTTTGACACACTATATCATGTTAAGGTACGTTTGACACGCTATGTCATGTTAAGGTACGTTTGACACACTATATCATGTTAAGGTACGTTTGACAAGCTATGTCATGTTAAGGCACGTTTGACACGCTATGTCATGGTAAGGCACGTTTGACACGCTATGTCATGCTAAGGTACGTTTGACACGCTATATCATGTTAAGGTACGTTTGACACGCTGTGTCATGTTAAGGTACGTTTGACACGCTATGTCATGTTAAGGTACGATTGACAAGCTATGTCATGTTAAGGTACGTTTGACACACTATATCATGTTAAGGTACGTTTGACACGCTATGTCATGCTAAGGTACGATTGGCAAGCTATGTCATGTTAAGGCACGTTTGACACACTATATCATGTTAAGGTACGTTTGACACGCTATGTCATGTTAAGGTACGTTTGACACGCTATGTCATGTTAAGGTACGATTGACAAACTATGTCATGCTAAGGCACGTTTGACACGCTATGTCATGCTAAGGTACGTTTGACACGCTATATCATGTTAAGGTACGTTTGACACGCTGTGTCATGTTAAGGTACGTTTGACACGCTATGTCATGTTAAGGTACGATTGACAAGCTATGTCATGTTAAGGTACGGTTGACACGCTATTTCATGTTAAGGCACGTTTGACACGCTGTGTCATGTTAAGGTACGTTTGACACGCTGTGTCATGTTAAGATACGTTTGACACGCTATGTCATGCTAAGGCACGTTTGACACGCTATGTCATGCTAAGGTACGTTTGACACGCTATATCATGTTAAGGTACGTTTGACACGCTATATCATGTTAAGGTACGTTTGACACGCTATGTCATGCTAAGGTACGTTTGACACGCTATGTCATGTTAAGGCACGTTTGACACACTATATCATGTTAAGGTACGTTTGACACGCTATGTCATGTTAAGGTACGTTTGACACACTATATCATGCTAAGGCACGTTTGACACGCTATGTCATGCTAAGGCACGTTTGACACGCTGTGTCATGCTAAGGTACGTTTGACACGCTATATCATGTTAAGGTACGTTTGACACGCTGTGTCATGTTAAGGTACGTTTGACACGCTATGTCATGTTAAGGTACGTTTGACACGCTATGTCATGCTAAGGTACGATTGGCAAGCTATGTCATGTTAAGGCACGTTTGACACACTATATCATGTTAAGGTACGTTTGTCACGCTATGTCATGTTAAGGTACGTTTGACACGCTATGTCATGTTAAGGTACGATTGACAAGCTATGTCATGCTAAGGCACGTTTGACACGCTATGTCATGTTAAGGTACGTTTGACACGCTATGTCATGTTAAGGTACGTTTGACACGCTGTGTCATGTTAAGGTACGTTTGACACGCTATGTCATGTTAAGGTACGTTTTACACGCTATATCATGTTAAGGTACGTTTGACACGCTCTGTCATGTTAAGGTACGTTTGACACGCTATATCATGTTAAGGTACGTTTGACCCGCTGTGTCATGTTAAGGTACGTTTGACACGCTATGTCATGTTAAGGTACGTTTGACACGCTATATCATGTTAAGGTACGTTTGACACGCTGTGTCATGTTAAGGTACGTTTGACACGCTATATCATGTTAAGGTACGTTTGACACGCTATATCATGTTAAGGTACGTTTGACACGCTATGTCATGCTAAGGTACGATTGGCAAGCTATGTCATGTTAAGGCACGTTTGACACACTATATCATGTTAAGGTACGTTTGACACCCTATATCATGTTAAGGTACGTTTGACACGCTATGTCATGTTAAGGTACGTTTGACACGCTATGTCATGTTAAGGTACGTTTGACACGCTATGTCATGTTAAGGTACGTTTGACACGCTGTGTCATGTTAAGGTACGTTTGACACGCTATGTAATGTTAAGGTACGTTTGACACGCTATGTCATGCTAAGGCACGTTTGACACGCTATGTCATGCTAAGGTACGTTTGACACGCTATGTCATGTTAAGGTACGTTTGACACGCTATATCATGTTAAGGTACGTTTGACACGCTGTGTCATGTTAAGGTACGTTTGACACGCTATGTCATGTTAAGGTACGTTTGACACGCTATGTCATGCTAAGGCACGTTTGACACGCTATGTCATGCTAAGGTACGTTTGACACGCTATGTCATGCTAAGGCACGTTTGACACGCTATGTCATGCTAAGGTACGTTTGACACGCTATGTCATGTTAAGGTACGTTTGACACGCTATGTCATGCTAAGGCACGTTTGACAGGCTATGTCATGCTAAGGTACGTTTGACACGCTATGTCATGCTAAGGCACGTTTGACACGCTATGTCATGCTAAGGTACGTTTGACACGCTATGTCATGTTAAGGTACGTTTGACACGCTATATCATGTTAAGGTACGTTTGACACGCTGTGTCATGTTAAGGTACGTTTGACACGCTATGTCATGTTAAGGTACGTTTGACACGCTATATCATGTTAAGGTACGTTTGACACGCTGTGTCATGTTAAGGTACGTTTGACACACTATGTCATGTTAAGGTACGTTTGACACGCTATATCATGTTAAGGTACGTTTGACACGCTGTGTCATGTTAAGGTACGTTTGACACGCTATGTCATGTTAAGGTACGTTTGACACGCTATATCATGTTAAGGTACGTTTGACACGCTGTGTCATGCTAAGGTACGTTTGACACGCTGTGTCATGTTAAGGTACGTTTGACACGCTATATCATGTTAAGGTACGTTTGACACGCTGTGTCATGTTAAGGTACGTTTGACACGCTATATCATGTTAAGGTACGTTTGACACGCTGTGTCATGTTAAGGTACGTTTGACACGCTATGTCATGTTAAGGTACGTTTGACACGCTATATCATGTTAAGGTACGTTTGACACGCTGTGTCATGTTAAGGTACGTTTGACACGCTATGTCATGCTAAGGTACGTTTGACACGCTATATCATGTTAAGGTACGTTTGACACGCTGTGTCATGTTAAGGTACGTTTGACACGCTATGTCATGTTAAGGTACGTTTGACACGCTATATCATGTTAAGGTACGTTTGACACGCTATATCATGTTAAGGTATGTTTGACACGCTGTGTGATGTTAAGGTACGTTTGACACGCTATATCATGTTAAGGTACGTTTGACACGCTATGTCATGCTAAGGTACGATTGACAAGCTATGTCATGCTAAGGCACGTTTGACACGCTATGTCATGCTTAGGTACGTTTGACACGCTATATCATGTTAAGGTACGTTTGACACGCTGTGTCATGTTAAGGTACGTTTGACACGCTATGTCATGTTAAGGTACGATTGTCAAGCTATGTCATGTTAAGGTACGGTTGACACGCTATATCATGTTAAGGCACGTTTGACACGCTGTGTCATGTTAAGGTACGTTTGACACGCTGTGTCATGTTAAGGTACGTTTGACACGCTATGTCATGCTCAGGCACGTTTGACACGCTATGTCATGCTAAGGTACGTTTGACACGCTATATCATGTTAAGGTACGTTTGACACGCTATATCATGTTAAGGTATGTTTGACACGCTGTGTGATGTTAAGGTACCTTTGACACGCTATATCATGTTAAGGTACGTTTGACACGCTATGTCATGCTAAGGTACGATTGACAAGCTATGTCATGCTAAGGCACGTTTGACACGCTATGTCATGCTAAGGTACGTTTGACACGCTATATCATGTTAAGGTACGTTTGACACGCTGTGTCATGTTAAGGTACGTTTGACACGCTATGTCATGTTAAGGTACGATTGACAAGCTATGTCATGTTAAGGTACGGTTGACACGCTATATCATGTTAAGGCACGTTTGACACGCTGTGTCATGTTAAGGTACGTTTGACACGCTGTGTCATGTTAAGGTACGTTTGACACGCTATGTCATGCTCAGGCACGTTTGACACGCTATGTCATGCTAAGGTACGTTTGACACGCTATATCATGTTAAGGTACGTTCGACACGCTATATCATGTTAAGGTACGTTTGACACGCTATGTCATGCTAAGGTACGTTTGACACGCTATGTCATGTTAAGGCACGTTTGACACACTATATCATGTTAAGGTACGTTTGACACGCTATGTCATGTTAAGGTACGTTTGACACACTATATCATGTTTAGGTACGTTTGACAAGCTATGTCATGTTAAGGCACGTTTGACACGCTATGTCATGGTAAGGCACGTTTGACACGCTATGTCATGCTAAGGTACGTTTGACACGCTATATCATGTTAAGGTACGTTTGACACGCTGTGTCATGTTAAGGTACGTTTGACACGCTATGTCATGTTAAGGTACGATTGACAAGCTATGTCATGTTAAGGTACGTTTGACACACTATATCATGTTAAGGTACGTTTGACACGCTATGTCATGCTAAGGTACGATTGGCAAGCTATGTCATGTTAAGGCACGTTTGACACACTATATCATGTTAAGGTACGTTTGACACGCTATGTCATGTTAAGGTACGTTTGACACGCTATGTCATGTTAAGGTACGATTGACAAGCTATGTCATGCTAAGGCACGTTTGACACGCTATGTCATGCTAAGGTACGTTTGACACGCTATATCATGTTAAGGTACGTTTGACACGCTGTGTCATGTTAAGGTACGTTTGACACGCTATGTCATGTTAAGGTACGATTGACAAGCTATGTCATGTTAAGGTACGGTTGACACGCTATTTCATGTTAAGGCACGTTTGACACGCTGTGTCATGTTAAGGTACGTTTGACACGCTGTGTCATGTTAAGATACGTTTGACACGCTATGTCATGCTAAGGCACGTTTGACACGCTATGTCATGCTAAGGTACGTTTGACACGCTATATCATGTTAAGGTACGTTTGACACGCTATATCATGTTAAGGTACGTTTGACACGCTATGTCATGCTAAGGTACGTTTGACACGCTATGTCATGTTAAGGCACGTTTGACACACTATATCATGTTAAGGTACGTTTGACACGCTATGTCATGTTAAGGTACGTTTGACACACTATATCATGCTAAGGCACGTTTGACACGCTATGTCATGCTAAGGCACGTTTGACACGCTGTGTCATGCTAAGGTACGTTTGACACGCTATATCATGTTAAGGTACGTTTGACACGCTGTGTCATGTTAAGGTACGTTTGACACGCTATGTCATGTTAAGGTACGTTTGACACGCTATGTCATGCTAAGGTACGATTGGCAAGCTATGTCATGTTAAGGCACGTTTGACACACTATATCATGTTAAGGTACGTTTGTCACGCTATGTCATGTTAAGGTACGTTTGACACGCTATGTCATGTTAAGGTACGATTGACAAGCTATGTCATGCTAAGGCACGTTTGACACGCTATGTCATGTTAAGGTACGTTTGACACGCTATGTCATGTTAAGGTACGTTTGACACGCTGTGTCATGTTAAGGTACGTTTGACACGCTATGTCATGTTAAGGTACGTTTTACACGCTATATCATGTTAAGGTACGTTTGACACGCTCTGTCATGTTAAGGTACGTTTGACACGCTATATCATGTTAAGGTACGTTTGACCCGCTGTGTCATGTTAAGGTACGTTTGACACGCTATGTCATGTTAAGGTACGTTTGACACGCTATATCATGTTAAGGTACGTTTGACACGCTGTGTCATGTTAAGGTACGTTTGACACGCTATATCATGTTAAGGTACGTTTGACACGCTATATCATGTTAAGGTACGTTTGACACGCTATGTCATGCTAAGGTACGATTGGCAAGCTATGTCATGTTAAGGCACGTTTGACACACTATATTATGTTAAGGTACGTTTGACACCCTATATCATGTTAAGGTACGTTTGACACGCTATGTCATGTTAAGGTACGTTTGACACGCTATGTCATGTTAAGGTACGTTTGACACGCTATGTCATGTTAAGGTACGTTTGACACGCTGTGTCATGTTAAGGTACGTTTGACACGCTATGTAATGTTAAGGTACGTTTGACACGCTATGTCATGCTAAGGCACGTTTGACACGCTATGTCATGCTAAGGTACGTTTGACACGCTATGTCATGTTAAGGTACGTTTGACACGCTATATCATGTTAAGGTACGTTTGACACGCTGTGTCATGTTAAGGTACGTTTGACACGCTATGTCATGTTAAGGTACGTTTGACACGCTATGTCATGCTAAGGCACGTTTGACACGCTATGTCATGCTAAGGTACGTTTGACACGCTATGTCATGCTAAGGCACGTTTGACACGCTATGTCATGCTAAGGTACGTTTGACACGCTATGTCATGTTAAGGTACGTTTGACACGCTATGTCATGCTAAGGCACGTTTGACAGGCTATGTCATGCTAAGGTACGTTTGACACGCTATGTCATGCTAAGGCACGTTTGACACGCTATGTCATGCTAAGGTACGTTTGACACGCTATGTCATGTTAAGGTACGTTTGACACGCTATATCATGTTAAGGTACGTTTGACACGCTGTGTCATGTTAAGGTACGTTTGACACGCTATGTCATGTTAAGGTACGTTTGACACGCTATATCATGTTAAGGTACGTTTGACACGCTGTGTCATGTTAAGGTACGTTTGACACACTATGTCATGTTAAGGTACGTTTGACACGCTATATCATGTTAAGGTACGTTTGACACGCTGTGTCATGTTAAGGTACGTTTGACACGCTATGTCATGTTAAGGTACGTTTGACACGCTATATCATGTTAAGGTACGTTTGACACGCTGTGTCATGCTAAGGTACGTTTGACACGCTGTGTCATGTTAAGGTACGTTTGACACGCTATATCATGTTAAGGTACGTTTGACACGCTGTGTCATGTTAAGGTACGTTTGACACGCTATATCATGTTAAGGTACGTTTGACACGCTGTGTCATGTTAAGGTACGTTTGACACGCTATGTCATGTTAAGGTACGTTTGACACGCTATATCATGTTAAGGTACGTTTGACACGCTGTGTCATGTTAAGGTACGTTTGACACGCTATGTCATGCTAAGGTACGTTTGACACGCTATATCATGTTAAGGTACGTTTGACACGCTGTGTCATGTTAAGGTACGTTTGACACGCTATGTCATGTTAAGGTACGTTTGACACGCTATATCATGTTAAGGTACGTTTGACACGCTATATCATGTTAAGGTATGTTTGACACGCTGTGTGATGTTAAGGTACGTTTGACACGCTATATCATGTTAAGGTACGTTTGACACGCTATGTCATGCTAAGGTACGATTGACAAGCTATGTCATGCTAAGGCACGTTTGACACGCTATGTCATGCTTAGGTACGTTTGACACGCTATATCATGTTAAGGTACGTTTGACACGCTGTGTCATGTTAAGGTACGTTTGACACGCTATGTCATGTTAAGGTACGATTGTCAAGCTATGTCATGTTAAGGTACGGTTGACACGCTATATCATGTTAAGGCACGTTTGACACGCTGTGTCATGTTAAGGTACGTTTGACACGCTGTGTCATGTTAAGGTACGTTTGACACGCTATGTCATGCTCAGGCACGTTTGACACGCTATGTCATGCTAAGGTACGTTTGACACGCTATATCATGTTAAGGTACGTTCGACACGCTATATCATGTTAAGGTACGTTTGACACGCTATGTCATGCTAAGGTACGTTTGACACGCTATGTCATGTTAAGGCACGTTTGACACACTATATCATGTTAAGGTACGTTTCACACGCTATGTCATGTTAAGGTACGTTTGACACACTATATCATGTTAAGGTACGTTTGACAAGCTATGTCATGTTAAGGCACGTTTGACACGCTATGTCATGGTAAGGCACGTTTGACACGCTATGTCATGCTAAGGTACGTTTGACACGCTATATCATGTTAAGGTACGTTTGACACGCTGTGTCATGTTAAGGTACGTTTGACACGCTATGTCATGTTAAGGTACGATTGACAAGCTATGTCATGTTAAGGTACGTTTGACACACTATATCATGTTAAGGTACGTTTGACACGCTATGTCATGCTAAGGTACGATTGGCAAGCTATGTCATGTTAAGGCACGTTTGACACACTATATCATGTTAAGGTACGTTTGACACGCTATGTCATGTTAAGGTACGTTTGACACGCTATGTCATGTTAAGGTACGATTGACAAGCTATGTCATGCTAAGGCACGTTTGACACGCTATGTCATGCTAAGGTACGTTTGACACGCTATATCATGTTAAGGTACGTTTGACACGCTGTGTCATGTTAAGGTACGTTTGACACGCTATGTCATGTTAAGGTACGATTGACAAGCTATGTCATGTTAAGGTACGGTTGACACGCTATATCATGTTAAGGCACGTTTGACACGCTGTGTCATGTTAAGGTACGTTTGACACGCTGTGTCATGTTAAGATACGTTTGACACGCTATGTCATGCTAAGGCACGTTTGACACGCTATGTCATGCTAAGGTACGTTTGACACGCTATATCATGTTAAGGTACGTTTGACACGCTATATCATGTTAAGGTACGTTTGACACGCTATGTCATGCTAAGGTACGTTTGACACGCTATGTCATGTTAAGGCACGTTTGACACACTATATCATGTTAAGGTACGTTTGACACGCTATGTCATGTTAAGGTACGTTTGACACACTATATCATGCTAAGGCACGTTTGACACGCTATGTCATGCTAAGGCACGTTTGACACGCTATGTCATGCTAAGGTACGTTTGACACGCTATATCATGTTAAGGTACGTTTGACACGCTGTGTCATGTTAAGGTACGTTTGACACGCTATGTCATGTTAAGGTACGTTTGACACGCTATGTCATGCTAAGGTACGATTGGCAAGCTATGTCATGTTAAGGCACGTTTGACACACTATATCATGTTAAGGTACGTTTGACACGCTATGTCATGTTAAGGTACGTTTGACACGCTATGTCATGTTAAGGTACGATTGACAAGCTATGTCATGCTAAGGCACGTTTGACACGCTATGTCATGTTAAGGTACGTTTGACACGCTATGTCATGTTAAGGTACGTTTGACACGCTGTGTCATGTTAAGGTACGTTTGACACGCTATGTCATGTTAAGGTACGTTCGACACGCTATATCATGTTAAGGTACGTTTGACACGTTCTGTCATGTTAAGGTACGTTTGACACGCTATATCATGTTAAGGTACGTTTGACCCGCTGTGTCATGTTAAGGTACGTTTGACACGCTATGTCATGTTAAGGTACGTTTGACACGCTATATCATGTTAAGGTACGTTTGACACGCTGTGTCATGTTAAGGTACGTTTGACACGCTATATCATGTTAAGGTACGTTTGACACGCTATATCATGTTAAGGTACGTTTGACACGCTATGTCATGCTAAGGTACGATTGGCAAGCTATGTCATGTTAAGGCACGTTTGACACACTATATCATGTTAAGGTACGTTTGACACCCTATATCATGTTAAGGTACGTTTGACACGCTATGTCATGTTAAGGTACGTTTGACACGCTATGTCATGTTAAGATACGTTTGACACGCTATGTCATGCTAAGGCACGTTTGACACGCTATGTCATGCTAAGGTACGTTTGACACGCTATGTCATGTTAAGGTACGTTTGACACGCTGTGTCATGCTAAGGCACGTTTGACACGCTATGTCATGCTAAGGTACGTTTGACACGCTATGTCATGTTAAGGAACGTTTGACACGCTATATAATGTTAAGGTACGTTTGACACGCTGTGTCATGCTAAGGTACGTTTGACACGCTGTGTCATGTTAAGGTACGTTTGACACGCTATATCATGTTAAGGTACGTTTGACACGCTATGTCATGTTAAGGTACGTTTGACACGCTATATCATGTTAAGGTACGTTTGACACGCTATATCATGTTAAGGTACGTTTGACACGCTATGTCATGTTAAGGTACGTTTGACACGCTATATCATGTTAAGGTACGTTTGACACGCTGTGTCATGCTAAGGTACGTTTGACACGCTGTGTCATGTTAAGGTACGTTTGACACGCTATGTCATGTTAAGGTACGTTTGACACGCTATATCATGTTAAGGAACGTTTGACACGCTATATCATGTTAAGGTACGTTTGACACGCTATATCATGTTAAGGTACGTTTGACACGCTATGTCATGTTAAGGTACGTTTGACACGCTATATCATGTTAAGGTACGTTTGACACGCTGTGTCATGCTAAGGTACGTTTGACACGCTGTGTCATGTTAAGGTACGTTTGACACGCTATATCATGTTAAGGTACGTTTGACACGCTGTGTCATGTTAAGGTACGTTTGACACGCTATATCATGTTAAGGTACGTTTGACACGCTGTGTCATGTTAAGGTACGTTTGACACGCTATGTCATGTTAAGGTACGTTTGACACGCTATATCATGTTAAGGTACGTTTGACACGCTGTGTCATGTTAAGGTACGTTTGACACGCTATGTCATGCTAAGGTACGTTTGACACGCTATATCATGTTAAGGTACGTTTGACACGCTGTGTCATGTTAAGGTACGTTTGACACGCTATGTCATGTTAAGGTACGTTTGACACGCTATATCATGTTAAGGTACGTTTGACACGCTATATCATGTTAAGGTATGTTTGACACGCTGTGTGATGTTAAGGTACGTTTGACACGCTATATCATGTTAAGGTACGTTTGACACGCTATGTCATGCTAAGGTACGATTGACAAGCTATGTCATGCTAAGGTACGTTTGACACGCTATATCATGTTAAGGTACGTTTGACACGCTGTGTCATGTTAAGGTACGTTTGACACGCTATGTCATGTTAAGGTACGATTGACAAGCTATGTCATGTTAAGGTACGGTTGACACGCTATATCATGTTAAGGCACGTTTGACACGCTGTGTTATGTTAAGGTACGTTTGACACGCTGTGTCATGTTAAGGTACGTTTGACACGCTATGTCATGCTCAGGCACGTTTGACACGCTATGTCATGCTAAGGTACGTTTGACACGCTACATCATGTTAAGGTACGTTCGACACGCTATATCATGTTAAGGTACGTTTGACACGCTATGTCATGCTAAGGTACGTTTGACACGCTATGTCATGTTAAGGCACGTTTGACACACTATATCATGTTAAGGTACGTTTGACACGCTATGTCATGTTAAGGTACGTTTGACACACTATATCATGTTAAGGTACGTTTGACAAGCTATGTCATGTTAAGGCACGTTTGACACGCTATGTCATGGTAAGGCACGTTTGACACGCTATGTCATGCTAAGGTACGTTTGACATGCTATATCATGTTAAGGTACGTTTGACACGCTGTGTCATGTTAAGGTACGTTTGACACGCTATGTCATGTTAAGGTACGATTGACAAGCTATGTCATTTTAAGGTACGTTTGACACACTATATCATGTTAAGGTACGTTTGACACGCTATGTCATGCTAAGGTACGATTGGCAAGCTATGTCATGTTAAGGCACGTTTGACACACTATATCATGTTAAGGTACGTTTGACACGCTATGTCATGTTAAGGTACGTTTGACACGCTATGTCATGTTAAGGTACGATTGACAAGCTATGTCATGCTAAGCCACGTTTGACACGCTATGTCATGCTAAGGTACGTTTGACACGCTATATCATGTTAAGGTACGTTTGACACGCTGTGTCATGTTAAGGTACGTTTGACACGCTATGTCATGTTAAGGTACGATTGACAAGCTATGTCATGTTAAGGTACGGTTGACACGCTATATCATGTTAAGGCACGTTTGACACGCTGTGTCATGTTAAGGTACGTTTGACACGCTGTGTCATGTTAAGATACGTTTGACACGCTATGTCATGCTAAGGCACGTTTGACACGCTATGTCATGCTAAGGTACGTTTGACACGCTATATCATGTTAAGGTACGTTTGACACGCTATATCATGTTAAGGTACGTTTGACACGCTATGTCATGCTAAGGTACGTTTGACACGCTATGTCATGTTAAGGCACGTTTGACACACTATATCATGTTAAGGTACGTTTGACACGCTATGTCATGTTAAGGTACGTTTGACACACTATATCATGCTAAGGCACGTTTGACACGCTATGTCATGCTAAGGCACGTTTGACACGCTATGTCATGCTAAGGTACGTTTGACACGCTATATCATGTTAAGGTACGTTTGACACGCTGTGTCATGTTAAGGTACGTTTGACACGCTATGTCATGTTAAGGTACGTTTGACACGCTATGTCATGCTAAGGTACGATTGGCAAGCTATGTCATGTTAAGGCACGTTTGACACACTATATCATGTTAAGGTACGTTTGTCACGCTATGTCATGTTAAGGTACGTTTGACACGCTATGTCATGTTAAGGTACGATTGACAAGCTATGTCATGCTAAGGCACGTTTGACACGCTATGTCATGTTAAGGTACGTTTGACACGCTATGTCATGTTAAGGTACGTTTGACACGCTGTGTCATGTTAAGGTACGTTTGACACGCTATGTCATGTTAAGGTACGTTTGACACGCTATATCATGTTAAGGTACGTTTGACACGCTCTGTCATGTTAAGGTACGTTTGACACGCTATATCATGTTAAGGTACGTTTGACCCGCTGTGTCATGTTAAGGTACGTTTGACACGCTATGTCATGTTAAGGTACGTTTGACACGCTATATCATGTTAAGGTACGTTTGACACGCTGTGTCATGTTAAGGTACGTTTGACACGCTATATCATGTTAAGGTACGTTTGACACGCTATATCATGTTAAGGTACGTTTGACACGCTATGTCATGCTAAGGTACGATTGGCAAGCTATGTCATGTTAAGGCACGTTTGACACACTATATCATGTTAAGGTACGTTTGACACCCTATATCATGTTAAGGTACGTTTGACACGCTATGTCATGTTAAGGTACGTTTGACACGCTATGTCATGTTAAGGTACGTTTGACACGCTATGTCATGTTAAGGTACGTTTGACACGCTGTGTCATGTTAAGGTACGTTTGACACGCTATGTAATGTTAAGGTACGTTTGACACGCTATGTCATGCTAAGGCACGTTTGACACGCTATGTCATGCTAAGGTACGTTTGACACGCTATGTCATGTTAAGGTACGTTTGACACGCTATATCATGTTAAGGTACGTTTGACACGCTGTGTCATGTTAAGGTACGTTTGACACGCTATGTCATGTTAAGGTACGTTTGACACGCTATGTCATGCTAAGGCACGTTTGACACGCTATGTCATGCTAAGGTACGTTTGACACGCTATGTCATGCTAAGGCACGTTTGACACGCTATGTCATGCTAAGGTACGTTTGACACGCTATGTCATGTTAAGGTACGTTTGACACGCTATGTCATGCTAAGGCACGTTTGACAGGCTATGTCATGCTAAGGTATGTTTGACACGCTATGTCATGCTAAGGCACGTTTGACACGCTATGTCATGCTAAGGTACGTTTGACACGCTATGTCATGTTAAGGTACGTTTGACACGCTATATCATGTTAAGGTACGTTTGACACGCTGTGTCATGTTAAGGTACGTTTGACACGCTATGTCATGTTAATGTACGTTTGACACGCTATATCATGTTAAGGTACGTTTGACACGCTGTGTCATGTTAAGGTACGTTTGACACACTATGTCATGTTAAGGTACGTTTGACACGCTATATCATGTTAAGGTACGTTTGACACGCTGTGTCATGTTAAGGTACGTTTGACACGCTATGTCATGTTAAGGTACGTTTGACACGCTATATCATGTTAAGGTACGTTTGACACGCTGTGTCATGCTAAGGTACGTTTGACACGCTGTGTCATGTTAAGGTACGTTTGACACGCTATATCATGTTAAGGTACGTTTGACACGCTGTGTCATGTTAAGGTACGTTTGACACGCTATATCATGTTAAGGTACGTTTGACACGCTGTGTCATGTTAAGGTACGTTTGACACGCTATGTCATGTTAAGGTACGTTTGACACGCTATATCATGTTAAGGTACGTTTGACACGCTGTGTCATGTTAAGATACGTTTGACACGCTATGTCATGCTAAGGTACGTTTGACACGCTATATCATGTTAAGGTACGTTTGACACGCTGTGTCATGTTAAGGTACGTTTGACACG
This sequence comes from Lamellibrachia columna, assembly GCA_963662155.1. Taxonomy (NCBI): domain Eukaryota; kingdom Metazoa; phylum Annelida; class Polychaeta; order Sabellida; family Siboglinidae; genus Lamellibrachia; species Lamellibrachia columna. The sequence goes on from OY759263.1 coordinate 61,940,912, forward strand.
CTATGTCATGTTAAGGTACGTTTGACACGCTATATCATGTTAAGGTACGTTTGACACGCTATATCATGTTAAGGTATGTTTGACACGCTGTGTGATGTTAAGGTACGTTTGACACGCTATATCATGTTAAGGTACGTTTGACACGCTATGTCATGCTAAGGTACGAATGACAAGCTATGTCATGCTAAGGCACGTTTGACACGCTATGTCATGCTAAGGTACGTTTGACACGCTATATCATGTTAAGGTACGTTTGACACGCTGTGTCATGTTAAGGTACGTTTGACACGCTATGTCATGTTAAGGTACGATTGACAAGCTATGTCATGTTAAGGTACGGTTGACACGCTATATCATGTTAAGGCACGTTTGACACGCTGTGTCATGTTAAGGTACGTTTGACACGCTGTGTCATGTTAAGGTACGTTTGACACGCTATGTCATGCTCAGGCACGTTTGACACGCTATGTCATGCTAAGGTACGTTTGACACGCTATATCATGTTAAGGTACGTTCGACACGCTATATCATGTTAAGGTACGTTTGACACGCTATGTCATGCTAAGGTACGTTTGACACGCTATGTCATGTTAAGGCACGTTTGACACACTATATCATGTTAAGGTACGTTTGACACGCTATGTCATGTTAAGGTACGTTTGACACACTATATCATGTTAAGGTACGTTTGACAAGCTATGTCATGTTAAGGCACGTTTGACACGCTATGTCATGGTAAGGCACGTTTGACACGCTATGTCATGCTAAGGTACGTTTGACACGCTATATCATGTTAAGGTACGTTTGACACGCTGTGTCATGTTAAGGTACGTTTGACACGCTATGTCATGTTAAGGTACGATTGACAAGCTATGTCATGTTAAGGTACGTTTGACACACTATATCATGTTAAGGTACGTTTGACACGCTATGTCATGCTAAGGTACGATTGGCAAGCTATGTCATGTTAAGGCACGTTTGACACACTATATCATGTTAAGGTACGTTTGACACGCTATGTCATGTTAAGGTACGTTTGACACGCTATGTCATGTTAAGGTACGATTGACAAGCTATGTCATGCTAAGGCACGTTTGACACGCTATGTCATGCTAAGGTACGTTTGACACGCTATATCATGTTAAGGTACGTTTGACACGCTGTGTCATGTTAAGGTACGTTTGACACGCTATGTCATGTTAAGGTACGATTGACAAGCTATGTCATGTTAAGGTACGGTTGACACGCTATATCATGTTAAGGCATGTTTGACACGCTGTGTCATGTTAAGGTACGTTTGACACGCTGTGTCATGTTAAGATACGTTTGACACGCTATGTCATGCTAAGGCACGTTTGACACGCTATGTCATGCTAAGGTACGTTTGACACGCTATATCATGTTAAGGTACGTTTGACACGCTATATCATGTTAAGGTACGTTTGACACGCTATGTCATGCTAAGGTACGTTTGACACGCTATGTCATGTTAAGGCACGTTTGACACACTATATCATGTTAAGGTACGTTTGACACGCTATGTCATGTTAAGGTACGTTTGACACACTATATCATGCTAAGGCACGTTTGACACGCTATGTCATGCTAAGGCACGTTTGACACGCTATGTCATGCTAAGGTACGTTTGACACGCTATATCATGTTAAGGTACGTTTGACACGCTGTGTCATGTTAAGGTACGTTTGACACGCTATGTCATGTTAAGGTACGTTTGACACGCTATGTCATGCTAAGGTACGATTGGCAAGCTATGTCATGTTAAGGCACGTTTGACACACTATATCATGTTAAGGTACGTTTGACACGCTATGTCATGTTAAGGTACGTTTGACACGCTATGTCATGTTAAGGTACGATTGACAAGCTATGTCATGCTAAGGCACGTTTGACACGCTATGTCATGTTAAGGTACGTTTGACACGCTATGTCATGTTAAGGTACGTTTGACACGCTGTGTCATGTTAAGGTACGTTTGACACGCTATGTCATGTTAAGGTACGTTTGACACGCTATATCATGTTAAGGTACGTTTGACACGCTCTGTCATGTTAAGGTACGTTTGACACGCTATATCATGTTAAGGTACGTTTGACCCGCTGTGTCATGTTAAGGTACGTTTGACACGCTATGTCATGTTAAGGTACGTTTGACACGCTATATCATGTTAAGGTACGTTTGACACGCTGTGTCATGTTAAGGTACGTTTGACACGCTATATCATGTTAAGGTACGTTTGACACGCTATATCATGTTAAGGTACGTTTGACACGCTATGTCATGCTAAGGTACGATTGGCAAGCTATGTCATGTTAAGGCACGTTTGACACACTATATCATGTTAAGGTACGTTTGACACCCTATATCATGTTAAGGTACGTTTGACACGCTATGTCATGTTAAGGTACGTTTGACACGCTATGTCATGTTAAGGTACGTTTGACACGCTATGTCATGTTAAGGTACGTTTGACACGCTGTGTCATGTTAAGGTACGTTTGACACGCTATGTAATGTTAAGGTACGTTTGACACGCTATGTCATGCTAAGGCACGTTTGACACGCTATGTCATGCTAAGGTACGTTTGACACGCTATGTCATGTTAAGGTACGTTTGACACGCTATATCATGTTAAGGTACGTTTGACACGCTGTGTCATGTTAAGGTACGTTTGACACGCTATGTCATGTTAAGGTACGTTTGACACGCTATGTCATGCTAAGGCACGTTTGACACGCTATGTCATGCTAAGTTACGTTTGACACGCTATGTCATGCTAAGGCACGTTTGACACGCTATGTCATGCTAAGGTACGTTTGACACGCTATGTCATGTTAAGGTACGTTTGACACGCTATGTCATGCTAAGGCACGTTTGACACGCTATGTCATGCTAAGGTACGTTTGACACGCTATGTCATGCTAAGGCACGTTTGACACGCTATGTCATGCTAAGGTACGTTTGACACGCTATGTCATGTTAAGGTACGTTTGACACGCTATATCATGTTAAGGTACGTTTGACACGCTGTGTTATGTTAAGGTACGTTTGACACGCTATGTCATGTTAAGGTACGTTTGACACGCTATATCATGTTAAGGTACGTTTGACACGCTGTGTCATGTTAAGGTACGTTTGACACACTATGTCATGTTAAGGTACGTTTGACACGCTATATCATGTTAAGGTACGTTTGACACGCTGTGTCATGTTAAGGTACGTTTGACACGCTATGTCATGTTAAGGTACGTTTGACACGCTATATCATGTTAAGGTACGTTTGACACGCTGTGTCATGTTAAGGTACGTTTGACACGCTATGTCATGTTAAGGTACGTTTGACACGCTATGTCATGCTAAGGTACGTTTGACACGCTATGTCATGTTAAGGTACGTTTGACACGCTATGTCATGTTAAGGTACGTTTGACACGCTATGTCATGTTAAGGTACGTTTGACACGCTATGTCATGTTAAGGTACGATTGACAAGCTATGTCATGCTAAGGCACGTTTGACACGCTATGTCATGCTAAGGTACGTTTGACACGCTATGTCATGTTAAGGTACGTTTGACACGCTATATCATGTTAAGGTACGTTTGACACGTTGTGTCATGTTAAGGTACGTTTGACACGCTATGTCATGTTAAGGTACGTTTGACACGCTATATCATGTTAAGGTACGTTTGACACGCTGTGTCATGTTAAGGTACGTTTGACACACTATGTCATGTTAAGGTACGTTTGACACGCTATATCATGTTAAGGTACGTTTGACACGCTGTGTCATGTTAAGGTACGTTTGACACGCTATGTCATGTTAAGGTACGATTGACAAGCTATGTCATGCTAAGGCACGTTTGACACGCTATGTCATGCTAAGGTACGTTTGACACGCTATGTCATGTTAAGGTACGTTTGACACGCTATATCATGTTAAGGTACGTTTGACACGCTGTGTCATGTTAAGGTACGTTTGACACGCTATGTCATGTTAAGGTACGTTTGACACGCTATATCATGTTAAGGTACGTTTGACACGCTGTGTCATGTTAAGGTACGTTTGACACACTATGTCATGTTAAGGTACGTTTGACACGCTATATCATGTTAAGGTACGTTTGACACGCTGTGTCATGTTAAGGTACGTTTATTAGATACACACAAAGCGGCTCTCCGGCAACGTCTGGCCCATCTAATTCCCCAGTCGTTCCTGGCCAACAAAGAAGCACAATCGGGAGAAGTTAATACCATGTCTTAGTTGGGATATCCCTGGGTTTTTCCAAAGCTCATGTCAAATGACATATTACACCTTGCAAAATGACGACGTAATAAAAATGTTGTCTGATGACGCGGCAAAGACTGTGTCTATAGAAAGATGACTGAGACAATAAAAAATATCGTGTGTTTACTATTTAGAGTCCTGTGGGTTTTTCCAGCGTTGAAGTCAAATGACGTATCTGAGCAATAACCTTGCTTGCCGACGAAGTCATAAACCCGTCGTCTGATGCCTATAGAAAGCCACCACCGGTTGGCTGGGTATATACATCATAGTGTGTACAGCGGCAACCCTTGTCTCGCCAGTCTAATGTCCATACATTGCGGACTGCCCATTTCGAGATTAAACGGTTATCATTCAAGACGTCATTTAACGAGCATAACGCGATGTGTTTCCGGCTTTAAAGTGATGTCGTATACACGCACAAGCCGGCATTCCGACGGCGTCTGACGCGTCAAATTCCCCGGTCGTCTCATGCGAACAAAGAAGCACAATCTGGAGAATTAAGTGCCATGTCTTAGTTGGGATATCCCTTGGTTTTCCCAACATGCATGCCAAAATTAATGATAAACACGCACAACGCGTAATAAATGCGTTGTCTGTTGACGCAGTAAGGACCGGTGAAAAACACCATCGGTTCCGGTTGACTGGGCACATTATCCTGTTTAATGTCAACAAAATGCGGATTGCCCATCTACAACGTATGCAGCAGGCAGGTTGGTTACACAAACAGAGAAAGTGTACAACAGTGTACAACAGTGTACAACAGTGGTACATGATGACAATTTCAGTTCTTTTCCCAGATGGTTGGATAAATAATTTAATATAATGCATTGAAAAACTAAATAGTAATATCACACCTTTTATTTTTCATAGCAGCCATGTTGAATTATATATAGCTATACATTTAGTAATCCTAGAGGTGAATAACTAATTTTTATATAGAAATGTCTAAAAGAATGAGGCATATATGCCAATAGTAAAATGTTATTATTATAGCCACATTTGAATGGGAAGCACAAAACATGCGAAAATGCATTAATGTGTTAGTTTGGTTTCGCGACAGGATAGTGTACAATAGTTTATCAAACTTCTTACATGGCACATTATGAATTTTGTCACAGAACTATTTCAGTTAATTTCCAGTTAGTCCCAGACAGAAATGACACGAGATGTTGGCTAAACTATGCAACATCACCCATTAATAAACACAAATTAATGTTATCCGCCAGTTGAATCTGTCGTTTGGATCCACCGCTTTGATCTGTCGCTGAGATCTGCATCTTGGATCTGTCGCTGAGATTTGTCGCTGAGATCTGCATCTTGGATCTGTCGCTGAGATCTGCAGGTGCATCTTGTAGTCCGCTAATGTACAATGTTTGTGAATTCCTGTGGTATGGGGTAATCTATCGTCATATGTGAGTGCAATTGACCACTGCTGGGATCATTGTGGCAGCCACTGTCAACGGGTGAGGCAAAGTCGGGCATTGGTTATCTGACAAAATAATACTAAACCTGGCGCTGAAAGTGATCACGTGGAATGTGTTGGATATGGCAACTCCGGGTCGGAAGAAGCTGTTCTCGATGTTTGCTGTCTTTCTGAAATAGCCTGTAACATCAGCATGTAATGTCGGCCGTATTATTATGAATGTATCAGTATATCTTGGGAAATAGATTGTGCGAATGAGCTCCTCCACATGTTTCTCTTTAGCCTCACAAACAACACCACCTGCATGCTTCTGGAATGTCTTCCAGGTTGACTTTTCACCATATCCACTCAGTTAAATGACAGTGTCACATTGTTAACGCATGATACGTTGGTCGGAAAGTTGGAGTTAACTGGATGTCAACATTGTATAGAGATGTGGGGCAAAGATCCAACTATTATTGCCGCTGTCTCCCGATAAATCGATGCACCACGATGTCAAACCAATTTGGGTTCGTTCGTTTTGAGGAGACGCAGCACGCCAAGTAAATTAGAGTAGGGTGGGGCAATACGCCTACTTTTTGCGGGAAATCGACTCATGGGAAAACCTTTTAGATATATCTCTGATATATTGGATGTATCACCTAGTTTATTATCTTAGCTGAAAATCTTGTTTTGACATTTTCGATGTTCAATATCACAGAAAAAAGTTATAGCCATTTTAGCAGAGGTCCTGAAAATGGGCGTTTTGCCCCAGGGGTGGGGCAAAAGGCCCGCCCCTGGGCGTTATGCATTAATCAGCCTCATTTAATTATTAGTTTACTTATTTCGCATTACCAAAGTGATGGTATTATTGGTACACTTCAGTATAGCGAAACCTTGATGCACATCATAGTAACATTACAAAAAATATTTTATTAAGAACCGTGACTGAAATTGTTAATTAATTAGCTCCTTTTCTCTGAAATTCAACAAGTGCGTTATATTGTATATGTTTATTATAAACTGTCATACGCAGGCGGAACTTATCAACTCGTCTACTCACTTTCAGACTCAAATCTGACAGATAGTAGTACGTCCCACCCTGTGCGTTTTGCCCCCACTAATGTTGGCCTTTTTGCCCCACACGTTCGATATTAAAATTTCACCATCTCTATATTACTGGCTTTTATCACTCGTATCCACAACATTCACAACATTAATGATTACATATTTGTCTACTGCATACACTCAACGCGTTGTCTCAGTTTCTTATGGTTACTGCCCACAAAACGAATTTTAGGGTGACCATTTTTATAATTTATAGAATAAAAAGTTTGACATTAAAAAAATATCGCGTGAATGTCGTTTTCTGCCACCGTATTCTAACCAAATGTGAAGAACTGTATGTGGCTTCATTTGACGATCTCGAAATTCCTATTTTCGCGCTGTGAAACTAGTTAGAGGATGGGCTTTATGCCCCAAAACTACAACAAAAAAAATATGCTACTCTATACCAATTATATTTTTGGCCATATTATTATGACAAATTGAACAACTTTAACCGATCCGACAGCAATAGTATATTAACTAATCCCAAATGTGAAATAACTATTTATATGTCACTTATATGTAATTTATATGTTATTGATTCAAGCGGGCGAAAATATGGCATACGTTACTTTTGTAATTCCAATGACACATTCAAGGCGTAGCAAAGGGCGCCCCTATGTAGGGCACCCCCTATACGGGGCACCCCTTATGGACAAAGAGCAGCAGAGGTGCGCGCGAATTTAAATACATTGTGGTTGTTTTATAAATTAATCGTTTTAATACATGCTCTGCATTTTACCAGTATTTGCGGTTACGCAAACACTATTTATGCACACACGCACAGACACACACGCGCCCACGCACGCACAAACACACACACAAGCATATTATTGGACTGCGGCACCCGTGACGTAGAATTATCAAACAATCGGCCCTCAAGTTGTGCACATCATAAAACGAACCATTGGTATTAGTATTGTTGCGAAACTGCATGCGCTTTAAACATGGACTAAGTAATAAACACTCCGTGAGATGGCGCCATAATATGTCATGGCTAGAGTTAATTGCGCGAATAAAATCATTTTAACTCCAGTAAGGATACTTTCGTGATGGAAGGGAACCGGCGATGCATTACATTCTAACATTAATTCAATGAAACTTGGAGAGAACGTGTAGCACAACTAAGGTTTAACTTTTTCTGTTTTTAGATGGGTGTGGAAGCTGCTCTACAGTAGTATTGGAAAATGGCAGTAGTTCCAACGTTTCTGTATATCTTTTGGATATATTATTTATTGCAATACTTGTTTTATTTTTGGATCTTGCTGAAGCTGTGTCGTCGTCGTCGTCGTCGCGCAGCAACTGACACATTAATTTATTTTAATAAATGAAACTGTCTTCATAACACTCCGTACAAAATCGGTTTTTGTGCATATTTCGCTGTAGCGATTATTGTTAAGCGAGGCACAACAACTTACCTGACACGATAATTAAAAATAATACAATATAAAGTACAGCCTGTTTATTTACAGAGATAACGTCGTCCACACTCAGAGACGTGTTACGCACCATCCCCAAGACTTCTCCTTAAAACCGGCTTGCTGTGCATCTCTCCATAATTACAGCCTTCTACAGATGAAAGGAGTCCACATTATTGATAACTCAGACTAAATTGCATTTTTTTAATTTATTATATAACTATATTATTCACCAACACAACACCAAAGCTACACCAACAACATACCGACCTAAGCGGCCCTGTTGACAAAGGCTGAAGGGCCCAGTTTATATATATATATATATATATATATATATATATATATATATATATATATATATATATATATATATATATATATATATATATATATATATATATATATATATATATATATATATATATATATATATGTATGTATGTATGTATGTATGTATGTATATATATATATATATATATATATATATATATATATATATAATAGGCACATATCAGAACTTGCACAGGTGGGTTGTGTACACACCAGGTTTTCCATTGTTGTAAACGCACACAAATGGAAATGTGACATTTGGAAAACAGTGCTAATATTTTTTTAAGTGTGAAAAAAACAATGTTAAGTACTGTGAGTTACTTTGCACTGACAATACCAATTTCATCATATATAACACAGTATAGCCAAACGGGCGGGGGCCTGTTTCAAAATATGAACAACTGCGGTTATACGTGTGGCATATGTTATGAGGCAGTTAATAGGTGTAAGTGCATAGTGATCACACTCAGCCATATATCCAATAAAAATCTCAAACTTCCAAACACACCATTTGTCCTACGTCAACAATGTTCTGATGTTGCTTCTGGCAGGGCCAGGTCTTCTGGCAGGGCCAGGTCTTCTGGCAGGGCCAGGTCTTCGTTAAGAAGTGGACAACAGGTTACTTTAGCACAACCCATAAGTATGTATAAATAACAAAGGCGACAGTATGTTGTATCCTTTATTCTACGACAAATTATTGCAATCCAAGTGTTAAATCACTTAGTCCACGCTATCAGTAACGTGGCTTCCTTTCTGTGACACTTGTAGAGACATTAGGCAGTTGTCTTGCGCATGGATTAGCGACATCTCACGAATGGTTCGTACAACTTCTACTGCGGACGACGATAATTCTGAAATAAAGGATTTTTGCAGTGTACTGTATTATTTACACTATCGTGTGAGGTAAATAGAAGGCCTGTTCGGTTTCACATATAATGTTTGTCATAGACCACCGTCAGACACACATATAATGTTTGCCATAGACCACCGTCAGACACACATATAATGTTTGTCATAGACCACCGTCAGACACACATATAATGTTTGTCATAGACCACCGTCAGACACACATATAATGTTTGTCATAGACCACCGTCAGACACACATATAATGTTTGTCATAGACCACCGTCAGACACACATAAAGGACTATTAAATTCATTCGTTTAAATTTATTTTCAGTAAACGGTTGTCATACATCATTAGCTGAACTTCAATAACCACAATATGTTGACATAATACTAACCACCAATAAAACACGCCAATTTCCGAACACAGTGGCCTCTCATTACATGGAATCCAAATGTAAGGAACAATAGATTAAACGGAACAATAAAACTGCACCAAACTTGCTGTACACGTGGATATTTTCGATTTTCAAAGACGAAATATGATTTTTTCCCTCAAAATAATGGTGTTTTACAAGTTGATGCTGTTGACGAAGATGATAATAATAATGACAATGAATGTGTTGGTAATAACAATAATAATTATATCAGCTTCTTTAGTTCACTAGAGCCATCACAGACCAAATACTCCAGTAACGAATATATCCGAATGAACAGGAATAGTTCACTTGTTGGAGCTATGTGTATATTGTAGAACTCACGTTGGTTGCGTACGAAGAAGGCCGGGCTGACGTCTAGTGACAGAACACTACATTCCTCCACCTCGTCCTGAAAGGAGAACAAACCACACAGCACTTACATTCCACGATCTTTCCAATCACGTCTAAAAGTTATGCTGGATTACTGTTAGCAAGTACAGTACAACTTGGTGTCGATCCATCCGCCTCGAAGGTATCCTCGTAGTAATTAGTAATCATACTCGTATGACTAACTCTTGACGTGACAGACCATGGCGCCATCTAGCTGCGTGTTTATTACCCAGTTCACGTTTGAAGCGAATGCAGCTTTGCGAACTTGTGTAGGCGACGGGCACGTAGACCAGATAACTAAAATAGTTGGCTTTTTAAAAAGTATTGACAGTTTAAATTGAATGTCCACATGACGGCAACTACCAGCATTGCAGTGTGTGTGTGTGTGTGCGTGCGTGCGTGCGTGCGTGCGTGCGTGCGTGCGTGCGTGCGTGCGTGCGTGCGTGCGTGCGTGCGTGCGTGCGTGCGGGTATGCAGTGTGTGTGTGTGTGTGTGTGTGTGTGTGTGTGTGTGTGTGTGTGTGTGTGTGTGTGTGTGTGTGTGTGTGTGTGTGTGTGCGTGCGTGCGTGCGTGCGTGCGTGGGTGCGTGCGTGCGTGCGTGCGTGCGTGCGTGCGTGCGTGCGTGCGTGCGTGCGTGCGTGCGTTGTCTTATTTCGCACGGTACGTCCGAGGAAGCCGACGAGGAGAGAGATCTCACTTGTAGCAGGTGTGGCGACGTCGCCACCAGCCGCACCGACTCTTCACTTGAACTTTCCGTCTCTCGGTGCGGCAGCGGACATAGGGGATCGGATAAGGTAACCGTATGTTTTTCAATCGATTTGAACTTGGAACTGTAAGGAAAACCAGCAAATATATTAACATGAAAGGGAATTTCAGATGAAATATAAAAATTGCAAAGTACTGGAGGCAATGTCCAGAAAGGTCGTTTTTCCGTGGTTAAATTAGTAACGTTAAACTAATAAATACGAAAGGAAGAGCAGCATAGGACAAGTCATACATACACTGATCTATGTAACATGCTTACAACTATTGATGATCATACTGTTACCTTGCGAAATAATAGGTATTAGTTTTGTCTGTAGTGCGTATATTACAACTTACCCGTGTCACGACTTGCCCCGATCTCCCCTATATAAGTATCATATAAAAGGTAGACTATTAACGGCACATTCTTATACTCACTGGATCGTTTGATTCGTTTGATCATGTCTACATCATTTTGGCTGTCTTCGTCCACCTCTCTCACGCCGCGGTCCACCTCTCTCACGCCGCGGTCCACCTCTCTCACGCCGCGGTCCACCTTTCTCACGCCGCGGTCCACGTCTCTCACGCCGCGGTCCACCTCAGTCTCGTAGCCCTCTCGCTCCGTCTTGACCGAATCTTGACCAGACGACACAGCTATGAGCGTGACCAGAACTAGGCAGAGTGCCAGGACCGAGTGCAATCGCTTCATTGTGAAGAATACCTGTCAACGCAGAAATAACTTTAATGACGCTGGTTGATGTCGTGGTGTTTTCGAAATAAAAGTATTTGTAAATTGCACAGTTTTGTGTTACACTAATAGCTATCATCGAACGTCATTTCCAAATTTACTTACCTGATTATCGACGATGCGTGTCTTATCTCTTCCTGCAAGACGATGCTGACTCTGGGAATGCGTCGATATTTATACACCCGTTCCTACACAAAAGGTCGTAAACATGTCAAGAACGACAACTAATAAACAGGGTTTACGCACGCACCTGTCAGTATCCAGCGGGCCGTCAACGAAGAGGTCATTAATTAAATCACATTCAGCTAGCGTGATCAATTCAGGTTAATTCTTTTCGCATACTGGCCATGCGTGATATACGTCACGACGTCCGTGGTGCCACCCAAAGCACTCACGTGAAATACGTCACGACGTCCTTGGTGCCACCCAAAGCACTCCAGGAGATTTCAATATATTTACACGTGAACGTTGACGTTTGCCTTTTGACCACTGGAAATGTGATATTCAATTGATCGCTGACATCGCGCCAGAAAATGTATTCATTAACATAGTTAAAACCAGATGAATATGCTTGAAGAGCGCTGACTTTCAAAACCATACTATATCCATTTTGCGCGCGAATGAGGTAATTCAGGAAAAACGTATCGCGTATTATGAAATTAGTTTATTCGAACTTGATTACAACAATGAAATAAAACTCTCGGGATAAGCTTACATCCGTAAACAAAGTAATTCTAATTACGTTCGTCGTCTACTAATTAAACATTTAAAACTGTTCTGACTTTGACTTAGATTCAATAGATGTGTAAATCAGGGAGACGCCATATCGAACAATAAGCAGTCTCCTTTGAGTAATTTTGGAGAACAACATTATGAAACGCTGATGGATTTAACTTCTTTTGAACGGCAAACATATACTTTTTGGTTCATTAATGTCGTAATAAATGTAATACGTCTGGGTTTTCTTGCAACTATTTAATCATGGCGTGCAGCGTGACGTATGTTAGCTTAAGTGTTCATTTACGAATTAACAACAGTGAATGTCTGATGTTGAAAGTCAGCTCTTCAGTGAGTATCTGCAACTTGAGGGGTTGATCACTGTCATTCCGTGTGACACGCTGTGTCATGTTAAGGTACGTTTGACACGCTGTGTCATGTTAAGGTACGATTGACACGCTATGTCATGTTAAGGTACGTTTGACACGTTATGTCATGTTAAGGTACGTTTGACACGCTGTGTCATGTTAAGGTACGTTTGACACGTTATGTCATGTTAAGGTACGTTTGACACGCTATGTCATGTTAAGATACTTTTGACACGCTATGTCATGTTAAGGTACGTTTGACACGCTATGTCATGATAAGGAACGTTTGACACGCTATGTCATGTTAAGGTACGTTTGACATGTTATGTCATGTTAATGTCTGACATGCTATGTCATGTTAATGTGTGACACGCTATGTCATGTTAATGTCTAACACGCTATGTCATGTTAATGTCTGACACGCTATGTCATGTTAATGTCTGACACGCTATGTCATGTTAATGTGTGACACGCTATGTCATGTTAATGTCTGACACGCTATGTCATGTTAATGTCTGACACGCTATGTCATGTTAATGTGTGACACGCTATGTCATGTTAATGTCTGACACGCTATGTCATGTTAATGTCTGACACGCTATGTCATGTTAATGTCTGACATGCTATGTCATGTTAATGTCTGACACGCTATGTCATGTTAATGTCTGACACGCTATGTCATGTTAATGTGTGACACGCTATGTCATGTTAATGTCTGACACGCTATGTCATGTTAATGTCTGACACGTTATGTCATGTTAATGTCTGACACGCTATGTCATGTTAATGTCTGACACGCTATGTCATGTTAATGTCTGACATGCTATGTCATGTTAATGTGTGACACGCTATGTCATGTTAATGTCTGACACGCTATGTCATGTTAATGTCTGACACGCTATGTCATGTTAATGTCTGACATGCTATGTCATGTTAATGTGTGACACGCTATGTCATGTTAATGTCTGACACGCTATGTCATGTTAATGTCTGACACGCTATGTCATGTTAATGTCTGACACGCTATGTCATGTTAATGTTTGACACGCTATGTCATGTTAATGTCTGACACGCTATGTCATGTTAATGTCTGACACGTTATGTCATGTTAATGTGTGACACGCTATGTCATGTTAATTTGATACCGACGAAATATATATAGTTTGCTGCAGACGCTTGTTGTCTACGAGAACCTGTTATAATGATATGTTTGTATTCGGGGACCTATTACATGACGCTGTCAGTGAATGGAGATGTATATTAGCTGGGGGAACTGATGTAGAACACATTATAATCTATTTTCCCAACTAATGAATCTCATTTAATTTGTGTTGCCTTTTAGGTCTAAATGTCATTATTTATTTTATAATGTGTAACTATATTGCAATAATAATGATGTTTTTACTCGATCACTTTTGCAAATATATATATATATATATATATATATATATATATATATATATATATATATATATATATATATATATATATATATATATATATATATATATATATATATATATATATATATATATGAATATATATATATGAATATATATATATGAATATATATATATGAATATATATATATTGACTACATATTGACATCTGATCCATTAGCAAGTTCGACGGTGTGTTCAGTTGATACTCGTATACAGGTTAAATAGTCGGCATCCTCAAAGTTAGTAAATGTCGTTGATTTACCGGGCATAAACCAACGTTTTTCCAATATAAAACACAAACAGGCACTCCGACGACGTCTGGCCCGTCAAATTCCCCAGTCGTTCCAGGCCAACAAAGAAACACAATCGGGAGTAGTTAATACCATGTTTTAGTTGGGATATCCCTGGGTTTTTCCAAAGCTCATGTCAAATTTACTGTTTAGAGTCCTGTGGGTTTTTCCAGCGTTGAAGTCAAATGACGTATCTGAGCAATAACCTTGCATGCCGACGAAGTCATAAACCCGTCGTCTGATGCCTATAGAAAGCTACCACCGGTTGGCTGGGTATATACATCATAGTTTGCACAGCGGCAATCCTTGTCTCGCCTGTCTAATGTCCATAAATTGTGGACTGCCCATTTACAACCTACGCAGTAGTCGTGTTGGTGACGTTTTCAACAACTTGTCAAAGTTTGGCAGTCGCATCCAGACGAGCCAGCGTGGCACTACGCCCGTGTTGTGTAATGTGTCCAGCTGTTTCTCTGAGGTTATGTTATCTATAAGCTGTGTAATTTGCAATACATAGTAGTGGACATTGTCCAGATACGGATGCTGTCTATGCATCATACCTTTTCTTGTATTAGCATCGTAATGGAAGTAGCCCCTTTTAATCATAATAACAGTGTTCTACGACTGCTGTATTGGAAACGCATGACGTAATAAACACGGTTTTGCATTTAAATGTAATTTTTTTTAACGTTGGTACAACGTACTATTTATATAACTGTAATGTTACGTTCATAGATACATTAAATATGTTTCGCAATAGAAGGCATGCACGCGCTGCAGCAAGCGCAGCGTCATTTATGTTGATGTCTGAATAAATAAACTGTAGGTGCATTGTTCAGCTATCGCAGTTAAACATGTTATTATGTCGTAATAAACCAACACGAAAAGTGTTGAAAATTGCGTAATTAGTCATTCAAATAATGTCAGCAGTCATCAAAGGACAAGACCACTAAATGCTTAATGAGTTATATCGATTCCTTAACCACTGCTGTTGGAATACGGGGGCTCTTAAACTAGGGGGGCGGGGACCCTTGTGGCGGGGGCCCTGTGGCGGGGACCCTTGTGGCGGGGACCCTTGTGGCGGGAACCCATGAGGCCGCGGCATAGTTCCAAGGCATCCTCGACAAACACATAGATGAGCGTGTCATGTAGAAAGGGGAACCTAGAACGTTTGGGAACACCTGCTGTAATAAACATATTTTTGTTTTTTCGTAATAGACATTTCCTTTTTTCGGCTCCTGGGAGAGTTAGTTATGGTGAAATTATGATTTTGTTGTGCTAATCAACTACAATTAAATTATCAGTTCTCCAATATTATTTTGTGTCGTGAACACAAATATTGAGATTGTATGTCGTAATCAACATGCTTAAAATGGTCTTCTTAATTGTCAAGCTTTCCAGCCTATTGTTGCGCAACTATAACCCGTATCACATGCGAATATCAGAATATTCAATGATACACATTGTCATGTTAAATTAATACATTGCATTTTCTTAATAAATACTGTTGAGGTTACTAAAGCAAATGTCGAAAGAAATCATTAAATCATCGGATAACATTAATATATCATGCGTGGTATGTACTGGGCATCCCACAGATATATGTTGATCATATATTATACGTGATATGTACTGGGCATCCCACAGATATATGTTGATCACATACCATACTTGATATGTACTTGGCATCCCACATATATATATATATATATATATATATATATATATATATATATATATATATATATATATATATATATATATATATATATATATATATATATATATATATATATATATATATATATATATGTTGATCATTGTTATATGTGCTTGCATATAATCAACTCAAACAAATATGGTTTATTTGGGTGAAGGACGTCCGTTGAGTAAATAAGTACATTGGTGATGAAAAAATACTATTTTGACTCCTTGACAAATCTGTTATTGGATATTGACAACAAAGTATGTTTAAATTGTACTGTGCCAGCCTACGCTTGTGTGGCCATGATGTTGTAATAACGGCAATACTGGTCCCCTGGTAGATGGCAATAGATGAAAGACGGGTATACTTTCAATTATTTATGTAAAATACTTCTATTGCGCTAAAATCCCGAGGTTAAGCAGTTCCTCCAAAATTACTAAAGGAAACAGTAGAACAAATCAGTATACCACTTGCAAGAGTATTGAACTTGTCATTAAAAGAGGGGGTTGTTCCGTTTGATTGGAAAGAAGCAAACATCATACCATAATTTAAAAAGTGTTCGAGAAATAAGTCAGAGAATTACAGACCAGTGAGTTTCACGTCAGTGATTTGTAAATTATTAGAAAGGTTAATTAAAGACCATATGGTGGACTTCCTCGTTAAGCATAAATTATTAAATTCATCTCAGCATGGATTCTTTAAAGCGAGGTCATGCTTAACAAATATGTTATGTTTTTTGGAAGAAATCACTAAGTGGATAGACGTGGGATCGCCAGTAGATGTTATCTACTTAGATTTTCAGAAATCTTTTTACAAAGAGCCACATCAAAGATTACTACTTAGATTACTAGAACGCATACAAAGGAGAGCAACTAAAATTATTCCACAACTGAGAGACCTTAGTTATGAAGAACGCCTGAAAGAATGTGGTTTAACAACTCTAGAGACAAGGAGGTTAAGAGGAGATCAGATTGAAGTTTTTAAGATATTGAATGGGTATGAAAATATTGATAGAAATGTGTTTTTCTCACTCAACAAGGATAGCAGAACTAGAGGACATGAGGTAAAATTAGTAAAGGATCAATGTAGATAGGACATCAGGAAGCACTCGTTCTCACAGAGTACAATACATGAATGGAACAAATTGTCTACAGATTGTGTAACTGCTAGCAGCGTGAATATGTTTAAAAACAAGGTTGACACATATCTCAGAAGGGCGGGTTATAAGTAAATGAACATTGTTGGACTCTCGATAAGCCAATGGCTTCCTTGTCCACTTGCCATCTGGGCCTTTGGCTTGGATGGCAAATGTGGTTAAATCTTGTTAATCGATAAGCAGTTCCAGTTGTAACAGTTGGATTGGTACGCTTGGGAGCTATGGAGGATAAGCAAGTTGAAACAGGTTGGTTTTTAGTTTACGGCAAAATTTTGCTATATTTCCTACAAACTTAGGCTAACACTAACAGGAGAATATCGTCATGAGAAATCACCGCCATGACTCCAGCCATCTCGACATTGATGAGATGTTCAGCTCAAATGTCTGCTATTATCTGACTTACTTCTCGAAAACTGTTTAAATAATGGTACACGCCCGTCCTCAGGGAGGTCTGGAAGTCTGTTTAGATAACGGTACACGCTCGCCCTCAGGGAGGTCTGTTTAAATAAAGGTACATGCCCGTCCTCGGGGAGGTCTGGAGGTCTGTTTAAATAACGGTACATGCCCGTCCTCGGGGAGGTCTGGAGGTCTGTTTAGATAACGGTACACGCCCGCCCTCAGGGAGGTCTGTTTAAATAACGGTACATGCCCGTCCTCGGGGAGGTCTGGAGGTATGTTTAAATAACGGTACATGCCCGTCCTCAGGGAGGTCTGTTTAAATAACGGTACATGCCCGTCCTCAGGGAGGTCTGGAGGTTTGTTTAAATAACGGTACATGCCCGTCCTCAGGGAGGTTTGTTTAAATAACGGTACATGCCCGTCCTCAGGGAGGTCTGTTTAAATATCGATACACACCCGTCCTCAGGGAGATCTGGAGGTCTATTTAAATAACGGTACACGCCCGTCCATCTGGGAGGTCTGTTTAAATAACGGTACACGCCCGTCCTCGGGGAAGTCTTGAGGTACGTTTAAATAACGGTACATGCCCGTCCTCAGGGAGGTCCGGCGGATTCGAACTAAATCCCCTTTTTGAGATAATTATTTTAATTTGCAATGTTTTTTAGAAATCATCCCAGTAATCCCAGGCTGGTTGTGTATATCCGAACCCCCCTTTTCAAAACCCTGAGGATGCGCCTGTTGTGATGTGTACTTCTTTCCATTAAAAAGGAAGCACTACCTCTTTTAAAGACAAGTTGAACACTTTTGCAAGTGGTGTACTAATTTGTTACGGTGTGGCAGACACGTGGCGATGTCGAAATAAAACGGTTATCTTTCAAGACGTCTGTAAATGTAGTTCATTTAACGAGCATAACGCGATGTGTTTCCGGCTTTAAAGTGATGTCGTATACACGCACAAGCCGGCATTCCGACGGCGTCTGACGCGTCAAATTCCCCGGTCGTCTCATGCGAACAAAGAAGCACAATCTCGAGAATTAAATGCCATGTCTTAGTTGGGATATCCCTTGGTTTTTCCAACATGCATGCCAAAATTAATGATAAACACGCACAACGCGTAATAAATGCGTTGTCTGTTGACGCAGTAAGGACCGGTGAAAAACACCATCGGTTCCGGTTGACTGGGCACATTATCCTGTTTAATGTCAACAAAATGCGGATTGCCCATCTACAACGTATGCAGCAGGCAGGTTGGTTACACAAACAGAGAAAGTGTACAACAGTGTACAACAGTGTACAACAGTGGTACATGATGACAATTTCAGTTCTTTTCCCAGATGGTTGGATAAATAATGTAATATAATGCATTGAAAAACTAAATAGTAATATCACACCTTTTATTTTTCATAGCAGCCATGTTGAATTATATATGGCTATACATTTAGTAATCCTAGAGGTGAAGAACTAATTTTTATATAGAAATGTCTAAAAGAATGAGGCATATATGCCAATAGTAAAATGTTATTAGTATAGCCACATTTGAATGGGAAGCACAAAACATGCGAAAATGCATTAATGTGTTAGTTTGGTTTCGCGACAGGATAGTGTACAATAGTTTATCAAACTTCTTACATGGCACATTATGAATTTTTTCACAGAACTATTTCAGTTAATTTCCAGTTAGTCCCAGACAGAAATGACACGAGATGTTGGCTAAACTAAACATCACCCATTAATAAACACAAATTATTGTTATCCGCCAGTTGAATCTGCCGCTTGGATCCGCCGCTTTGATCTGTCGCTGAGATCTGCATCTTGGATCTGTCGCTGAGATCTGTCGCTGAGATCTGCATCTTGGATCTGTCGCTGAGATCTGCAGGTGCATCTTGTAGTCCGCTAATGTACAATGTTTGTGAATTCCTGTGGTACGGGGTAATCTACCGTCATATGTGAGTGCAATTTACCATTGCTGGGATCATTGTGGCAGCCATTGTCAACGGGTGAGGCATAGTCGGGCATGGGTTATCTGACAAAATAATACTAAACCTGGCGCTGAAAGTGATCACGTGGAATGTGTTGGATATGGCAACTCCGGGTCGGAGGAAGCTGTTCTCGATGTTTGCTGTCTTTCTGAAATAGCCTGTAACATCAGCATGTAATGTCGGCCGTATTATTATGAATGTATCAGTAGACCTTGGGAAATAGACTGTGCGAATGAGCTCCTCCACATGTTTCTCTTTAGCCTCACAAACAACACCACCTGCATGCTTCTGGAATGTCTTCCAGGTTGACTTTTTTTTTAACGTTGTATAGTAGTGTGGGGCAAAGTGCTCCCTTCGATTTCGGCAGGTCCAACTATTAGTGCCGTTATCTCCCGATAAATCGATGCACCACGATGTCAAACCAATTTGGGTTCGTTCGATTTGTGGAGACGCAGCACGCCAAGTAAATAATACCAATTATATTTTTGGCCATATTATTATGACAAATTGAACAGCTTTAACCGATCCGACAGCAATAGTATATTAACTAATCCCAAATGTGAAATAGCTATTTATATGTCACTTATATATTATTATAATAGGTGTTATTGATTCAAGCGGGCGAAAATATGGCATACGTTATTTTTGTAATTCCAATGACAGATCCAAGGCATGGTAAAAGGGCGCCCCTCTGTAGGGCACCCCTATACAGGGCGCCCCTATGTAGGGCACCCCCTATACATGGCGCCCCTATGTATGGCACCCCCTAAACAGGGCGCCCCTCTGTAGGGCACCCCCTAAACACGGCGCCCCTTATGTGGGACAAAGAGCAGCAGAGGTGCCCGCGAATGTAAACACATTGTGGTTGTTGCATAAATTAATCGTTTTAATGCATGCACTGCATTTTTACTAGTATTTGCGGTTACGCAACCACTATTTATTCACTAGTTTGCCACATTATTAAGTATATTTACCAACATGCATTGACGATTAGGTGTCATGATGATTCGACGAGACCCGCACGCCGCCCGAGAGCTTCCCACCGCCTTACACCCTCCCGCTGCCCAAGACATACCCGCCGCCCGTGACCAGTCAGCCGCCCGAGACCTACCCACTGCCCGAGACCTTCCCACCACCATAGACCCACCCGCCGCCTGAGACCTTCCCACCGCCCTAGACCCGCCAGTAGTTATAGTGCAGGAATGACCGAGCCAAAGAGTGGCCCAGTAGGGAGGGCCCCTGTGACTTCCGGTCGCAGAACCTTCTGGGTACCCTAAGCGCCCCCTAGCGGCGACCTATATACCCCTAGAGCGCCCCCTGGCGACTGGAGCTAACCCTAACCGTCGTAACCCCAACTTTTTTTATGAATGAGCGAGCAAATCAATCAGGGTTCAGTACGTTATCGGTGAATGGTATAAAGAGCTGTGATTCGTCGGTTATAGTTTCATTCATAAAAAGTTATGCATATGAGTTTCATTAAAAAAATCGTGGATGATTAATGAGGTAAGGAGGCTGAATGGTTCGTGTGTCCATCTGGAGGGAGGTGGGTAGACGCTCGCGGGGCATACTGCTGACGTGGCGGTTAGTTTGGAAAAACCCAGGAAAAAAACCCACTTTAAGAATAAGCAAATATGCAAATGAGTTTCACACATAAAAATCGTGCACGATTAATGAGGTAAGGGGGTGAATGGCTCGTGGGTCTATCCGGAGGGAGTAGGGTATATGCTCGCGTTTCACGGAATGCAGCGGGCTACATACCATGTTAGGAATGCGGTCGTGTTGTATTCCGTAATATGACACCGCTCTACTGCGTTCCCGAAAGGTATGAAGCGCCATCCATGTCAGTGAAGCGCGCATGTGATTGGTCAGTCACCGCTCCGCGTCGCGCGGTTCGTGTCAGTGAAGCGCGCATGGGATTGGTCAACGGTCACGACGGGCTTCCCTCACGGTCCCGAAATAGCTGTCCTGCGTTGCAGTGACGCCAGTGACTGTGGTCAACCCTACTTTTCTCGAGTTGTGCCCATGAGGGGGGTCACTCAATACATCGCCAGCTAGTACGTGCATCATATCCTCCCGACAAAATCCACGTTTTATTTTCTGTATCCAACACGCGTTAACGCATGCAAGTTACAATGCTATTAAGCTTACTGCTTTCATATTTCGTACTTTAAATAAGATAAATGTTTCTTTTATATAAGTGACGTCAGTAGCCTCTTAACTTGGCTAGCTGCGCAGATATAAATAGAACGTTGCCGATGTTTGGGGCGTGATGTTGGCCAGAAATAAGTGTCCGACAGTGAACTCGGCCTGTGCGGCAGTGATCTCGGCCTGTAATTTTCTGTAAAAACCGACGTTAGATAAAACTTCTTCTTGTCTAGTCAGTGATCTCGGCCTGTTTGAGGGAGTGATGTAGGCCAGAAATAAGTGTTTGTAAAATAAAACGTTGTATTATGTATTGTGATAACTGCTATATACTCCAGTAATCGACTCAATAATGTACAATATTGCATCCCAGCAATCACACTACGTATATGCAACGTTGTATGAAGGTAAAGGTTTGGTAACGTCAGGAATTACGCTTTATTAACGTTGTGTCAACGTAGTCTATCTACGTTGTGACAATACGTAACAACAACGTAACAGTATTACGTTCTACTTACGTCGTGTCCACGTACTGCAACTACGTTGTGCCAGTACGTAGCAAAGACGTAACGATATTACGTCGTGTCCACGTACTCCAACTACGTTGTGCCAGTACGTAGCAACGACGTAGCGATATTACTTATAATTATATTATCTTCCTACAATTTTTCTGACATTATTATGCCGTTTCCAGACATGTTTGGCACCTTGTCACTACCTTTATAATACGTTTATACCACGTAAAATAAAAGGATTTCCTGACATTATCAAACTACTAATATTCTCGTATATGCAACGTCTTTTACTTGGATAATCCATTATAATTTTAGAGTCCGTCGTAAGGATATATGTTACGTAGAAATAACGATCGTTGCATGGGGCGGCTCGATTCAATACTGTCAGATATTTACAATTTTATGCATAGTTATAACAATATTTCTACAAAACTTGTCCATCAAATGAACTTTATTATGAAGAAGCGTTTTAAAATTTAAACGCGCCACCCATGGTAGTTTAATGTCACACGATTGACACTGGTATAATCGGCAACAGCGTGTTAATCGCCACGACATTCTGTGGACAAATTTGTGTCCAGACATGTGTCATATAACTGGTACAG
This sequence comes from Lamellibrachia columna, assembly GCA_963662155.1. NCBI lineage: Eukaryota > Metazoa > Annelida > Polychaeta > Sabellida > Siboglinidae > Lamellibrachia > Lamellibrachia columna. The sequence goes on from OY759263.1 coordinate 61,963,935, forward strand.
AACACGTAAATTCACGTATTTCAACTGGTTCAAATCACCGGTTTCCGTAAGTGAATTCACAAGATTCTGTGGACAAATTTGTGTCCCGTAACTGGTTCATTTGACTGGGTGAATCCATGCCTTGTGGGTTAACCATCTCGTGAGCGCAATGACAAATCTTAAAGTTAAATACCTAAACCGTAAGACGCAGTGTATGTCATGCTAGTGGATGTAACTGTCTCTGTAAGACGCAGTGTATGCCATGCTAGTGGATGTAACTGACTCTGTAAGACGCAGTGTATGTCATGCTAGTGGGTGTAACTGTCTCTGTAAGACGCAGTGTATGTCATGCTAGTGGATGTAACTGTAGTGTATGCCATGCTAGTGGATGTAACTGACTCTGTAAGACGCAGTGTATGTCATGCTAGTGGATGTAACTGTCTCTGTAAGACGCAGTGTATGCCATGCTAGTGGGTGTAACTGTAGTGTATGTCATGCTAGTGGATGTAACTGTCTCTGTAAGACGCAGTGTATGTCATGCTAGTGGATGTAACTGTCTCTGTAAGACGCAGTGTATGTCATGCTAGTGGATGTAACTGTCTCTGTAAGACGCAGTGTATGTCATGCTAGTGGATGTAACTGTAGTGTATGTCATGCTAGTGGATGTAACTGTAGTGTATGTCATGCTAGTGGATGTAACTGTAGTGTATGCCATGCTAGTGGATGTAACTGACTCTGTAAGACGCAGTGTATGTCATGCTAGTGGATGTAACTGTCTCTGTAAGACGCAGTGTATGTCATGCTAGTGGATGTAACTGTAGTGTATGTCATGCTAGTGGGTGTAACTGTCTCTTTAAGACGCAGTGTATGTCATGCTAGTGGATGTAACTGTCTCTGAAAGACGCAGTGTATGCCATGCTAGTGGATGTAACTGTAGTGTATGTCATGCTAGTGGATGTAACTGTCTCTGTAAGACGCAGTGTATGTCATGCTAGTGGATGTAACTGTCTCTGTAAGACGCAGTGTATGCCATGCTAGTGGGTGTAACTGTAGTGTATGTCATGCTAGTGGATGTAACTGTCTCTGTAAGACGCAGTGTATGCCATGCTAGTGGGTGTAACTGTAGTGTATGTCATGCTAGTGGATGTAACTGTCTCTGTAAGACGCAGTGTATGTCATGCTAGTGGATGTAACTGTAGTGTATGTCATGCTAGTGGATGTAACTGTCTCTGTAAGACGCAGTGTATGTCATGCTAGTGGATGTAACTGTAGTGTATGTCATGCTAGTGGATGTAACTGTCTCTGTAAGACGCAGTGTATGTCATGCTAGTGGATGTAACTGTAGTGTATGTCATGCTAGTGGGTGTAACTGTCTCTGTAAGACGCAGTGTATGCCATGCTAGTGGATGTAACTGTAGTGTATGTCATGCTAGTGGATGTAACTGTAGTGTATGTCATGCTAGTGGATGTAACTGTCTCTGTAAGACGCAGTGTATGTCATGCTAGTGGATGTAACTGTCTCTGTAAGACGCAGTGTATGTCATGCTAGTGGATGTAACTGTCTCTGTAAGACGCAGTGTATGCCATGCTAGTGGGTGTAACTGTAGTGTATGTCATGCTAGTGGATGTAACTGTCTCTGTAAGACGCAGTGTATGTCATGCTAGTGGATGTAACTGTCTCTGTAAGACGCAGTGTATGCCATGCTAGTGGGTGTAACTGTAGTGTATGTCATGCTAGTGGATGTAACTGTCTCTGTAAGATGCAGTGTATGTCATGCTAGTGGATGTAACTGTAGTGTATGTCATGCTAGTGGATGTAACTGTCTCTGTAAGACGCAGTGTATGTCATGCTAGTGGATGTAACTGTAGTGTATGTCATGCTAGTGGATGTAACTGTAGTGTATGTCATGCTAGTGGATGTAACTGTCTCTGTAAGACGCAGTGTATGCCATGCTAGTGGATGTAACTGTAGTGTATGTCATGCTAGTGGATGTAATTGTCTCTGTAAGACGCAGTGTATGTCATGCTAGTGGATGTAACTGTAGTGTATGTCATGCTAGTGGATGTAACTGTAGTGTATGTCGTGCTAGTGGATGTAACTGTAGTGTATGTCTTGCTAGTGGATGTAACTGTCTCTGTAAGACGCAGTGTATGTCATGCTAGTGGATGTAACTGTCTCTGCCATACACGATGGCGGCCAGTGGTCGATTATTTGCTGCCCCGCACCCAGCTGGCTTACCGCTCAAGTCTACAGGAAAATCATCAATCATGTGTCTATGTAGAGTAGTAGAGATATTAGGTTACATTTTAAACAAGCCAGAATCAGCTATTTCCCACTCTCCTTGAAGTGGTATAATCATTAATAACCCTATGTGGCGACTGGGACAGGGTGTTGGATTATTCCGCAGGGACCAGTGCATTAAGGACAATTGGCTATACAGTGACGGAATGTTAAGGTCAAACAGTCAGTATTCACGTGAAATAGTCAACATGGTTGAGCCTATTATATGTTGTAATTATGTTTATACGCATGAGTACTGTTATTAACTATTTACGAACATGTTTGTACTTGCACAGGTTACGGCAAGCCCTGCATGGCTCACTCCTGATTGTGGCCAGTCATCTTCTTTTCTTTCTTCTAGTCTTTCTTTTTGACGTATTAAATGTAGCCGACCCTAGAAGTTTTCACGACAAGGCAAGGAAAATACATCATTTATTTGCGACCCTGTATAAATCCAAGCATAAGGAGAAACAGAAATATTTGCCGTCCGACCCAATCTATATACCTGTCAAAATACTGGAAATATGTTTTTATTATATCGGTCTGAAGACATTGTGGGTGAAATAGTTTTTTGCGCTCGAGTAATATAAGCCATATACGGTACTCGAATCTTATCGGCTGTGGGTCATTCGACGATAGCAGGACAAATTAGTGTCCCGACACTTTCGTGTGGAATTTTTCGGTAAAGAAAACTGTTAAAATGATACTTCTTATGTGCTCTTCCTCCTTGTTCCCTGCTGTACAGGGGTGAGAGTCAGGTAAAGTATTGTCGAGCCACTCTTTCTGTTCTTTCTTTCCATAGTTTTCTATCGGCCGCCCCATCTCTACATCTTTCATCTTCCCCCGATCTTTTCATGTCCCTCCTCACGCAGTCCTCCCATCTCACCTGTGGCCTTCCCCTTTTCCTGCGTCCTTGATATTTTTCCACCCCTGCTCTCTTTGCTAGTTTGCCTGCATCCATTCTTACCAAGTGGCCAGCCCATCTCATCCTGCTTCTCACCAATCTTCCTGTTAGGCTGCATATTTTTTGCATCCCAACATCTTTCCTCAGGTCGTTCATCCTTCTTCTGTCCACCCTCTTTGTTCTTGTTATTCGACGAACCCAGTTATTCTCACACTCTTGCAGCTTCTGTTGTTGTTGTTCTGTCAACGCCACTGTCTCCAGACCATACAGGCATACTGGTGCAACACACGTTCTCAGGACTTTCAATTTCAACTTTTTGAAATTTTTCTGTCCAACATGACTCCCTCTACCTTTATCCAAGCATTCGCTCCCGCTTGTGTCCGACGTCGTACTTCTGCCGCTGAATGTCCATCCTCCGTAACCATTCCTCCAAGGTACACAATTAAGCCATCCACTTGCTTGATCTCCTTACCATCCAACCTGATGTTCAACTCCTCTCTCTGGTGTCCAACCCACATCACTTCTGTCTTCTCTAGGCTCATTCTCTTCGAACACCCCCTTACATTCCTCCAACAGCATAGTGCTAAAGCAAAATAACTAACCTAGAATATGGAACAACTGTTGTAAGGGAGTCTCATCATGATGGTTGGATGTCCTCCGAAGATGTGGTTCAATCACTGGCAAGGCGTCTGCGATGTCCCAGTGGTTCCCTGTGACTGGCACTGCTGTTGCTGCGTTGACAGTGGCTGGCATGGTGGTTGTTTCATTGACAGTGGCTGGCATGGCGGTTGCTGCGTTGACAGTGGCTGGCATGGTGGTTGCTGCGTTGACAGTGGCTGGCATGGCGGTTGCTGCATTGACAGTGGCTGGCATGGCGGTTGCTGCGTTGACAGTGGCTGGCATGTCGGTTGCTGCGTTGACAGTGGCTGGCATGGCGGTTGCTGCGTTGACAGTGGCTGGCATGGCGGTTGCTGTGCTGACAGTGGCTGGCATGGCGGTTGCTGCGTTGACAGTGGCTGGCATGGCGGTTGCTGCGTTGACAGTGGCTGGCATGGCGGTTGCTGCGTTGACAGTGGCTGGCATGGCGGTTGTTTCGTTGACAGTGGCTGGCATGGTGGTTGTTTCATTGACAGTGGCTGGCATGGCGGTTGCTGCGTTGACAGTGGCTGGCATGGCAGTTGCTGTGTTGACAGTGGCTGGCATGGCGGTTGCTGCATTGACAGTGGCTGGCATGGCGGTTGCTGCGTTGACAGTGGCTGGCATGGCGGTTGCTGCGTTGACAGTGGCTGGCATGGCAGTTGCTGCAGCTGTTACATGACTCATTGGAGCAGAAGCAAGTTCAGTCTGCAGAACGCAAGTGGTTCCAATTATATAACATATAATGTTGTAAAATGCCATATATATATATATATATATATATATATATATATATATATATATATATATATATATATATATATATATGGCATTTTACAACATTTTCAGTTAAGGTTTTAAATATTATATTATTTATATTAGCTGTAACTTACAACGTAAGAAGGCTATTCGTTGTGTCAATGCTTGCATGCTTATATGCTGTTTATGTAAGTAATTAAAATGTGATGTACTGGCAGGGAAGCTGTTATGCTCAACTGTATGTTAGCTCTAAATATATGAGGAAAGAATGTAAGCCCTTGAAGTCAATAGCTCAAGTTGGTTTTGCCCCACATATTATTACTGCATTATATGTATGTCATTGTTTAACATTATATGTCTTGCACTGTGAATGTGACCTGGAGAAAAAGTAGCTTCGGTAAATGTGTTGTTTTATGGAGTTTTATGTTTTTTAACATGATATTGTACTTGTCTAAATGTTGTGTTTCTGTTGTGGCTGGCTCACCTGTGGAATGATCCAAATTTTTTAACGTTGACCTCTTGCTGGAGTTGATGCGGCTGCTGGGAATATCCAGTTTTTGATGTGCCGTGCTGTACGAGGTTCAGGGCTCATCGTGGCAAATAGCCCATTGTGTGCCAGCTTTGCAAATGCGAAAACTGTATTCCGGAGGCAAGGGAAAAGCTCTGTCACCCGGTCCTTTACTTCCATGTATGGCATCTCTGGAGGAATGCTCAACCTTTTTTGTTTGAAAAAATGGTTGCTTCCTGCAAAATGCATTGGTACATGAGGATACTCGTCAAAATATTATATTTAAGTATTTAGTATTCAAAAGATCTTACATCTGGTGTGCCCAAAACTGCACGCACCTTGGTTAATGAAACATTTATTATAATTATTAAGGTAATGTGAATGATTCCATTGAATGCTTTATTCTTAGATGCCAGTATATATGCAAATACACTGGAGTTACATAGTGTTATGTTAACCTTAGTTACATTGAATACAAATTCCAAGGTGGCTTCAGCCAGAGTCCAAACAGGTAATTCACATGACTGTTAACGATTAATTATTGCAGCTAAAAGTTACTGCTTCTGTCTTACCTCGGAATAAATTCATATCACTTCTGCTAAGATGATGAGATGGCCTCGGCACCAATGAAATATGAAGTGTAATATTTCGCCTGTTGTTGTGTGTTATGTCAAATCTTCTCTGTGAGAAATGTTGTAACCTGTGAAAGCAGTTTTGTATTAAAATGGATTTCTAACAGTGATTATTGTCATTAATATACTGAATATATATATATATATATATATATATATATATATATATATATATATATATATATATATATATATATATATATATATATATATATATATATATATATATATATATATATATATATATATATAATTATATATATATGCATATGTTTAACTGTTGTCAGTTAAATATACATTACTAAGAAGTTGAAATTGTAATTGGGAAATATAACTATTTGTTTTAATGCCAACACATGTAGTGCTAAACACAAATACATCTGAGTTAATGGTCGAGGTGCGGTAGAAAGTGGGACGTTGTTTCCTAAAGAATTAAAGGCAAGTTAGCCACCAAAACAGATAGGAGATGGGAGTTTCAGACCTCTGTCACACCTCGTGAAGCCTGTAGCTTGCGTGTGCACGCGGGAGTTTATTAGAAGCCTGCCCGCTTGGCTACGATTAGATTTGTTTTTATTACAAGACAATACTTACTGGGAAATCAAATCAGAATCATCCGTGTGGGCGTCTTGCTGCTGTTGGTCGTTTTGTTCAATTTCTCGAAAGGTGGTGTTAACTTGGGTCAAAATGCTATTTAGTCGCTCTCGAATATTCGACATTTTCGCGGTTCTTTTGATGTTCTGATCAGCATGCGAGTAATACGATTCCTTAATCCGCGCTAGTGACCCGCAGGTTAACTATAATCCATCATTAGTTGCACTACCCCACGGGGGCCACTCAATGCACTGCCAGTATACCACCCTTGAGAACTGACCGAACTGAGTCCCTGAATACGTTTTACACTTTCAGTGCCGTTTTCACGTTGAGCGGTTTGAAATACACACACTTTTCCTTGGACAGGAGTCACATTCCACAAGTTACGCAAAATTATATTATCTTTTCAAGTTAAAGGAGTAAAAGGAAATACGCATTTTTTCGCGTATAAACTATGCAATGTTTCACGATATGTGCTGTAGATTAATTCATTATCATAATATGTCGGTGAATTATTCACTTTAATTAACATTCTAATGTACGCATAACATATTTTTTATTACTACATTTATTTTATTTAAAGTACGAAATATGAAAGTAGTAAGCTTAATAGCATTGCAACTTGCATGCGTTAACGTGCGTTGGATACAGAAAATAAAACGTGGATTTTGTCGGGAGGATATGATGCACGTACTAGCTGGCGATGTATTGAGTGACCCCCCATGGCCACAACTCGGGAAACGTAGGGATGACTACAGTGGCTAGTTTTAGTATTGCGATAGTTGTATTACTATTGTAATACTATTGCGATTATTTACCAGTTATTGCTATATATAGTATAATGTATTCGCGCTTAGCCAGGTGAGCTGCAGTCCCGAACATAATTTAATGGTGGCGCCATCGCGTGGCCTTGGATGCAATTGATTTGTAAGTTCACTGACATCACTGCAACGCAGGACAGCTTTATCGGGACCGTGGGGGAAGCGCGTCGCGACCATTGACCAATCCCATGCGCGCTTCACTGACACGAACGGCGCGACGCGGAGCGGTGACTGACCAATCACGTGCGCGCTTCACTGACATGGATGGCGCTTCATAGAAAGGACGCATTAAGGCGATACTAACAGCTGCACTAGTGGATTTTGGTACTCGGGAAATGCGCGTTTTAAATAACCTGGCTATATGTAGTCATATTAGCGTTGTAGTTAAAGCGCTGGTTCGCCCACTGGATGTATGCAAGTCTGAGCACGTTGAAAGATAAGCCCGTCATTTGCACAATACTGTGCAGTAATTTATTCGATGCCAGCTATGATGAAATTCGGGTTTCATTATTGTTATTTTTGTCGTTTCTCTAAGAAGAGTAGACCACATGACGTCTTGTCTGCATAAATAATAAAGACAGCTGGGTATACATCAACGAGTTGACCTGTATGCGTACATCTAACATATTTAGGGTATTGGTTATCGTATGAATTATAAATAGCACGAGTAATGAGAAAGAGTACCGATTTGTCTAAGAAAATACCGCTTTTATATGTATTTTGTCACACTTGTTACGTATGTAATACTTTTAAGCTAAGTGTTTACCACATTTATCTGCATGTTAAAATTTTTAAGCTAAGTAAATATCACTTTTATTTGTATGTTAACACATTTTAGCTACGTAATTGCCACGCTTGGCTGTGTGTTACCGCTTTTAGCATATTAAGTATCACTTTTAATTGTATGTTAACGCTTTTAAGCTAAGAAATTACCACATTTAGCTGTATGTTAGTGATTTTAAGCTAATTATTTACCATATTTACCTGCATGTTAACGGTTTTAAGCTAAGCAAATATAACTTTTAGCTAAGTAATTAGCATTTTTAGCTAAGTAAGTACCATATTTAGTTGCAAGTTAACGCTTTTAAGTTAAGTAATTACCACATATGTTAAAACTGTTTAGCTAATAAATGACCACATTTAGCTGTATGTTAGCGCTTTTTAGCTAAGTAATTACCACATTTAGCTGTATGTTAGCGCTTTAACTAAATAATTACCACATTTAGTTGTATGTTAACGCTTTTAAGCTAAGTACTTACCACATTTAGCTGTATGTTAATGCTTTTTAACTAAGTAATTACCGCATTTAGCTGTGTGCTAACGTTTTTTAGCTAAGTAATGACCACATTTAGCCGTATGTTAACCCTTTTTAGCTAAGGAACTACCATATTTAGTTGTATGTTACTGCTTTTTAACTAAGGAATTACCACATTTAGCTGTGTGTTAACGCTTGTAAGCTAAGTAATTACCACATTTAGCTGTATGTTAACGCTTTTTAACTAAGTAATTATCGCATTTAGTTGCATGTTAACGCTTTGAAACGAAGTATCTACCACATTCACCTGTATGCTAAGGTACTCGGGAAATACGCGTGATAAATAACACGGTTTTCTGTAGTGATATTAGCATTGTTGTTAAAAGCGTTGGTTCGCACACTGGACGTATGCAAGTCTGAACAAGTTTAACGATAAGCCAGTGGACTGTGGACTCCGGTTGCCTTAGCAACGAACGAGGTGCGGCTAGTGCTGTTATGATCGATGTAACAACCTGCATAGTTGTAAGAACTGCATGTAGCACGTATAGTTTATGTTTGTTTTCGTACATTTGTATTTGTGGTGGTGGTGGTGGTGGTGGTGGTGGTGGTGGTGGTGGTGGTGGTGGTGGTGGTGGTGGTGGTGGTGGTGGTGGTGGTGGTGGTGGTGGTGGTGGTGGTGGTGGTGGTGGTGGTGGTGGTGGTGGTGGTGGTGGTGGTGGTGGTGGTGGTGGTGGTGGTGGTGGTGGTGGTGGTGGTGGTGGTGGTGGTGGTGGTGGTGGTGGTGGTGGTGGTGGTGGTGGTGGTGGTGGTGGTGGTGGTGGTGGTGGTGGTGGTGGTGGTGGTGGTGGTGGTGGTGGTGGTGGTGGTGGTGGTGGTGGCAAATAAGATATTTACATGACAATGGCTACTATTGTCCACTATGTCCAATATCATTGACTACGGGTTCCCTTTCAACTATGGAGGGGGGACACTCGTAGGAATATGACAACACGTTCCATTCCTTTGATTAAATAGAATACATATGTCGTGTGTAAAATATATATGATAAGGTGTGAACAGAAGGTATATATACAAAACATAAAGTTGTAGGTCTTTGGGCCTACAATACTAAAAGATATATGTTTTTGGACCTACAATACATAAAGTAGCAGGTCTTTGGACCTACAATACATAAAGTTGTAGGTCCTTGGACCTACAATACATAAAGTTGTAGGTATTTGGACCTACAATACATAAAGTTGTAGGTCTTTGGACATACAATACATAAAGTGGTAGGTATTTGGACCTACAATACATAAAATTGTAGGTCCTTGGACCTACAATACAAAAAGTAGCCGATCTTTGGACCTACAATACATAAAGTAGCAAGTCTTGTTTTTGGACCTACAATACATAAAGTTGTAGGTCTTTGGACCTACAATACATAAAGTGGTAGGTATTTGGACCTACAATACTTAAAGTAGCAGGTCTTTGGACTTGCAATACATAAAGTAGCAGGTCTTTGGACCTCCAATGCATAAAGTGGTAGGTCCTTGAACCCACAAAACATAAAGTAGCAGGTCTTTGGACCTACAGTAAATAAAGTTGTAGGTCCTTGGACCTACAATACATAAAGTTTTAGGTATTTGGACCTACAATACATAAAGTTGTATGTCCTTGGACATACAATACATAAAGTAGCAGGTATTTGGACCTACAATTCATAAAGTTGTAGGTCCTTGAACCTACAAAACCTAAAGTAGCAGGTCTTTGGACCTACAGTACATAAAGTTGTAGGTCCTTGGACCTACAATACAGGAAAGTCTGTGCACTGTATGGAGGAGGCAGTGTATAAGTAGCTAGGATGTGGCTGGAGGTAGGAGAGACAGAGGACTGTATGGTGTAGGCAATGTGTAAAGAGCCAGAATTTGGTTGGAGGTAGTAGAGACGGAGGACTGTATGGCGGAGGCAGTGTGTAAGGAGCAGGGATGTGGCTGGAGGTAGGAAAGACAGTTGACTCTATGGTGGAGGTAATGTGTAAGTAGTCAGGATGTGGCTAATGGTAGGAGAGACAGAGGACAGTTTGGTGGACGCAATGTATCAGGAGCCAGGATGTGGCTGGAGGTAGACGAGACAGAGGACTGTATGAAGGGCGCAATGTATCAGGAGCCAGGATGTGGCTGGAGGTAGGAGAAACGGTATCCGGACATTTAGCCAATGGACATTTAGCCAACAGACACTTAGCCAATGGACATTTCGCCAATGGACACTTAGCCAACGGCCATTTAGCCATCATTTGCAGTGGGGGACATTTCGCCAACATTCAAAAAATTATATCTTACATTTTGGATATCTTTATTGTTTTTGATAATGTCCATGATAAGCAAATCTTGATGAATGATTAAACTTGCATTTTCACTCACCTTTTTATTATTATTTTCCCAAAAGGAAAAAAGTTTATTTGGTAAATCACATGATGGAAAATATGAAGTTTAAGATTGATATAGTTTAATTATTTATAAAGTGTTATATTTTCCTTTGAAAATGACCTTTCAATAATTACCATCATGATTTAATGCTGAGACCAACTGCTATTCATTATTTCCCCACCCTTTGGCTTAATTGGAGACAATCCCAGATATATGTGGCTTCATGTCAAGCTAGAATGAGCTCTTTGTAAGTGATCAGCTTATCCATCTGGGCTTCAATCTTGATTAGAATAGGCGATCCTCCATCACAATTGGCCCAATTTAATTTCATTCACCTGGAACACATGGCTTCCATGGGCTAATGGGATAAAAGGACTACCCAATATCAGAAATTAAATCTTACACCAGTTCAACCATGGAGATTATAACTACTAGCCGAGGGAAGCAGAAAGTTTGTCTGGAAGGTTTTATGTATACCAAGTAGATAACTTCCAAAAACCAGATTAGATGGCAGTGTGTTAAACGCAACAACCACTGCAAGGGTGTCATATCTACAACTCTTGACCTTAGTCAGGTACTCAATACCAAACCTCACAACCATGATGCAAATCCAATGGAAGTTGCAGTTGCCAAGACCAAAGTCGATATGAAACATTTAGCAGACAACACCAGAGAACGACCAGCAACAATAGTGTCTGCCAAACTTGCTGAACTTCCTGCTGCTGCCAGGCAGTTAGCTAGTGAGGAAGATGCCATGAAGAAGATGATACGACGCGTACGAAAAGGCCAAGCCCCTCCAGTTCCAGCTTCACTCAGTGAACTTACCATTGAAGGCGAATGGACCCAAACATCAGGCCCTACACCAGAACCATTCCTGATCTACGACAACGGCCAAAACTCAGATTCCAGGATAGTTGTTTTTGCATCCCCACCTGCCCTGCGTACGCTCTCTACAGCTGACACATGGTTCATGGATGGCAACTTCGCTATGGCACCACCTGGATTCCTTCAACTATATGTTATCCGGGTCCCCCTTGGATCCACGACTGTTGGTATAGCATATGCCCTGCTACAACGCAAGACCCAGGACACATATGAGGAACTCCTCCGTGCCTTGTTGGATAAGTGCAGCTCTATGGAACTGTATCCGGATCCCAGAACCATTATGGTTGGGGCTGCTTCTACCATCTGACCCAGGCAACCTGGCGAAAGATACAAGAGCTGGGGCTAGTGCCTCAATACAGGGATGACGAGGACTTCAAGTTGTTCTGCGGACAATTAGATGCCCTAGCCTTCCTGCCCACCGAAGATATCCCTGAGGGAATCATGTACCTCCGTGGTAATACCCCTCCTGATGCAGAACCTCTGGTGGATTACTTCGACCAGACTTACGTCACTGGCACTTACCATCGTGCTGGAGTTCCACGAGATGGTCCATATGGAGCAGCCATTGTTCGTATGAGGAGAGTTCCTCCTCGGTACCCACCTGCCTTGTGGAATGTTCACCAGGCCACTCTGGATGATGAACCAAGAACTAACAACCAGTGTGAAGGCTGGAACAATCGCTTCACTCATTTGGTTGGCTACCAGCATCCCTCTGTGTGGACCATGATAGATGCCTTGAAGAAAGAAGATGCAGTGGCTTGCACTCACATCGCCAAAGATCTAAACGGTCAACCTCCCAAGAAGAGGGTTAGGCGTGAATACAAGGACATGCAGATCCGTCTGCGTACACTGTGTGAAGATCGTGCAGCAGGCAGGAAGACCATCCCTGAACTACTACGTGGAGTGGGTCATAACATACGCTGGAAGCCTGTCAACCGTGAGAATGAAGATTGATTATAAACAGCTGTGGACTCAATATATGCAATGTTCGTGTTTGCAAGTTTTAGACTATGAGACATTACTTTGTGATCGTTACATTCGTACAATGAATAAAATAAAATACAATTACTTACACTTGTATTGCATTTATTGAAACAACTATATTTATGGTGAAAGCACACAGAAACATAATATAATTTTTTTAATGTTGGCGAAATGTCCCACTTGCAAATGATGGCTAAATGGCCGTTGGCTAAGTGTCCATTGGTGAAATGTCCATTGGCTAAGTGTCTGTTGGCTAAATGTCTGTTGGCTAAATGTCTGTTGGCTAAATGTCTGTTGGCTAAATGTCTGTTGGCTAAATGTCTGTTGGCTAAATGTCCCGGATTCAGGAGAAACAGAGGACTGTATGGCGGAGGCAGTATGTAAGGAGGAGGGATGTGGCTGGAGGTAGGAAAGACAGTGGATTGTATGTTGGAGGCAGTGTGTAAGTAGTAGTGCCCTGCGCAGGCCGGGCTTTGGGTCCATGCCCGGCCCGGCCCGCAGCCCGCGGGCCGGGCCGGGCCGGGCCTCTACATAATTCCAAGGGCCGGGCGTGGGCCTACATACTGCGGGCCCGGGCCGGGCTGAAAACAATTTAAACACATCGGGCTTGGGCCGGGCCCGGCCCGCTCACACTAGGCCCAGGGCCTGGGCTGGGCCTGGACATAATAAAAATATTCATAAAAAACACCGATTATTACTTTATTTTTTAATAAAACCTGATTATAAATTGTAATTCCGGTTAATGAATGCTTAAAATTATTTCTTTAGTATTATATAGTTGCAAATTGAGACCTTGCATGGAATCTAATGGCCCCATTAGTTCACTTGGCTGGAAGTAGCCAGCCCCAAATGTTTACTTTAGAAATATTTGCAGAGGCAATCAAGCCATGATTAACCATCAACTTTGACCCTACCAGTGGACATTCTATTGTCTAGGTCTTCCCTCCAAACATTGCCCACCTGAATGACCTGCCCACTGCCAAGTGCCTACTAGGCCACTAGTCCACTACCCAGTACCCAACCCAGTTGGTAATTGGTATTTCTCCCCAGTCTTAATTCATTCACACTTGTACTAATTCACACATGTCTGAACCGGTCTGTCTCAGGCTAGTGACTGCAGGCCTGCTGGAAATGCCACTGGGTGTCAGTGCCAGTGGGTGACATTTAATTGAAATATCATATTAAATTATGTTAACTTAGTTGACCTAATTCAATTAACAATATACATTGGGGTTATGGCTTGCATAAGGGTTAAGTCAGGGTTAGATAAACAAATCTCGTACCCTAACCATAAGCCAATACATTAAAGTCAAATATAACAAATCTTATCATATTTAATAGTAATGACACTAAGACGTTTTTCTTTATTTTTCTTCAGGATATTCGTCCGTTTGAAGAAGTTGGTGGTGCTGTATTTTTAGAACTCGTCCAGCACACTATGGACAAATAAACTGCGGGCCGCGGGCTTGCGGGCCGCGGGCTTACCCATCTTTGGCCCGCGGGTATGGGCCGGGCCTGGGCCTGAAACTTGCGGGCCGGGCCGGGCCTGGGCCAAACATTCACGGTCTGGTTCGGGCCTGGGCCGGGCCTGGGCCTAAGTTCTAGTTTGCGGGCCTGGGCCGGGCCGGGCTTGAAAAATTATTGCGGGCCTGGGCCGGGCCTGGACTCTAACTGCTAATTGCGGGCCGGGCTTGGGATCAAATTCTAGGCCCGCGCAGGGCACTAGTAAGTAGCCAGGATGTGGCTGGAGGTAGGAGAGACAGAGGAATATATGGTGCAGGCAATGTGTAAAGAGCCAGGATTTGGTTGGAGGTAGTAGAGACGGAGGAATATATGTTGCAGGCAGTGTGTAAGGAGCAGGGATGTGGTTGGAGGTAGTAGAGACGGAGGACTGTATGGCGGAGGCAGTGTGTAAGTAGCCAGGATGTGGCTAGTGGTAGGAGAGACAGAGGACAGTATGGTGGAGGCAGTGTGTAAGTAGCCAGGATGTGGCTAGTGGTAGGAGAGACAGAAGACTGAATGGTGGAGGTACTGCGTAAGGAGCCAGGATGTGGTTGGAGGTAGGAGAGACAGAAGACTGAATGGTGGGGGCAATGTATCAGGAGCAATGATGTGGCTGTATGTAGGAGAGACAGTGGGGCAATGTATCAGGAGCAATGATGTGGCTGTATGTAGGAGAGACAGAGGATAGTATGGTGGACGCAATGTATCGGAAGCCAGGATGTGGCTGGGGGTAGGAGAGACACAGGACTCTATGGTGGAGGCAATGTGTAATGCGTCAGAATATGGCTGGAGGTAGTAGAGACAGAGGACTGTATGGTTGAGGCAGCGTGTACGGAGCAGGGATGTGGCTGGAGGTAGGAGAGACGATAAAATAAAGAAGAACAATATACTTTAGGAATAATATGTGATTGGAATATAATGTAATGACGAAGATACCTATACGATGAGGCATGCCACACATAACTTGGATTAGGACATGTTGAACAGCTGATCGATGTGGTTATTCTCAATACAAGAGTGTGACAACATAACATATTGATTTTTTTTATACCAAACATGCCATAACTTTGTAAGAAAATATAAAATTGTGTCAGTTTTAACAGGATATCGGGTAAATTCCAGACGTGTCAAATGTTATTGTTTGAGTCACTGCTTTTATACTTCATGTTGGTAAGATACAATGCGAACGGTGTAATTTCGATACGCCACCATAAAGGGGTATCATATGACCAGATAACCGGCGCGGCCATCTTTCATACATTCAATAAAAAATGGCACAGCAAAAATGACACATATTTTAGAAAATGGTAAAGAAATGTCATACAGTTTATAAAATGACAGACATATCACAGGGCTAACGTCATGCTGTTATGACGCTCGTATATACAGTTAGCAAACTAAAGTGCACCACAATTAACTAAGATTAGTCATACAATGCAAATGTACGAAAACAAACATAAACTATACGTGCTACATGCAGTTCTTACAACTATGCAGTTTGTTACATCGATCATAACAGCGCTAGCCGCACCTCGTTCGTTGCTAAGGCAACCGGCGTCCACAGTCCACTGGCTTATCATTAAACTTGTTCAGACTTGCATACGTCCAGTGTGCGAACCAACGCTTTTAACAAGAATGCTAATATCACTACAGAAAACCGTGTTATTTATCACGCGTATTTCCCGAGTACCTTAGCATACAGGTGAATGTGGTAAATACTTCGTTTCAAAGCGTTAACATGCAACTAAATGCGATAATTACTTAGTTAAAAAGCGTTAACACACAGCTAAATGTGGTAATTCCTTAGTTAAAAAGCAGTAACATACAGCTAAATATGGTAGTTCCTTAGCTAAAAAGGGTTAACATACGGCTAAATGTGGTCATTACTTAGCTAAAAAAACGTTAGCACACAGCTAAATGCGGTAATTACTTAGTTAAAAAGCATTAACATACAGCTAAATGTGGTAAGTACTTAGCTTAAAAGCGTTAACATACAACTAAATGTGGTAATTATTTAGTTAAAGCGCTAACATACAGCTAAATGTGGTAATTACTTAGCTAAAAAGCGCTAACATACAGCTAAATGTGGTCATTTATTAGCTAAACAGTTTTAACATATGTGGTAATTACTTAACTTAAAAGCGTTAACTTGCAACTAAATATGGTACTTACTTAGCTAAAAATGCTAATTACTTAGCTAAAAGTTATATTTGTTTAGCTTAAAACCGTTAACATGCAGGTAAATATGGTAAATAATTAGCTTAAAATCACTAACATACAGCTAAATGTGGTAATTTCTTAGCTTAAAAGCGTTAACATACAATTAAAAGTGATACTTAATATGCTAAAAGCGGTAACACACAGCCAAGCGTGGCAATTACGTAGCTAAAATGTGTTAACATACAAATAAAAGTGATATTTACTTAGCTTAAAAGTGTTAACATGCAGATAAATGTGGTAAACACTTAGCTTAAAAGTATTACATACGTAACAAGTGTGACAAAATACATATAAAAGCGGTATTTTCTTAGACAAATCGGTACTCTTTCTCATTACTCGTGCTATGTATAATTCATACGATAACCAATACCCTAAATATGTTAGATGTACGCATACAGGTCAACTCGTTGATGTATACCCAGCTGTCTTTATTATTTATGCAGACAAGACGTCATGTGGTCTACTCTTCTTAGAGAAACGACAAAAATAACAATAATGAAACCCGAATTTCATCATAGCTGGCATCGAATAAATTACTGCACAGTATTGTGCAAATGACGGGCTTATCTTTCAACGTGCTCAGACTTGCATACATCCAGTGGGCGAACCAGCGCTTTAACTACAACGCTAATATGACTACATATAGCCAGGTTATTTAAAACGCGCATTTCCCGAGTACCAAAATCCACTAGTGCAGCTGTTAGTATCGCCTTAATGCGTCCTTTCGGGAACGCAGTAGAGCGGTGTCATATTACGGAATACAACACGACCGCATTCCTAACATGGTATGTAGCCCGCTGCATTCCGTGAAACGCGAGCATATACCCTACTCCCTCCGGATAGACCCACGAGCCATTCACCCCCTTACCTCATTAATCGTGCACGATTTTTATGAATGAAACTCATTTGCATATTTGCTTATTCTTAAAGTGGGTTTTTTTCCTGGGTTTTTCCAAACTAACCGCCACGTCAGCAGTATGCCCCGCGAGCGTCTACCCACCTCCCTCCAGATGGACACACGAGCCATTCAGCCTCCTTACCTCATTAATCATCCACGATTTTTTATGAAACTCATATGCATAACTTTTTATGAATGAAACTATAATCGACGAATCACAGCTCTGTATACCATTCACCGATAACGTACTGAACCCTGATTGATTTGCTCGTTCATTCATAAAAAAGTTGGGGTCACGACGGTTAAGGTTAGCTCCAGTCGCCAGGGGGCGCTCTAGGGGTATATAGGTCGCCGCTAGGGGGCGCTTAGGGTACCCAGAAGGCTCTGCGACCGGAAGTCACAGGGGCCCTCTCTACTGGGCCACTCTTTGGCTCGGTCATTCCTGCACTATAACTACTCCCGCCCGCTGCCCGAGAGTCGCCCGCCGTCCGATACCTGCCTCTGCGCGAGACCCACCCGCCACCCGAAACCTGCCCACAGCCCGACACCCGCCCGCTTCCGAGATTTGCCCTCCGCCCGAGGCCAGTCAGCCACCCAAGACCTGCCCGCCGCCCGATATATATAATTTGTACATTAGACGAAAATAGGAGCAAATTTGTCAAATAACGGGATTTTTGTGGGACCAATAAATTATTTTATTTTCCCAATAACGGGGTAAAAACTGTGTTTGTATTGTGATAAAACATGCATTTTATATCGCGAGTCATGACCACAGAACCGTGCAGCGGCAGCGGCAGCAGCAGTTACGAAAACCGTTGTTCAGTCTGTGTTTATATTTCACAAGAATCTCTTCTTTTTCGATCCCGTTTCAAATGTGTGCATCCATAGTAGCCCATTGTTATTGTGACAGTCACTTATGAACTACCAAGTTATCCCTCATAGGGATGGGTATTTTTGTTAGTTGAAATAATAAACAACATGCAACTATCAAGCATCAATAAAATAAAATAGGCCAACTCAAAATATGTTACTATGATTAATTAGTATATTTAAAATATAGATTAATTATATTTGACATGTATAAAGTGGTAATTTAATATTTTAGAGGAGTCATCAGACCCGAAGTGCGACCTGTCAATCACACATTCCCTGAACATGGGACCAGTGAAGCCATGAAACTTGCAGTAGATCAACTGAGGTATATTCTGAAAATACTAGTAGACATGTTATTGTATAACGTAGAAAACGATGTGAGATGGGTATAGATTATGTTGACCTACTGGGGTTGTGTACCCTTAGATCACTCAATAACGTCAAATTGACATTGATCGAATCAAACCATGTTTAGGAATGTCAGGACTCACTTGACTGTTTAAATGTATGGATTGGGTATTTATTGGTAGGGCCTATGTGATCTTGCCATAAGGTTTCAGCTGTATTTTATTCTTCGCAAATGTGATGGTAGGCCTATAGTTTCTTCGTAGATCTCGACAGTAAATGCGTATCTCGGACATTTATCTGACCAATCCCAATTAAACCCTGATACACGTGTAACTGACCACTGCACCTTTACAAATAAAATGTTAAAATGATTCTTCTTACAAAACATGTCGAAAATGTATCCACAGAGCCTCTTGAAGGTTAATAAAAATGGTTAATAAAAATGCATAACTGGTAAATTGGAAAATTTCACAATCCTGGTTAAAGGCCTGTCTAAACAGAATATCTGGATTGCACATGCAGTGTATCCAATTCATGTTACTTCACCATTCGCCAGAGGGCACCACCACACGCCTGTACTGCAGGGAAACTCACATATTATACGCACACTTCATTTGCCTACTTGTTTGCTTACATCATAATATATATATATATATATATGTATGTATATATATATATATATATTTAGTACTGTGTGGTGTGGTAATTCACATAAGGCAATTGTATCATCCACTCCTAACCACGTTTCCGTTATTACGACGACGTCTAGTGAACGCTCGTTGATGTGGTCGGGGTGAGTAACGCCTTGTTTCGCAATGACTACGCGTAAATCAGCGCGAACTTCGCACACACGTCAACGCTGAGTTCACTCCGAGGATCAGTCTTATCAAGTGGTATAGAAATTAGATTGTGAAATTAGATATGTTCTGTCAGGTTTATTGGCTGGTTGTCCTTCGTGGTGGTGAACGAATTATTTTGATGCATTTTGCGATCTTACACTCCTATTTTAGCCCAATAAGGGGCTGTTTGGAGTAATCAAACCAAAAGTGGCCACCTCGATGTAGGCGTCTCGTGGTTGTGTGTAGTATGTTGTAGATCCGTAATGCTGTGAGGTTCTCACAGCTGACCTTCACAAGGCTGGTCGACCTGTTGACATTCGTACACCAACGCACCGACTGTCTTGTGTATTGTCCCATACAAGTTACACCAACCGAAACACTCTGTGCCATTGTTGTTTGTGCCAATAAGTCCACACATCACTGCACACCGATCGCTACAGTGCCGTAGGTTGTTCGCCCACGAATAGACGGAAACGTCTCGCATGACTGGTCTCTACCCGACTGACCAGAACAAGTTCAGATGTAGATTCACACATAAATCATTGAAATCCAGTAAAAGCAATGTTGCTCAGATAAAACAGTTCTGCAGTAAGTGACCGCTGTACCTTTACACACGTCACTAATAAAATGTATCCACAGAGCCTCTTGAAGGAGCTGCTACCAATCGCTATTCGCTACGTCATGGGGCTTTCACCTCTCGCTTCTCCCTCTTACTCTGGTCGTCTGTCGGCATCTGTCCGTCTGCTAAATAGGCTACCACCGTGAAAGGTTTGGTGTGTTGGCAAGTGGCCCAGGCTTAGTCCGGATTCAATGTCGGCGTGGGGTCTACGTCTTTGTTCCTGTTAACCATTTCGTTTTGACTAACACATACCTTTGATGACCGGACAAACTACACCTGGAGGTGCAGTCAGAATGAAATATGTTTAGCATTCCAGTCCAGTGACTCCAGTCTGTGCTATTTTATCGTGGTAATTATAGCTAGATACAAAACAGTTAATGGACATGGCGCCGGAGTTCGGCTGACTCAAGCTTGTCTGTAGCCTACGGCGGTGACCGAGTGGGCGCGAGTTTTCCGTGTTGGTGGTATCGTTTTTGTTAGGGCCTGAATAATGAATGGAACTACCAGGACTTATTGAAAAAGAATTAATACCAGTAGCTCCCATCAGTACATGTAGCTCTTGGGGCTGGTGACACGGGGACATGGGCCATTAATACCTGTGTATCGTTCAGTCCCAGACCACGCCTGTCATGCAACATGCACATGGCCCCCGGCAATGACGAACTAGCAGTACGGAGTCAACTGCCACAATTTAACCATGACAAAATCCTAGGTCTAGAAAACATCGCGGAGGGCACGTTTACTGTAATCACAAATCTAGAGACACGTCCACGTACGCTAATTCATCTGAAAATGAGAGAGAGAGAGAGAGAGAGAGAGAGAGAGATAGAGAGCGAGAGAGCGAGAGAGGGAGGGAGAGAGGGAGAGAGGGAGAGAGAGAGAGAGAGAGAGAGAGAGAGATGGGGGAGGGAGGGAGGGAAATGTTTTTATCGAGGGGGTGAGAAAGAAAGCGAGGGTATTTGTGGGGGACTCAATAGTTAGGAAGATCAACAGTCTTAAACAAGGGAGATGACGTGGTAGTTTGTTTGCCTGGGCCAAAATAGAGGCGATAACTGAGAGGGTAGAAAACATCATGGGTTCGGGCAAGGGTGGATCTGTGTTAGTACAAATAACGTAGAGAGGGAGGGTACAATTGCCATAGTTTGGAAATACAGGAATTTGGTCAGAACACTAAAGCAGACGCGGGTTAAGCAGGTAATACTGTCAGGGATTTTACCAGTAATAGGAAGGAGGGGTCATAGATATCGAAATTGCCGGGGGATGGCAATTAACATTTTAGTCGAGAAGCTATGTAGGGAAGAAGTTGGTTTTGTGGATTTGTGGGGAAGTTTTTGTTGGAAGGGCGGATATGTACATGAAGGACGGGCTTCATCTAAGTGGAAAGAGGGCAGCGGTATTTGCGGATGGACTCTCAGCAGCAGTAGACAGTGGCATGGGTAGCACATCAAATATGTTTGGTAGTAAACACTATTTAAACTAGAAGCGCAGGGGGGGTTACTTAGAGATGCCTCAAGCAGGACAAGAGGCCACTAGTACAGATAAACCAATAACAGAATGTCCGAAAAACAGGTTATAGATGCGTGTGTTTAAATGCTAGGAGTATAGTAAATAAGAAAAACGAATTAAACATTATGGTAGAAGATATTGACCCTCACATAACTGGTATAACCGAATCATGGGCCAACACAGACATAACAGATGCTGAATTAGGATTGACAGGATACGTAATGTTTAGGAGAGATCGAATAGGAAGAAGGGGAGGGGGAGTTATTTTATATGTTAAAGAATCTATTCAGGCTTATAAAATAAAATTAGAAAGCGAAGCAGATTACGATGAAGCTGTTTGGTGCAAAATAGTTTCAGGAAATTCAAAATTAACTATTGGATTAATTTACTGAAGTCCAAACATAAACGAAGAGGATAACACAAAATGCTAAAAAAGAAGTTAGTAAAAGGGAATGTATCATAATGGGAGATTTTAACCATGGACACATACAATGGAAATCTCTAGGGAATACAGGGGATGATGACCAACAATTTCTATTTTTAATTCAAGAGAGCTTCCTTATTTAGTACGTGCTAGAACCAACCAGGGGAGAAAATGTATTAGATATAGTTTTATCATCACAAAACGAATTAGTGGACAATGTAAAAATACATGAACCATTTGGTAACAGTGACCACAATCAAATACATTTTGACATCAATGTAAAATCAGAAAGTAAAAATAAAAAAACGTATAGGAGAAACTTCCACAAAGGTAACTATAAAGATATGAGAAAATACTTAGCAAAGCAAGATTGGAATAACATGCTGATGAATAAGACTGCAATTGAATGTTGGAATATTATAAAATTGAGAGTATCATCGATAAATTTGTTCCCTTGAAAAAACAAGGAAAACGGTCTAGAAAGAAACACTTGTCAAAAGAAGCTATTAGAAAAATAGTGTTTAAACAAACTATGTGGAGGGTTTATAGGCGTACCAGAAAGGATGAAGACTATGCATATTACAAAGAGGCACTTAACCTGGCTACAATTGAAATTAGAAAATCTAAACGAACCTTTCAAAAAAATTGGCAGGTAATATAAAAAATGACAGCAAGAGTTTCTATGCTTATGTAAGGAGTAAACAGAAAGTTCGAGATAAGGTCGGACCACTGGAAAACAACAGGGGAAACATAATTTTAGACCAGTTTCAAATGGCAGAGGTTCTGAATGAGTATTTCAGCTCAGTTTTTAAGATATCAGCTCACTTCCAGTTCCATTTACTAAATTTGAGGGCAATACATCAGAACATTTAGGACAGTTATTTGTAACTCATGAAATGATAGCAAAGAAAATTAAGAAGATGAAATATAATAAATCACTTGGAATTGATGGGATACCACCAAAACTGCTTAAGGAAATTGTTGAGCAAATTAGTACACCACTTGCAAATTTGTTTAACTTGTCACTAGAAGAAGGAATAGTTCCTTCAGAATGGAAAGAGGCAAACATTACGCCACTATTTAAGAAGGGATCGAGGAACAAGCCAGAAAATTACAGACCAGTGAGTTTAACATCAGTTGTATGTAAATTACTCGAAACATTAATTAGAGACCACATGGTGGAATTCCTTGTAAAACATAAATTAATCTCAACATGGGTTCCTAAAAGCAAGGTCATGTCTAACTAATCTCTTATGTTTTTTTGAAGAAATTACACTGGGTAGATGACCCGTCACCAGTGGATGTTGTCTACTTAGATTTTCAGAAAGCTTTCGATAAAGTGCCACATCAAAGATTGTTACTTAAACTAAAAGCCCATGGTATAGGTAATGATGTAATCAACTGGATAGAAAAGTGGCTTACACACAGAAAACAGAGCGTAATAGTACATCGATGGTGAGATTTCAAACTGGAAATCTGTTTTGAGTGGGGTACCACTGGGATCAGTATTAGGCCCTATACTGCTTTTGATATACATATAAATGATTTAGAAGATGACATATCTAGCAAAGTACTCAAATTTGCAGATGACACAAAAGTATTCAGAAAGGTTACTAATGATACAGATAAACAAAGTTTACAGGTTGATCTAGATAAATTAGTTAAATGGTCAGAAAAATGGCAAATGTTATTAAATTTTGGGAAGTGTAAATGTATACAGATAGGACATGGAAACATGTATGAAGAATATAAAATGGAGGATGCTGTACTAGGTAGAACCACACAAGAAAAGGACTTAGGAGTAACATTTAGTGCTGACATGAAAGTTTCAGAGCAATGTGGGATTGCTGTTTCGAAAGGAAATCAAATTATAGGGCTAATTAGGAGAACTATCATGTATAAGGCAAAACAGCTAATTGTACCCCTGTACAAAGCAATAGTTAGACCACACTTGGAATATTGTATTCAAGCATGGAGGCCATATCGTAAAATGGACATAGACAAGCTAGAAAGAATACAACGAAGAGCAACTAAAATGATTCCAGAATTGAGAGACCTTAGTTACGAAAGTCACTTATTACAATGTGGTTTGACAACACTAGAGACCATGAGACTAAGAGACCAAATAGAAGTGTTTAAAATAGTGAATGGTTATGAGGATGTTGACAGGAATATGTTCTTCAAACTTAAAGAAGGCAGTAGGACCAGAGGACACAAAGCAGTATTAGTTAAGGAGCAGTGTAGGCTGGACATGAGAAAGTACTCTTTCTCACAGAAGGTAATAAATGAATGGAACAAACTGCCAAATGATTGTGTTAATGCTAGTAGTGTGAATATGTTTAAAAATAGAATTGACAGATATTTGATAAGAAAATTGTTGGACTCACGATAAGCCAATGGCTTCCTTGTCCACTTGCCATCTGGAACTTGTTGTTTGGGATGGCAATCTTGTTAAAAATAGTGAATCGGCTAAATTTGTGGGTGACCCAATGTAGATTTTTAAAATTTTAACAAGATTGGCATCCATGGCAAAGGCCCAGATGGCAAGTGGACAAGGAAGCCATTGGTTTATCGAGAGTCCAACATTTTTCATAACAGTATTTAAAATTTTCCATGGTCCTTTGATACTATATTTTTGTTGAACCAATAATTTGTTATGATACAGTTTTTCACTATTTCTTATTACAGTTGTTAGCTTATTTTTGTATGTTTTATATTTCTCTTTAGCATTTCTTGTTCTACAGTGCAGAAAGTTTTTGTACATATTATTGTTTTGTTACATGCATTTCTCTGACCATTTGTAAACCAGGGTTTGTTTTCTATATTTCCTTTGGACACATTTATTTTCTTTTAACGGGCAGTTTTTGTCGTACAAATTGGTAAAAACATCAATAAATTGATCATATGACTTATCAACACCTGTTTCATTCATAACATTGTCCCAATTCACTAGTAGTAAATCACTTTTTAAGGATTCAATGTTATCCTTGTCTATTTTCCTAACAAGTTTACTCCTTATAATGACATGTAGATTTATGCCTGAGTATATATGTGTTGCAAATACAGGTAAATGGTCACTTATATGTAACCGGCATGGTTACTGGACATTTAGTAATTTATAATTGCCCCACCAATCACACCGCCGGTCACCCAGCAAAGGTCACGCGATAATACCAGAAGAGCACAGGGTTGATGGTGCCATTACTTGCCACCATATGGCAGCACCCTGGGTAATCTATAGATAATCTAGTTAATTAGTTATTATTATTATAACTATTTGTCTTATGGTTAATTGCATTTATTGTGTCCATTGCTGGTCCTGTTACTAATAATTAAGTTGTTTAAATAAAACATTTACCCAAGAGACAGTGGTCACATGTGGTCAGGGGGAGGGGCTGTGTCCCAGTGGGCCAGGCTGATCCCACTGTCAACAAGACAACAACAACCCTGTTTTGGTAAGTTTCTAAATACTTTGTTATACCTTAGAAAATGAATTCTTTCAATTTACAATGGTACCAAAATGTCTACTAGAGAATCTTCCATCTTTCTATGTAAACATATTTATATGTTCAGTTGTAATTACTTAATAGTGACTCAGATTACTGATGTGCTAAGAAGATGGGGAGCAAATGAACTGTCTGGACGTTAGGAGGAATGTCTCCACCAGCTGTTTGTTAGCAGCTAGGGCTTAATGACATTTTGAAAGCTTGTAGCCAGTAGCTGGTAGAACAGGTTAGAAAGTTAAGTTTATTCATGTTTAGTACTGTTACATATAGTTAATGTATTATTATAGACAAAATACATTATGCAGGGACTGTGCATGTGTGGTATAATTATATAACATTCTGTACAGTTAAGCCAGAATCAGACTGGAGCACTCTCCCTCTCTTTGATGTTGTCGTGATTAATCACCATGTGGCACTGGCTGGGTAGGGTGTGTGAAATATTCCCAAGGGACAAATGCTTGAGAGCAAGCTGGGGCCACACTAGATAGTAACTTGTAAACAGGGATCTAGTGTTGGTTTGATCATTTAATGTAGTATTGGTATCTTGATATATTTCTGGTGATACCATTGTGTTAGCATACATATAATAATGTAGTTAGTCACTCTTTTGTTTATTCATTTACAACTGATAATTGGTTGTATATCATTTACAGGTGCAGATGACCCCCTGTAAAATGCAGGATGTGGTTGCACAGAGTCGGTGCTCAGACACAGTTTTACATTTTTGATTAGGCCTGCAGTGCCCAGTTGGGGTGAGCATTGTTATTTTGGTTTTATGGGTTGTCATGAAGTATTACTATTAGGTTAGGAAACATTTAATTTGACGGTCATCCATAACTATCTTAAGGAACAAATTATAGACACTGCATATATATATATATATATATGTGTTTGTGGGTATTAGTACTGATTTGTGTAATCGTAGTCTCCAAGGATTGTGTACCTTTATATGTTATAAGGGATGTTAAGCATAACTGATATTGTGTTATTCATGGAGTACATCAAATTTTTATTAATTGTAGCTGCATTTTTAGCTGAGTATATTTGTTGTATACTTCACCACTTAGGAGTTGACACAGTGTTTAAAGACTATAAACCTATGTATCTTATTGGTACTAAGTCGGTCATGGCATATTGCTGGATAGAAATCTAGATACAAATACCACAGGTGCCAACCTGCTATTTGGTGTCGGAGATAATCTATAGGTAATAATTATGTACCAATGTTATGCAGGGAATAGATGTTTTTGACTCTGTTGATTAATGATCCTGTGTAACTATTGTAGTAGTGCATGTAGTAATAATATTTTTGTATGTTTTACAGGTTTTTTTGATATAGTTTTTGTTATACAAAATAAAGGAAATCACCATTTCCCGTCTTCATGCGATTCCGCGGTTACAAAATGGTGTCAGAAGTGGGATGAAGACAACAAAATAAACCCCAGCTGGAAGGAATGATGACATCACGAGAATGAAGATAACTTGACGTCCATCGGTCAGCGCTAGCAGAAGTGATGCGAGGCTCCGATAGCTGTGCAAGGAACATCGATGCTGCTAACATCTGCTGTTGTGTTGTGGGTTGCGTAATGCAAGTGACTGTGAGACGTCGAAGTTGATTCCGAAGTGACGAACATTCAAGGTGGCAACTTCCGAGGTGACAACTTCGTTTGGTGCCTACATGAGTAGGACCAGTTCCGAACAGAACCGAGTGACACGTTTGAACTGTGACAGGGACACTACAGAAAATGTCATGCCTGTAATAGCTATGTGTAATGTTGTTTTCTTGTAGCGTGTGTATCCTTGAACTGGTACAGGCCAGATATTGTATGTTATGTATAATGTTTTTCTTGCAGCTTTTCCCTGCAGCTTGGGTATCATGGTACAGGCCATGTGTTGCGATGAATACTGCTAGGATATTTTTAATGTCACTCCTGCTTTGGAGCTGGGTCATTAGGTTGGTCTTGGTTATCTAGCTTGGTTTTGGCAGTGATAGTACATGGTGCCGGTTAACTCCTCGGAGTAATTTTATAGACTGTGTCCTAAGAAAAGGTAATCCTGCAGTTACTCCTGGTTATACGTGTGACCATTGCTTGGTGTTAAGGCTTGTCACTACCGAGATATTTACTCATTTGTTAAATCTAATTATTAATTTCTTCATGCTTGGGGTTGCCTGCCTGTAGTCATGGATGTCTTGGAGGAGCAGCTTAAGGTGTTGCGCCTGCAGCTTGAGCAATCCCGGGCTCAAACAGCAGAAGCAGAGCAGGAGAAGGCTGCAGCGGAAACTGAGTGGAATGCTCAGAAAGCACATCTGCAGCGAGAATTAGAACGAACCGGTGAGGCCGTACTCAGAGAACCTTCAGCCGTACCGCCACAGCGCATTTATGTGCAAAGGGAGCGGCGGATGCCTAAGCTGTGCGGTCGACCCCAGAAGCCAGATGATCCGGATGTGGATGACTGGGCTTCAGATATGGAGAGCCACCTGAAGGCCAGTCCATTTTCTGATCGAGAGGGGCTGGACTTCATCATGGACCACCTTAGTGGGGCAGTTGGACAAGAGGTAAGGTTCCGAGAGCCTAGAACAGCCGAGGAGGCTCTTCAGATTGTAAGGAATGTCTTCGGCGATGTAGACACAGTGGGAGCGGCACAAGAGGCCTTTTATACACGGGTTCAGCAGCCAGGCGAGACGCTGTTAGATTATTCACTTGCCCTAGTGAAGTTGTTTGGGAAACTGAGCAAGCGACAGACTAGCTTAGCCCCACTGAGGAATGAAACCCTGAAGGGGCGGTTTGCTTCAGGAGTGCGTGAGCCGCACTTGCAACGCGAAATGCGCCGGCTCGAGATGGATCAGCCGGGAATGTCCTTCTGGGAGTTCCGTGACAGGGGAGTCTCCTGGTTAGGGAAGGAAGTTCCCAAGAAGATGGTTTCCCAGGATGTAATCAGCACGGTCGCTGGTACTGGTGATGGTAATGCCGCCATAGTGAAGGTGTTAGAAGCCCAGCAGCAGCAACTGCAGCGAATGCAAGACCTTCTAACAAAACAGCAACAGCAGCTAGACAGTGTTAGGAACACACGAAGCTGGGAAGCCCGGCGTCAGCCCAAGCATGGTTACAATGCCGAGGGGAAACGGATTTGTTATACGTGTGGATCCATGGACCATATCAGCCCCAATTGTCCCCAGAAGATTGTAAAGACGGGAAACTAGACGCCACCTCTGCACAGGTCCAGGTAGGGGATGGCGAACTAAAGGACCCATCAGATGTGGAAGCCTTGATGGAGAAAGCCATCGGTAAATGTCCAGTGGTGGAGGTGAAGGTGAGTGGGCAGTTGGCAAACTGTTTGTTGGACACTGGAGCAGAAGTGTCAACCATCACCGAGGGATTCTTCAGGAACCACCTGCTGCCACGTGGACAGACACTAAAGGATATTACAGGATGGATCTCCATCACGGCTGCAAATGGGTTGCCTGTGCCTTATCTCGGCTATGTAGAATGTGAGGTGATTGTATTGGGGAAGGTTTTTAAGGACATGGGTTTCCTTGTGACAAGGGATCCAGAGGACCCTGTCCTACGACAGCGGAAAGTTGAACGCCCTGGAATAATTGGCTGCAACATATTACATAGAGTCGGGACCACTCTAGCCTCAGAACTTGGGCCACGTTACCTGGAATCAATCAAGGTAAATGAAAATGGACCACAGTGGGCTAGTGTGTTGTCACTGGTCACACACCCCAGAGACAGCTTAAAGCAGCGACATGTGAGACTGGCAGGGACGGAGCCACATATGTTACCGGCAGGGTCAGCTGTGACAGTCTTGGCTCACATGGTGAAGCCAGTTGGGCTCTGCCAATTATTGGTTGAACCACTCGATCGGGAGTCGGGCGGGTTGCCACGGGGAGTGCAGACTGTATGCTCTGTTGCCGGTGCTGACCAGAGTTGTGTTCAGGGTGGAGTAATTCCAGTGCAAGTATT
Source organism: Lamellibrachia columna (assembly GCA_963662155.1). Taxonomy (NCBI): domain Eukaryota; kingdom Metazoa; phylum Annelida; class Polychaeta; order Sabellida; family Siboglinidae; genus Lamellibrachia; species Lamellibrachia columna. Next base: position 61,993,282 of record OY759263.1, read on the forward strand.
AAATCTCAATGAGGAAGATATCTGGCTTCAACCTAAGAGTGTATTGGGAACTATACAGGAGGTGGATGTCTTGGAGCCACCTAATCTCATCACTGAAGTAGGCCTCAATGATATTATCATTCAGTCGGCGTGTGCTGAGGATTGTAGAATATCTGAGTCTATAAACGGCGAGGGACTGTCTGGGCAGACTGGGTCCACAGAATCTGGAGTTGATAGCTTACCATCTGTGGATTTGGGAGGGTTGGACCTTTCAGATGAGGAACTTCAGAGGGTGAGGATGTTGTTGGTCAAACACAAGGATGTATTCAGTAAAGACGAAAATGACATTGGTTACTGCGATGCTGTCCCACATCAGATAGTCACCTTGGATGATAGGCCCGTTAGAGTTCCACACCGAAGGGTTCACCCTAACCAATGGGAGGAGGTTAAGGCGCATCTCCAGAAGTGGCTGAAACTGGGGGTCCTCAAAGAATCCACCAGCTGCTATGCATCACCGGCTGTTCTAGTCAGGAAGAAGGACAACTCTTTGCGTTTATGCATAGACTATAGGCAACTAAATCTGAAGACAATCAAGGACGCTTTCCCGTTACCAAGAGTAGACGAATGCTTGGAGGCCCTCACTGGGGCAAAATATTTCAGTACCTTGGATCTGGCCCATGGCTATTATCAGTGTGCCATCGACGCCAGAGATGTGCCAAAGACGGCATTCCGGGTGGGAAATAGTGGACTTTATGAGTTCACTAGGATGCCCATGGGACTCTGCAATGCTCCAGCAACTTTCTCCCGCCTGATGGATCATGTATTGGGAAATGAGAATTTCCATTCTCTTCTCATCTACTTGGATGATGTTCTAGTTTTCGGAAAATCAGTGGAGGAGATGTTGCAGAGGTTGGACCTAGTATTCAGTAAATTACGGGCCTTTGGACTCAAGATTAAGCCACAGAAATGTAGCTTGTTCAGGCAAGAAGTTAAATTCTTGGGACATATCGTGTCTGCGGAAGGAGTCGCAACAGACCCAGACAAAATAAAGGCGGTACAAGAGTGGCAAGAGCCAAAGAGTGAGAGCGATCTACGATCCTTCCTTGGATTGGCAGGGTACTATCGCAGATATGTACCTTCCTTTGCCCAGATAGCTAAGCCTCTTCACCAGTGTATAGGCAAAGCAACCAACTCGAAGAAGGGTACCAGGAGAAAGATACCACGGGACAACCAACTCTTCCATGAAAAGTGGAATCGAGATTGTAGTCTGGCATTCCAGAGGTTGAAGGAGCAGTTGACCAGTGCTTCTGTGTTAGCCTACCCAGACTTCTCGAAGCCGTTCATTGTCGAGACCGATGCCAGCTTCCAAGGGTTGGGTGCGGTACTTTCCCAAGAACATGGAGTTATTGCATATGCTAGTCGCGGTTTGAGGCCGGCGGAGAGGAACGATGCCAACTATAGCTCCATGAAGTTAGAACTACTTGCGCTGAAATGGGCCGTCACGGATAAGTTTCGTCCCTATCTGCTCGGGTCGAAATTCACAGTATATACAGATAATAATCCCTTGAGCTATATTCAAACATCAAAGCTGGGAGCTACGGAGTTGCGTTGGGTTGCCCAGCTTGCTCAGTTTGACTTCAGTATCAAATACCGCAGTGGTCGTACTAATGCCAGTGCTGATGCCCTCAGTCGGAAGACGTGGCATGGAGAACCAGTGGTAGCTGTAGTGGAAACGAACTCTGTAGCAGTGGAATTGACCGAGTTGGTAGTGGATCAAACAGTGGTGGGTACGTTGTCTACATCTGCAATACCCAACGAGATTCAAGAGCGACACCAAGTGATGATGGAGAGCGTAGAGGAAAATATGACAGCAGCAGCATTGGGCCAAGAAGCCAAACAGATGGGAGCAGTATCCCCACTTCCAGGGTATACAAAGCAGCAACTTGCTGAGTTACAGAATCAAGACCCTATTTTGAGTAAAGTCGTGGCTGTGTGGAGGAAAGGCACAAGGCCAGGTCGGACTGAACTGCAGAAGATGCCAGCAGTTGCTCGTCGTTGGTACAACAAATGGGACCAATTCGTGTGTACGGACAACGTTCTATATGTTGAGTCCTTTGAGAATGGGGAAGGAACGCTACAACTTGCATTGCCAACCAGTTTGAGACAGTCAATACTGGAAGCTCTTCATGATGGAAGTGGACATCAGGGAAGAGATAGGACTCTTGCTTTGGTGAGAAAGAGAGCATTCTGGCCTGGAATGAGCAAAGATGTGAACTCGTATTGTGCCAGTTGTTCAAGATGTTGTACGGCAAAGGCGCTAAGACCTACGGTGAAACCGAGCATGGGCCATCTTTTAGCGGAGAAACCCCTCCAGTTAGTGGCACTAGATTTCACTTTGCTAGAGAAGGCTTCGGATGGACGTGAAAATGTCCTAACTATGACAGATGCCTTCAGCAAATTCACTGTGGCAATTCCAACAAAAGATCAAAAAGCATCTACGGTAGCAAAGGTTTTGACTCAAGATTGGTTTTATCGGTATGGGGTCCCTAGACGCATCCATAGTGACCAGGGAAGAAATTTCGAGAGCGATTTAGTTAAGGCTCTGTGTTCTGTTTACGGAATAAAGAAGTCACGTACCACTACGTATCATCCGGAAGGGAACGGCCAGTGCGAACGATTCAATCGTACTATGCACGATCTACTGCGGTCTCTGCCGCCAGAACGGAAGAGACAATGGCCACGTTATTTGCAGGAGCTGGTCTTTGCGTACAATTCTACACCCCACGCTGCCACAGGTTTCTCGCCTTACTTCTTGATGTTCGGGCAAGAACCCAGACTTCCCGTGGATGAGCTACTGGATGGGGATAGCCCTTTGTCACACATAGGTAAAGGGTATGGTGATTGGGTACAGGAGCATCAGCACAGACTTGAGGCAGCATTTGAATTAGCAGGACAGAGGTTAGCCAAAGCAGCTGGGATCAGGAAGGCCAGGCATGACCAGAAGGGATCGGATGCGCCACTGCAGCCTGGGGATAGAATTTTTCTTAGGAATAGAGGAATCCTAGGACGAAATAAAATCCAGGATCGGTGGGTGGCTATTCCATACAGAGTCGAAGAAAGGATGAGTCCAAATAGTCCTTTATATCGTGTCCATCGGTTCGATGGTCTGGGACAAGCCAGGGTGGTGCATCGCTCTGCGATACTGGATATTAAGGATATACGGATCCCTAATGAGAACACTGCTAAGGCACCAGAAGAGAGAAAACAGTTGCGGAAACATGAAACAGATGGACACGGGGAGTCAATCTCGGAGGGTAGCTCCACACCAGCCAACAGGTGGATGATAATTCGCAATGGAAATTACCATGAAGAGGAACCTCCGACCTCCCCTGCTCCACCAGTGTTTCATCCAACACATCTCGAGGGGCATAACAGTTTGAAGGAAGAGGAATCGCCGACACCCATTCCTACAATAGACAAGTCACACCAGAGTGACCCGACAACGGCTCTGGAAACCAGGGGTGATCGGCAAGCCCAGGCTGAAGATGTGGGGTGGAGTGGTACCCAGGCGCGCAGCTGTTTGTCTGTAGATTCAGACAGCAACGGTTCTTCGGAGCCATTTCTGAGACAGTCTCGCCGGAAGCGTTTCGTCAAGATCAAGAGCCGGTCTGAGCGCTCTAGGCGGGCGACTTCCATATCAACGGCCGGATCAGCAGATGAGAATGAAACAGTGACACTTAGGAGAACTAAGCGTTCCACTGCTGGCCGCAACCCAAATCCCTATAATCTACCACGGTCTGCTGCTCTCCAGACGACAGAGCTATTGGTGCAACCATCGTTTGGCGAATTGAGTGAAGCTATGTCAAGTTTAGGAGCCGAGTTGAGCTCAAAGTTAGGCTCCATGTTACAGACAGCTTGGTTGCAGTCGCAGGCAATAATCATATATAGATCACTATTGCAAAAAAAAAAAGTTGGGTATATTTGTTCAGTTGCTCATGGGATAGCAACAATTTAATCAGGTGGGTATGTAACCGGCATGGTTACTGGACATTTAGTAATTTATAATTGCCCCACCAATCACACCGCCGGTCACCCAGCAAAGGTCACGCGATAATACCAGAAGAGCACAGGGTTGATGGTGCCATTACTTGCCACCATATGGCAGCACCCTGGGTAATCTATAGATAATCTAGTTAATTAGTTATTATTATTATAACTATTTGTCTTATGGTTAATTGCATTTATTGTGTCCATTGCTGGTCCTGTTACTAATAATTAAGTTGTTTAAATAAAACATTTACCCAAGAGACAGTGGTCACATGTGGTCAGGGGGAGGGGCTGTGTCCCAGTGGGCCAGGCTGATCCCACTGTCAACAAGACAACAACAACCCTGTTTTGGTAAGTTTCTAAATACTTTGTTATACCTTAGAAAATGAATTCTTTCAATTTACAATGGTACCAAAATGTCTACTAGAGAATCTTCCATCTTTCTATGTAAACATATTTATATGTTCAGTTGTAATTACTTAATAGTGACTCAGATTACTGATGTGCTAAGAAGATGGGGAGCAAATGAACTGTCTGGACGTTAGGGAGGAATGTCTCCACCAGCTGTTTGTTAGCAGCTAGGGCTTAATGACATTTTGAAAGCTTGTAGCCAGTAGCTGGTAGAACAGGTTAGAAAGTTAAGTTTATTCATGTTTAGTACTGTTACATATAGTTAATGTATTATTATAGACAAAATACATTATGCAGGGACTGTGCATGTGTGGTATAATTATATAACATTCTGTACAGTTAAGCCAGAATCAGACTGGAGCACTCTCCCTCTCTTTGATGTTGTCGTGATTAATCACCATGTGGCACTGGCTGGGTAGGGTGTGTGAAATATTCCCAAGGGACAAATGCTTGAGAGCAAGCTGGGGCCACACTAGATAGTAACTTGTAAACAGGGATCTAGTGTTGGTTTGATCATTTAATGTAGTATTGGTATCTTGATACATTTCTGGTGACACCATTGTGTTAGCATACATATAATAATGTAGTTAGTCACTCTTTTGTTTATTCATTTACAACTGATAATTGGTTGTATATCATTTACAGGTGCAGATGACCCCCTGTAAAATGCAGGATGTGGTTGCACTGAGTCGGTGCTCAGACACAGTTTTACATTTTTGATTAGGCCTGCAGTGCCCAGTTGGGGTGAGCATTGTTATTTTGGTTTTATGGGTTGTCATGAAGTATTACTATTAGGTTAGGAAACATTTAATTTGACGGTCATCCATAACTATCTTAAGGCAAGGCTCAACCCCTTAATTTTTTTTTCTTCCAATTTTGTGTTTTCCACAAAAATAGCACCTATTGCTTATCTACTTTCAGTATACCATGCAATGTTTTGCAAAATACAACTAATAATGTGCCATTTCAACTGTTTTCTAACTGTTGTATGTCCTTTTGTTTCCATTTGTCATCTAATTAATTATGCATGAAACTTGTTTGGTTCATAACTTCAGTTCTACTTATCGTAGATCAAAACTTATTGTACCAACTTGCTCGGTTGTATACGCCTGTCAATGACATCATAACATGCCAAATGCAATATAACAAGCTATTTCATTGGTTGTTTGTATACAGCACTGAATGGGCAGGAGTCTGTCTCAGCCAATCATAGCGCGCCTTGTAAATGCACTAGGACTCTGCAAGTAAACACCACCACAGTGATTCCGTTTTGTATGTAGCTGTTCATTTACGTTTTCTCTGCATAAAACGATGCCAAAACAGAGGGCTGATCGTCCTAAAAAGAGAAAGTTTACTGGCAATCAATACAGTTCTGTCAGTAAGAAGCCGAGTGGAAGTGCAGCTGGCAGTGCCAGTAGTACTAGTAGTACTAGTAGGTCTACATCTGCAAGTACAGAACAACCACCGACTACTCCGGCTTCAGCTACAGCCAGCGGGTCCAAGTTGAGACATGTCGTCGATCAACTAGCACCCTGTCACCCGACAGGATATCGAATCATGGACATTGAACTACTGATCGACTTCATCTCCAACTTTCCATGTCCAAACTGCAGCTCGCCTTGTTTTGGCTCCACCTCGGCTGATGATGTGACAAAGCGAGTGGTGAGCGAAGAAGATGTCAACGCCAACGGCCTCGCGTCACGCATTCTGTTTACCTGCGTACAGTGCAGACAATCGCAGGACTTCCACACATCAAAGAAAGTTGATAGTGTGTATGAAGCCAATAGCAGGTTTCCGCTCGCCATATCCAGCATTGGTCATCATTATATGCAGGGAAAGCGGCTGCTCGCCAACATGAATATTCCACCACCTCAGCGTTCGGTACAGGCTGCAAGTCAGCGCAATGACCCTGCCTACACCCCAGGTGGTCATTAGACATTAGATCCATAGTACATATATTACATTATATTTGAGTTCAAAACATATTTGAGAGCAAACTTGATTGCAATAGTGACACTAGTAGTACTGCATTTCATCAATATTCATGTTAATACTGCATTCTTAAACTTTAGAGTGTTTTTTCTCGACTTTGATTTTTCGACATTTTTCCGTTATGTTTGGCATGATATCTAGGCAAATATTCAAGTTATCTGTATGAAATTTGGAGGAAATGTTGCTGGTGCTGTGGTGCCTTGGATGAGGCAAAATAATGCAATTATGTTGAAAAATAAAAAATTTGTGATGAACGGGACGCTTGCCAATATACCTTTTGCATCAATGCCAACCTCTTTTTATTATATTATCGTAAAAAATGGCAACAACTTTACCATTTTGGTTCATTCTTTTAATTACATTATTGTTTGCATGAATGCAAAATATCCTATCTATGTGACTGTTACTTTTGACTACAATGTGTCATTTGTATATGTGTATTTCAGTATCCATATTTCCGTGTTTCAATATGCAAATGAGGCATATGCAAATGAGTGGGACAAAAATGAAAAAAATCCTATATTGACAAGTCTATATAGTAGCCTTGCTGAAAATTTTATCAAAATCCATTGATCATTGAGCAAGTTATGAAGTGTTTATTGAGACCTGTCGTTAGAAGGGTAGAGCCTTGCCTTAAGGAACAAATTATAGACACTGCATATATATATATATATATATGTGTTTGTGGGTATTAGTACTGATTTGTGTAATCGTAGTCTCCAAGGATTGTGTACCTTTATATGTTATAAGGGATGTTAAGCATAACTGATATTGTGTTATTCATGGAGTACATCAAATTTTTATTAATTGTAGCTGCATTTTTAGCTGAGTATATTTGTTGTATACTTCACCACTTAGGAGTTGACACAGTGTTTAAAGACTATAAACCTATGTATCTTATTGGTACTAAGTCGGTCATGGCATATTGCTGGATAGAAATCTAGATACAAATACCACAGGTGCCAACCTGCTATTTGGTGTCGGAGATAATCTATAGGTAATAATTATGTACCAATGTTATGCAGGGAATAGATGTTTTTGACTCTGTTGATTAATGATCCTGTGTAACTATTGTAGTAGTGCATGTAGTAATAATATTTTTGTATGTTTTACAGGTTTTTTTGATATAGTTTTTGTTATACAAAATAAAGGAAATCACCATTTCCCGTCTTCATGCGATTCCGCGGTTACATATATAATTTATAAGCAAACCACTGGTAATGTTGTGTTAACTCATTAGTGAATGTGTTGTCAATTAAAGTTGCAGTGACATCAGTTATTCTACTTGGATTGTGGATTAGGGGAAACATACCTAAGCTAAACAGCATGTCCACAAAATGTTTTGGAGACAAATTATTGCTGCATTTTAATAGATCTAAGTTGAATCCTCCTCATAGAAATATTGATTTGTGTGGGTAATTGGTTTTCTTTACCATTATTTCTAACTGGTCATTAAATGCCTCTACATTAGAACCTGGAGTTCTGTATATATACAACTATATATAATTATTACATTTCTTCTTTTATCTATATACACAGTTCCATTGTAATACTTTCCATGATATTATCAATCACTACAGACATGTTTTTAGTATTCTATATTTTAGTGACTTGTGTAAGTAAATGGCTACTCCACCGCCTTTCTTATTCAGTAGATTTATGTTACAAAATTCATAATCATTTAGTAAGTAATCAGAATAATTATCAGAATCTAGCCATGTTTCTGTTATTGCTATGACGTCAAATGGTGCTTTCAGTTCACCTATCAGGTTTCTAATTTTTTTTATTAGAATTTAAACTTCTAGCATTAAAATGTATAAATGATAAGCCATTTATTGATTTAGAATTACCTGTAAAACATTCTTCGGTATAATATTTACAGTGAGTATTTATATCGTTATAAAAACTATTGTTTGGATCTCTCACACTGCCAAAAAAATACACCTTATATCTACATTTAAGTTAATTTTTTTATAATTATGGTTAAATCACTACAATTTCTATGTATCCATGTTTTACACAAACCACACTTTATTATTGATTCTGATTCTACAACGACAACGTCAACAAGATTACAAATACCACACAATTTAAATTATGGCTGTCATTGACATTTACGTGAATTACGGTCCATGAAAAGTTACTAGTATTTGCAGTTTCGTTCCATTAATTAAGACGAATAACGTTGCGCCCACGTGGTAATTTGAAAGCCGACTGTATGAATCAAGTCATTGTCTTGTGCATTCACACCCTTCGACGTCACTCGTGACTTCGAACGTTGACTCATCGGCGGTAGTGGGTAGCAACGAGGCGTAGAACAATCTAGAACATCCTGAATAGCCAGCCTCGCCCTGATTGGTCAAATGTGGTCATAAGGTAGAGAAATATCCAAAGCCCGGACCGGGCCCCGGGCACCTTCTCGTTTCCGGAAGTCAGTCGTTGCTGATGATCTCTATGAGATCTCAAGTCTCAAGTCTCAAGTGGTTTACTCCAAACAGCCCAAACTTGGGCTAACGCAGGAGTTTGTGGTGGACTGTGCGCATGCGCTGTGGGTGGTACATTCGATTAAAAGACTAGTATCATTAATGTTGCTGAAATGGTTTTTATTTGATAGTTTTATTTATTTTATGTATAGGATGTTTAACGAAATTTTTTTTTTAATAGGTTGGTTGTGTGTATGGACACTGTCGCTGCCTTGCCACATGCACACATAGACAGTCTCCATACCCACACCCTGGATAAGTTTACGCTGAGCACTGTGTTTTAAAGGCAGTTTAGGTGAGGAGGTGTGGTGAAAGGGAGTTCCATAATAGCTTCTTGAAATGATTTTGGGTTTTTTATGTTGGTAATTTTTGATGGAATCATATTCCATATGCGAATGGCTCTGGGATAAAATGAAAAGACCATTGCATTTATACGACACTTGGGGGCTATGTATTGTCCACGCGTTCGAGAGCGAGTTAGTAGACCTGAAGGGGGGGTGATCTCAATAATGTTGTTTAGAATTTTGTAGAAGGTAGTGGCTTGTTTGATAATGCGCCTTCGTTCGAGGGTTGGCCATCCAAGGGCAGTAATTAGATCTGCTGGATTTGTGTTTCGTCTGTAGTCATTTTTAACAAATCTGGCAGCAGAGTGTTGCACTCTTTCAAGGCTTTTAATTTGTGAAAAGGTGTGGGGATTCCATATGGGTGAAGAGTACTCAAGTTTTGGCCGGATTAGCATGTTGTAGGCTGTTTGTTTAACTTCGGGTTTACATGGGCCAAGAGTTCGTTTAATCATGCCTAAACATTTCGAAGATTTTGAAGTTATGTCAGTGACGTGATTTGTCCAGGTTAATTTGGAATCCAATTTTACTCCGAGGTATGAGTGGCTGGATACGGTGGATAATGGCTGGCCAGAAAGCGAGTACTTGTGTGTGCTGGGTTTAGTTTTGTTTGTTATTGGAAGGTGGACGCATTTAGATACATTAAATTCCATTTGCCATTTGTCTGACCATGTTTGGAGTTGGTTTAGGTCAGTTTGGAGAATTTCGTGGTCGTTTTTGGAAGAAATTTTACGATATATAATACTATCGTCTGCAAAAAGGCGTATAGGAGATTTGATGTTCCCATTTATGTCATTTATGTAGAGTAAGAAGAGGACAGGTCCTAGAACTGAACCCTGTGGGACACCAGATGTGACATCTGTGATGTCCGACAGGGCACCGTTAACTGAGACTCTCTGTTTGCGGTAGGATAGAAAAGATTTGATCCAATTTTGAGTGTTTCCAGTGATTCCGTAGGAGGTCAATTTTGATAGAAGACGTAGGTGAGGCACTTTGTCGAAGGCTTTAGCAAAGTCAAGCAGGATTGCGTCAATTTGGGTCTTGTTGTCCATAGCAGTCATCCAGTCGTGGACTGTCTCAATGAGTTGAGATTCACAAGACAGTCCCGACTGGAATCCGTGTTGGAAGTGGAGAATGATGTTATGCTTGTGCAGGTGTTTCCACATGTTGCTTAGGATTATATGTTCCATTACTTTACAGAGGATGCAGGTTAGTGATATGGGTCTGTAGTTAGCTGGGTCAGATTTATGGCTCTTTTTGTGTATAGGAGTTACTAATGCTTGTAGCCAGTCATTAGGAAGTTTACCTGTGTTGTATGATTGTTGGAAAATTTGGGTGATGATGGGAGCTATCTGCTTTGCAGTTTCTTTAAGGACTCTGGCTGGGAGTTCATCTGGGCCTGTAGCTTTGTTCTGGTTTAGATTTTCCAGATGATCAGACCAGACCATCTTTCAAGTGATTTGGATGCAGTTGAACAAGCATATTTGCAGGTTTGGTGGTAAAATGTATTAGCAGTGAAATGATGCATTTTAAAGACTTTTTGTTGCTATATTTTTATTATTACAAACGTGGGCTCGGTAATACATAGCTATTTTGGTAAACATTTACAGGCATCGTACACACAGGTGTTGTGTGATTCTGACTACACTTGTTCGTCATGCCAATGATATGATGGCAGAGACCGAAGAGGTTTTCTGACGTGTTTATGGTCCAGTTTCCTTGTAAGCAGACAAAATGTACGTTAGCAATAATGCACTACGGTCTCCACTCATTATATATAACATATAGCATTTTTATCTTGAAATAATAAACAATAATCAGATATCCGCGACCAGGTAATGTATATACCGGGGAAGTTTTCCTGGTATCAACGCTTTATGCAGCCAGAATAATGATTAGCCTAACATGAAGTAACTAAAATGTTGAATTAGTGAATCGAAACAAACAACTTGTTAAACAGTCCAGTTCGTGTGTGTGTGTGTGTGTGTGTGTGTGTGTGTGTGTGTGTGTGTGTGTGTGTGTGTGTGTGTGTGTGTATATATATATATATATATTATGATCTATGTTTTCGTGACATATTCTCCGAAAGTTGATCTACACAGATGACCTAGGTGGCAGTATAGTAGCGGAGAGTGAAACAGACATTCAAGAACGGATGATACAATCGACAGAGATGTTCAGCATGACTGGACTGAGGGTAAGTCTGGAGAAAACGGGGTGCCTTGGACAAGTTTCAATGCCAGCCTCATCCTTGATTGCAAGAACAAAGAGGAGAACAACGTACAATACACACAATAAACAATATACTCAACCGACGTCATCTGAATTGTCAATTGAGGTACGCTTCTTTGCTGGCCAAGCACGGCGGTTGTCATGTTGCTGTAGCCGCAGCCAACTTGTGAAGTCAGTCAGCATGGCAAAGACAATGCTGTTGTAGCAAAAACGTTAAAACTATTTTTTTAATAGTAGTATACTATAGTAGCTAGGTTATTTTGGTAACTTACAGTACCCTGAAAATTTGCGGGGCCGGCTCATTGTCCGTATTGTCATAACTAATTACCGGTACCTTGATTTAGTTGTTTAGAAACATGAATGTTGGTGTAGTGGCACAACATGGTTACGATGTGTCTTAAAATTACATTTACACTACCTGACATAATAGACCTGCCCGGATTTTAGACTGTCCGGGGTCAAGTCCGGGTTTCAAGCTCTACCCACATCCATCCTTATAAATCTGCCTTTACCGCCAGTGCAAGCAAGCAGGAAGGATCGGCGAAAGCGGCCAGTGGTGAAGCATCCACCCGTTCTAATACTTCACACAAAAAAACAGGTAACGTGTTTAGCATGTCTGTGTATAATATTACGAACGTCGATCTAGGTTTAAAGGCATGTAGGCTCGTACATTGCAATTGACGCTGACTGTAATTTTCTCCGACGCCCAAGCCAAGTCAGTGCCGATTCGTTGCTCCATGCGGCCGTGAACAAAGAACTGAATCGTGAATGCCATGGATGTCGCTATCGCGTCGTTTGAGGTCGAACTTAGTTGATTATTATCTGGTTCATTTCTAACATAAAGCTACACACGTTAATACATGCTTAATATCTTCCGTTTCGTAATTTTGACTGGGCTGATCATTTTGATTCACACCAGAAAATGTCGCCACGTGACTACGATTGTCGAATTGCGTATTGATTAATCATTCCACAAACTAGGCCAGTCTGTATCTTTGGTGTTTATGACTAAATCTCTTGTATGTCGACAACACAGTCCATTTTTTTGTAGCTTTTGAAAAATTTACATATATGATTTGGCTATAACGTATACGCTTGAACATATTGATGTGAAATAAAAGGTATGTGACTGAACCACAAACGGATGTTAATTATACTTGTCCTTGACCTAATTAGTTGACCTACATTTAACCTTTGATCTGTTTACATGGAGTAAGGGCATTATTTGGTTGTAATTAATTAGTAAATGGCCTTTAGGGGATGGGAATTGTCAATGACAATGTATCGACGTCAGAGTTATGTGACTTCGTAAATTCATATTTTTTATGACCTAATTAATTTACTTACATTTGACCTATTTACGTGCATTAATGGGATAATTCAGCTGTTAATCCATAGGGGATGGGCCTGTTTAACTTTTAATGGATGTCAATTGATCAACTTGAATACTATGTGACCCACTTAATGCTATTTCCAGCAGACTCAACACTAATAGGAATGGGAAGTGGGCGTTCTGATATTAACCCTGAAATGAATACGTGATTGTGAGAGGTAGTGGCATGTCATTGCTTTTGACGGTTCTTTTGACAAGCACCTGAATTACATTGCTGACTTGCGACCAATGACAAATGTGGTTTCTTCAGTCATCGGTTCTATGTCGTCGAGTGGCCATTAGCCAGCTGGGTGCTATAGACCACACATCATCCGAGCGATTTGTCGACATCATCTTGATGTACAAACTAAGGAGGTGTATGCGTGTTAGACCAAATCTCAGGAATTTTTTTAGCATACTGTACGCTTATTAGGATGAATACGATGCATATAGCCCTGCTCATCTTCCAGCTGAACCTTAATTCCCATTATTAATCTGCTTCCAGACTGAAAATGGCCAAAGCACCAGCAATCGGTATTGACCTTGGAACTACATACTCGTGTGTGGGCGTCTTCCAGCATGGCAAGGTTGAAATCATTGCCAACGACCAGGGCAACCGTACAACGCCAAGTTATGTGGCCTTCACAGACTCTGAGCGTCTCATTGGAGACGCAGCCAAGAACCAAGTGGCCATGAACCCAGTTAACACAGTCTTTGATGCAAAGCGTCTGATTGGGCGGCGTTTTGACGAACACGCTGTCCAGTCGGACATCAAGCATTGGCCTTTCGAGGTTGCCAATGAGAACGGCAAACCGAAGATCCGCATTGAATACAAGGGTGAGAAGAAGTTGTTCTACCCAGAGGAAGTCTCGTCCATGATCCTCAACAAGATGAAGGAGACGGCAGAAGCCTACCTTGGCATGGTATGTGTATAAGTAAAATACAGTATCTTGTATATTCTGTACTAGCAGGTTTATGCACTAAGTTCTTAAGTGCTATTGTGAAAGTATCCACACTAATGTAAAGGCCTGCCAATAAGTCAGCTTGTTGTGATGTTGCTGTTGAGTGAAGAACATATTGAACTTCATTTCTGATTTAACAAGCACGATGATAAAAAAAATTCTCAATATAATGGTCCGTACGATTTTGAAGAAGTAGTAACCAAAGTTGATTTGATGGTTGATATAACAAACAATGGTAACATGGTCAGATAGAACAGTCTTCAAACAATAAGGCTAAGACTTGGGGATGTCTGTTCTTGATAACGATGATAATTGAAAGTGACCCGCAATGCTTCGTTTTCTCAAGATTGTTGTTAGACCTTGCCTTTGAAGATGAAAAACTGCTGTGTTGATGCTAACACATAAATGTTTCAGACTGTCATCAGTGCAGTAGTGACAGTGCCTGCCTACTTCAACGACTCTCAGCGCCAGGCAACCAAGGATGCTGGCACCATCTCAGGCCTCAATGTTCTACGAATCATCAACGAGCCGACGGCCGCAGCCATAGCGTACGGCCTTGACAAGAAGGTCGGTGGTGAACGCAACGTGCTCATCTTTGACTTGGGTGGCGGCACATTCGATGTGTCCATCCTTACAATTGAGGACGGCATCTTTGAAGTGAAGTCAACAGCTGGTGACACTCACCTGGGAGGTGAGGACTTTGACTCGCGGCTCGTCAACCACTTTGTGCAGGAGTTCAAGCGAAAGAACAAGAAGGACATTACTGACAATAAGAGGGCTGTGCGGCGTCTGCGGACAGCTTGCGAACGTGCAAAACGCACACTGTCGAGCAGCACGCAGGCGAGCATTGAGATTGACTCTCTGTACGAGGGCGTTGACTTCTACACGACGATCACCCGTGCCCGCTTTGAGGAACTCAATGCAGACTTGTTCCGTGGCACGTTGGAGCCAGTGGAAAAGGCTCTGAGAGATTCTAAGCTGGACAAAGCAAGCATCAACGAGATTGTGCTGGTTGGTGGGTCGACCCGCATCCCCAAGATTCAGAAACTCCTGCAAGACTTCTTCAATGGCAAAGAGCTGAACAAGTCCATCAACCCCGATGAGGCCGTTGCATATGGAGCTGGTGAGTACTTTGTGATTGCTATATTGGGTGGTAACTTAATTTGCAGCCAGCATGAGATTTTCAATATTAGTTTTGGAGAGTGGTTTTTATTTGATTTAAATCATTTAAATTAAATCACTCCAAAAAAATCATTGTTTTTTTTTCCCTTGGCGAATTACATTTCTTGTGATGTGGTTTCATTCTAATTTGGTATCAGTTGATGACGTTTTACACATTTTTGCATAGTGAATACAGTGAAGACACGAAGATCCACCTTAAGCAAATACTTGCGCTAATAATCTGCACCAGTATAGTGTGCTACCAATCAACATTGTCAGTCTGTAATGTTGTTAGGAACATGTTATCTGAAACTTAGCCCATAGTAATTTCTTTTCCAAAGGTGTCCCAAATACATGCAAGATAGTTAGAAGACTGATTTACTATGTGAACAAAAGTTGCTAAATGAGAATCTTCTGTGTTTGTTGCCACATCTGTGCAGGCAGCCATTCTGCACGGAGCACAAGTATTACTTAGATGCAGCTTTCAAGCCACTCTTGGTCACTTAGTCTGAGCTGCCCTCCCGTATCCTCATATGACTATGAGTCATGTTGATTGTCGAATGACAGCAGTTCTATGAAAATCGCGGTATTGTTGTAACCCCTGTCTTTGTTGATCGCTAGGTCCCTCTCCCATATCTCGATCACCTCGCTGATCTTATTACCAACACTGCTAAGAAACAGAAAAAGGTTGAAGATCTACGTGAAAGTCTAATGTGTGTGTGTTAATTGTTTGTTGCCACAGCTGTGCAGGCGGCCATTCTGCACGGAGACAAGTCGGAGGCCGTGCAGGACCTGCTGCTGCTCGATGTCACGCCGCTGTCCCTTGGCATTGAGACGGCCGGCGGAGTGATGACCAGTCTCATCAAACGCAACACGACCATCCCGACGAAGCAGACGCAGACATTCACAACCTACTCCGACAACCAGCCCGGCGTCCTCATCCAGGTGTACGAGGGAGAGCGTGCCATGACCAAGGACAACAACTTGCTCGGCAAGTTTGAGCTGTCCAACATCCCGCCGGCGCCACGCGGAGTGCCGCAGATTGAGGTCACCTTTGACATTGACGCCAACGGCATCCTGAACGTAACTGCGACTGACAAGAGCACTGGACGCGAGAACAAGATCACCATCACCAACGACAAAGGTGGGTAGTGGGTTCTGTGTTACACAGCTGGTGGTGATGATGAATACCTTTATGGTTTGCTTTTCATAAAACCATAATTGGTTTCATGATGGTTGCCTTCCTTGGACTGAACCACCATTTCAAAATCTTCAATAATTACTTTAGTAATGTGTTTTTACTGAGCATTATGGGAACCTGATTCGCTACTACTGTACTTAGCGATGGCTGTCAATATATTGAGGGACAGAATTGTTCAGCATTAACTCCTCTTGGCCAACATGATCATGGTCTTATTTCAAAAGTGCAATATTATCCCCCCAAAATTTTTTTTTTTAATGGTGTTCACTGTAAACATTTATAATTGTACATGTGACCCAACTGATACTATGTTTGTGTTGGTTGCAGGCCGTCTCAGCAAGGATGACATCGAACGCATGGTGTCAGATGCTGAGAAGTACAAGAACGATGATGAGAATCAGCGTGAACGTATTCAGGCGAAGAACGCGCTCGAGAGCTATGCCTACAACATGAAGTCGACGGCAGAGGATGACAAATTGAAGGATAAACTGAGCGAGGAGGATCGCAAGAAGATCACAGACAAGTGCAACGAGGTCATCTCTTGGCTCGACAACAACCAGGTGAGACGCATGTTCTTAGGCAATCCATGAATTTGCATCAATGCAATAACCCCAAAAGTGCCATTTTTTTTTTTGGTGTGAAAGTAGAGACACCTAGTTAAAAAAATTGAAGTTAGAAGAACAATTTGTTGTATGGTACTTTTCAGGGTTATCGCATTGATGCGCACATTTTTTTATGCAGTGGTGGGGAGGCCAAACGTTTGCTATGATGTAGCTGTTGTGCCATGGCAAGTCCAGTGTAATAATGTACCATTGCTAAGGTGATTAATCATGCCTTTTACTTCTCAAGTGTGGACTGCTGAGTACATCAGTACCCCTGGCCCTGGCAGATCAACCTATTTAAACATGTATTTGTCACCCCTGGCTCGCCAGGATGCTCTTGCTTGTATATGCCTTTTTTCTTATGAACTTAAGTTTTTTGCTGTATTTGATTTATTAATAGTATTTTGTGTGTAATTAATAATGTAATTTTGTGTAACTCAAAGTGTTGTCCTTTGTTCAACAGACAGCCGAGAAAGACGAGTTTGAACATCATCAGAAGGAGCTGGAGAAAGTCTGCATGCCGATCATCACCAACTTGTACCAGTCCACAGGCGGTATGCCCGAAGGTATGCCTGGCGGTATGCCAGGGGGAATGCCTGGTGGCATGCCTGGAGCAGATGGTGCTGCACCAGGTGGTGGATCCAGCGGTGGACCTACTATTGAAGAGGTTGACTAAACAACAGCCTACTGTCTGCCAACAGTGGCAGTGCTCCTTTATGAGTCACCATAGAGCTATGGACGATAATGATTCAAATTTGATGGACAAATCTTGATGGGCACAAAATGTTGTTTTTGTTCTCCTTCCAGCACATTCTATTAACTGACTAGTCTGTATATATGTTGTGGTTACCAGACTTGCAGGGCCTCATTCAATTAGTTTTTAACAGTCTTGTTAGCTATGCCCACTATGTGTGATTTTGCAGATCATGGTCCAAGTTCTGTTTGTGAATGATGCATGCTTTACAGATCATGTTTCAAAGTGCAACATATTCAAAGAAAATGTTAGATGAAGTACTGTCATTGTTTTGCATATCATGGAATCATGTCTTGTTACTAAAGTCGACTGTCTGGGGTAATGCCTGTTGGCATGATGCAAATAAAAGTGTTAAGTGTATTTTGTGACTTCATTCTGGCATCTGGTAAATGTACCACTATTCATGTACTGAACTCATTGGATTTAGTCGTCGACTCCTGTATTGGATAAGCTCTAAATGTTGTATGTGCTCAATCAAAAATGCTTATTGGATTCTGTTCGGCATGCCTTTTATTAATGAAATTAACAAAATAATGACTACGAGCTTGGCATGTGTTATGCATATATTTTCCTGGAAAATACATTTTCGGATTGTTCTGAGCATTCTGATGGGCTTCCCCATTTTCAATAGTGTCCAAAACATTCTTGCCCTAATTGTCTACGTTTTCTCTAAATAGAATGCAAGCGTAACTTGTTTCAAATCTAATTAATTTACAGGATCGCATTTTGATGAAGTATGATACGATTTCAGCGTAGGATACTCGCTAGTGTATTACATGTACAAGGAAGACTAAGAAAAATTCCGTGGCAGAAAGATTGCATTAACCACCCTTGTTAATTTATAATAGGTGAATTAGCTGGGAACATCTCTGTAGGAGCCCAGCTACAAGTAGAACGTTGTCATAAACTGTCGATTACAAAGAAATCTATAGTGATACTTAAGAGCAGTCGTGTTTTCACTTGCTAGACGTTTCTGGAGCGATTAAGAATCTGAGGAATTCAAACAAAGACCCACCCATTCCCTGCAGTTCGTGTCTCCCCGCTAGTAACATAGCCATTGGTTGGTCAATCGTAATCACGAGACATGGAACGTTCGAGAAACTGATCGAGAAGCGGTGATCGTTCGAGCAGTTGCTATTCGTATAAATAAATCTGCCGTTAATAGTTGCAGCCAGTTTAGTAAGCAACAAAGATCGCAAGAAACAAACAACGAAGCTTTCGACTACTACGTCCCGCAAGACAAGGTCACGTAAAGTGTGCAAATATTGTACAACCATCACTAAGTTTAACTGCCTGTGCCTTGCTAGCGTTCATTACTTGTTATTACCGTACGAGCGTTTCGTGAACCGACTGGAGGTTTTGAACTTAACCTGACATGTAGGAACTGGCTGGCCACCTGTTTGCATAAAATCATGTTTAACTAAACTATTATTTGTACCCAATTATATTTTCCAAGTATTATTAACGTCATTGATATGATGCTGGCAAGATTTGTATAATATTAAAATAATTGTAATTGATTCTAATTTTGAAGTTATAATGTGTTTGTAAATAAAATTGTAATTTATTTCTTTCACGTATTTGCAACAATTACATCAACTATGATTTTTTTCATCACAAATTTTCTGAAAACGTATCAAAAGTACTGTACTGTCACACCAGTTGAAAATCAATTGTATATAAAATTAAAAAAATCATCAATGCACTTGCTATATACAACTACTAAAGTTGAAATAAAAGTTGGTCCTGCATAACGCATCTGTAATTGAAATCGTGAAATTGATTTGAAGATTGAAAGTGTAATTGAAATGTAATCGTAATTGATTCCATGTAACTGGATCCAGCCCTGGTTATCGTTGGGGCACCTTCTCTTCAGATTTCATCATACAATTATTGAAAATTTGTCTGCCAAATCCCTGTTTCCATGACAACAAACAAAGATAGCTGACAATTTATATGAAAAATATACCATAGTTTGGAAACACTAACTCCTCCAATAACTCTGGTATCAGTGTAATTCATTAAATTTCTTATTTACAACTCATGTTATGCAACCACGAAACTATATTTAACAAATTCCCATTATTGTACTTCATATTAAAAAAAATATTAAATTTGTTTTATAAAAACCCTCATTTTGTATTATGATTACTAATATCACATTAAACTGTACATTAGCAGACTAATAAAAGATAATAAAGAGCACAATCAAAACTTCATTGGTGTAGCTTCATTATAACCAGAGATATGATGATTCCAAATTGGAAAAACAGTTTTTTGCAAACACCTGTCAAAGATTGAAAACCGGTATTTATTACTTGAAAGAGGCATGCTTTGTCCACGACTAAAAGTTATTTAGAAATATGTAATTGCTATAAAGCTATCAGAATACAGTGGAAACACTTTTTGAGTAATTGTTTTTAAATGCCATTTCACCTGGGATGTTTCATCTTAATGATTATACAACTGTGTTATCTTAATTTTGTTCTAATATTAGTTTTTTATATGTACTATTATGTATTAGTTTTATGTACAGCATTGCAAACGTTTATGGATATGGCGCTATATAAAAATAAATATTATTATTATAACTTTACCATAATAAACTGAATTGAATCTGAAAGAACAGTTTGAATAAAGGCAACCCGTAAAAGGGAACTACATTGTGCTGTTGTGAAATTAACTAGGGGGGAATTGGGTTATGCTTAAATTAAGGATAGGCCACAGCAAGGCAAGTTTGTAAAATAAAAAATGTGTTTATTACAGCTTAACTACTAAAATTGTGTAAAACAAAATCAACCACATTCAACCAATGCCACAAAATAATACCAAATGCATCAGCAGAACAATAGCAGTTATTAACTAGGACAATGCCCCTCCCACTGACCACACATGACCCACTCTTGCATAACATTTTTATTTACACAACTTATAGTTAGTATTAATAATATGATAAGCAACCTACACAATACAACTAGAGTAAGTATAACAATAATAATTACTTTACTATATTAGGGGTGGTCTCAAGTTCACACAGTCCAAAAATGTATAGTGTTAGTTCTGACCACCACCCGTGCCCTCAATCCGTGGTGTGGGACATAAGATAATGTGTATAGATTGCTAATCAAAAGTCACAGCCAATAGATGCTGGCCTTCTTTCCATATATATTATAAAATATACTAGATGGTGGATATGCATCCACAACTATAAACCCATTAATATATCCGTTATAATATAATTTCACTTGTCAGGTGGCAACGCTGTTTGCAACCAAACCACCACCCACCAATACGTAATGTAATGTTTTTGGATGTTGAGAACTTATGCGACCACCCCTAATCTAAAATGCATTAAATTACTCGGTGCTGCCATCATGTGGTGCGTAACTAAACTAGTATAGTTAGGACTAGTAACACAATAGGCCTGCATGATTGGTGGTCATGGTGGCAGAAGACGGTGGTAGAAGGAGAACAGGAAGACCAACATTTGGGAGAAGGGACAGTATAAAAAGGAGATTTAGAAAATGCAGGTGTGAAGAGGAGAGAATGCGAGGAAATGGCGTAAGATCGAGAGATATGGAAACAAGTCGTCTAGAGGGCGGACAAAAATCGGCATTAAGGGAAAGAAGAATTCATGCATTTCTATGGGATGATAAATCTTATTCATGCTCTGTAATGATAATATGATTATAATATTACTATGTAATGATAATATGATTGTAATATTACTAGACTTGTTCCTACGCTGTACATTCGCCGACATTTTGGCAAACTGCCAATGTTTGAATGTATCCTAACAAGAACTGCTACGTGAAGCAGAACTAATCACAGTATGCATTATTACGACGTTACATAAGTCGCTATGCGTCTATTTGTGATAGTTATTCTTATAGTATATCGCAACCAGGAAGTTCAATGGAATTGACAGCTTGCTAATGGTGAATGCATATGGTTGTTCAACCAATTTGTGATAGTTATTGTTAGAGTATCTGGCAACCAGGAAGTTCAATGGAATTGACAGCTTGCTAATGGTGAATGCATATGGTTGTTCAACCAATTTGTGATAGTTATTGTTAGAGTATCTGGCAACCAGGAAGTTCAATGGAATTGACAGCTTGCTAATGGTGAATGCGTATGGTTGTTCAACCAATTTGATAACAATTTATTTCATATCAGTTGTCATTGATCCGTTTTTAGGTACAGAATGCCTAAAGCACCAGCAATCGGTATTGACCTTGGAACTACATACTCGTGTGTGGGCGTCTTCCAGCATGGCAAGGTTGAAATCATTGCCAACGACCAGGGCAACCGTACAACGCCAAGTTATGTGGCCTTCACAGACTCTGAGCGTCTCATTGGAGACGCAGCCAAGAACCAAGTGGCCATGAACCCAGTCAACACAGTCTTTGATGCAAAGCGTCTGATTGGGCGGCGTTTTGACGAACACGCTGTCCAGTCGGACATCAAGCATTGGCCTTTCGAGGTTGCCAATGAGAACGGCAAACCGAAGATCCGCATTGAATACAAGGGTGAGAAGAAGTTGTTCTTCCCAGAGGAAATCTCGTCCATGGTCCTCAACAAGATGAAGGAGACGGCAGAAGCCTACCTTGGCATGGTATGTGTCTAGCCACCGTTAATGTGCAGGTTGCGTTTTAACGAACACATTTTTTTTGTAGCAAATACACTTACACAAGAACAGTTTTAACGTGTATCTTGAAGTATCTTTAATGTTAATGCTAGAATTTCGAATGCAAGTTGGAACCGATTTACATTGCTCACTTTTTATCAGAACATTTGTAGTTATCAATTGAACACTGGAGGAACATAAATAATTGCTGCATTGACCATTGTATGTTGTATATATATATATATATTCCAGACTGTGATCGATGCGGTAGTAACGGTGCCTGCCTATTTCAACGACTCCCAGCGCCAGGCAACCAAGGATGCCGGCACCATATCGGGCCTCAACGTTCTACGAATCATCAACGAGCCGACGGCCGCAGCCATAGCGTACGGCCTTGACAAGAAGGTCGGTGGTGAACGCAACGTGCTCATCTTTGACTTGGGTGGCGGCACATTCGATGTGTCCATCCTTACAATTGAGGACGGCATCTTTGAAGTGAAGTCAACAGCTGGTGACACTCACCTGGGAGGTGAGGACTTTGACTCGCGTCTCGTCAACCACTTTGTGCAGGATTTCAGGCGAAAGAACAAGAACGACATAACCGACAACAAGCGAGCTGTGCGGCGTCTGAGGACGGCGTGCGAACGTGCAAAACGCACGCTGTCGAGCAGCACGCAGGCGAGCATCGAGATTGACTCTCTGTACGAAGGCATCGACTTCTACACGACGATCACCCGTGCCCGCTTCGAGGAACTCAACGCCGACTTGTTCCGCGGCACATTGGAACCGGTGGAAAAGGCCCTGAGAGATTCCAAGCTGGGCAAATCGAGTATCAGTGAGATTGTGCTGGTTGGTGGGTCGACCCGCATCCCCAAGATCCAGAAACTCCTGCAAGACTTCTTCAATGGCAAGGAACTCAACAAGTCCATCAACCCTGATGAGGCCGTCGCTTATGGAGCTGGTAAGCACTTGAGTGATATTCTATATTGGATATTATATAATGCATTATAGTTGCAGCTTGCACACAGTATTATTTTATGTAGTTGAAAAAAAAAGATACGTTTGTTTGGGAGGCATTATTAATCTCAGTTACGTTGTTAGCGTAATATTGTACTTGTAGCGAAGATTTTATCTTTGGATCAGTTTGTTATAACAGGAATGTTAGTGGAGGAATATACCTACCTTTCTCGGAATTATTTCCTAGACGCAGCTTTCAAGACACTCTTGGTCCCTTCAGTCGGAACTGCCCTCCCGTGTCCTCATGTGACTACGAGTTATGTTGGTTGTCGAAGCAGTTCTATGAAAATCGCGGTATTGTTGTAACCCCTGTCTTTGTTGATCGCTAGGTGCCTCTCCCATATCTCGATCACCTCACTGATCTTATTACCAACACTGCTAAGAAACAGAAAAAGGCTGAAGATCTACGTGAAAGTCTAATGTGTGTGTTAATTGTTTGTTGCCACAGCTGTGCAGGCGGCCATTCTGCACGGAGACAAGTCGGAGGCCGTGCAGGACCTGCTGCTGCTCGATGTCACGCCACTGTCCCTCGGCATCGAGACGGCCGGCGGAGTGATGACCAGTCTCATCAAACGCAACACGACCATCCCGACGAAGCAGACGCAGACGTTCACAACCTACTCCGACAACCAGCCCGGCGTCCTCATCCAGGTGTACGAGGGAGAACGTGCCATGACCAAGGACAACAACCTGCTCGGCAAGTTTGAGCTGTCCAACATCCCGCCGGCGCCACGCGGAGTGCCGCAGATCGAGGTCACCTTTGACATTGACGCCAACGGCATCCTGAACGTAACGGCGACTGACAAGAGCACTGGACGCGAGAACAAGATCACCATCACCAACGACAAAGGTGGGTAGTGGGTTCTGTGTTACACAGCTTGTGAATACCTATATGGTGTGCACTTCATAAAACTGTAACTAGTTTCACGATGGTTTATTCCCCCGACTGAACCACGGCATCAAGAGAGTAGGTTTCAATAAAAATTTGCTCTTAGAAGTAATCCAGTTTTGTTATATTTTTATACTACGCAATTTGATGTTGGTTCATGAATTCTTTCACATAACTCAGGTGTGATATCGTGTGTTATAAAAAATTTAATTAATTAGTGAATATTGTGCAGAATTGTTGTGGATGTCATATGGTTTCCTTGTCCACTGGCCATATGTAGTTTGTTGCTTAATTTTAAATGCAATCTTGTTACATTTTCGGCATTTGTTATAGCTATTGCGTTGCTAAGCATAAACTGATGTAAGTATGACAGTGGGTATTGTGGTATGTGTATGTGTGCACTGCAG
The DNA here is from genome assembly GCA_963662155.1 of Lamellibrachia columna. Classification (NCBI taxonomy): domain Eukaryota; kingdom Metazoa; phylum Annelida; class Polychaeta; order Sabellida; family Siboglinidae; genus Lamellibrachia; species Lamellibrachia columna. The sequence continues at coordinate 62,017,759 of OY759263.1, forward strand.
GTCGCCTGAGCAAGGACGAGATCGAACGCATGGTACAGGACGCCGAGAAGTACAAGAACGATGACGAGAATCAGCGGGATCGTATTCAGGCAAAGAACGCACTCGAGAGCTACGCCTACAACATGAAGTCGACGGCTGAGGACGACAAGTTGAAGGAGAAACTGAGCGAGGCGGATCGCAAGAAGATCACAGACAAGTGCAACGAGGTCATCTCTTGGCTGGACAACAACCAGGTGAGTCGCCTGTTCTTAAGCGATGTTGTTTCTGTACAACCTAACTACAGTGGATTTCAAATTGTTCTGACCACATGTCTCAATCTGGTTGTTATAAAATGGCAACTATCTTAGCATGACAGATTGGCCCTATCAAATGTATATCTATCTATGTATACATGTGCACTAGTTGATATGTCGGTGTTTGATATCTGTGTCAGTTGATATGTGGTGAATTGAATGTTGCTCTTAGAAAATGTGGCAGAGAAATCGTGCACGAATCTGTAACTGTTTATTGTTGGATTCTCCAAAGATTCAGGTATCACTCTCAAGCAACCCGAGCAGTCCTGCTGGTTGTACCCTGATCGTGTGTACTAATGAATCGTAATGATGAGTCATCAGAATCATAAAAGTTCGTCAACAATACTATCCAACATAAATTTAGCTGACAATAAACACTAGCCATCTAGAGCACATAAACAAGCTGAGACCATGTACAATCCAACACTGACACTGTCGAGTTGAATGGTAATGGTATATTCAATGATATGGTGATGATCCAATGAGATGATGATCCAAATATGGTAAAAAAATATATATAATATTTGCTGCACGTGCAACAAATATATATATATTTAAATCTTAGGTAATAGTACCTGGGCCAAGGGAGTAATTCACACTCAGCTTGTGCGTGTCCGTTGTCATCAATTTCCAATACTGTGGTACTAAATTAAATATCGATGTTAGATGAAAGCTGTTATTGGTCCGTATTCGGGATATGGTGCATTTATTTGGGACACTTGGTAATAATGACGTAAGTATGTGGATTGTTTTGTGTGACTTGCAGTATTTTGTTCTTTGTTCAACAGACGGCCGAAAAAGACGAGTTTGAACATCACCAGAAGGAGCTGGAGAAAGTTTGCATGCCGATCATCACCAACTTGTACCAGTCCACTGGTGGTATGCCGGGTTGCATGCCAGGTGGTATGCCCGGCGGCATGCCTGGAGCAGGCGGTGCTGCGTCAGGCGGTGGGTCCAGCGGTGGACCTACCATCGAGGAGGTCGACTAAACAACGGCCTGCTGTCTGCCAACAGTGGCAGTGCTCCTGTAACAACGGCCTGCTGTCTGCCAACAGTGGCAGTGCTCGTATATGAGTGACCATAGAGCAATGGACGATAATGATTCATGGTTGATGGACAGAGCATGATACATGAGAGATGATGTTTTTGCTTTGTCCATATCTGTTTGGAATTGTTACATTATGCTTTTGTGCACAGTACAAAATAGTCATTAAAGGTAATGTTTTACATTACAGCTGTAAACTAAGTTACATTGTCGTGGTATTGCTTAGCATGGAATCTAAACGTCTGCTGTTACCCAAGCTAAGTCAACTGTCTGAAACACTCTGATGACAGGTTTGTGCGTGTCATTGAAAGACTGGTAATTATGATAGTTACTTGCTAATAAATTATGGTGGGATACATTAGAGGGTTTTGTCCCGGGGGTCTGAAAGTCAAACACTGGTGTTTATCACTAGACGGGCAACGATCCCAAGAGACAACTTCGTCTATGTGAAGTGTTTGAAGGGAACAACGTGTCCTTTGCTGGGCCTGGAAGGTGGTGGATGTCTCCACGTCTCATTGCCAAGTAATGCGTGTGGGTGCAACTTACAGGACACGAGGATTACCAGTGCAGTTCGAAATATGTGCTGTATGACTCCGATGTCAAGGTCTATAATGCGTTAGACATCCGCGTACATATGTGCGGTCATGCACAATTACCCGGGACATAGTCGCACACCGATGATCAATACATTTTGCTTATTGGAGTTTAGTTTGGTAACTGGCAGTAGTCATATATTAAATAATAATTTTATATTAGCCACCTACGACTAATTATACTATTTTGGTATAAATAATTCACTAGCCAGAGAGCGTTATACCCTAGGGTGCGGACATGCCCCGACTTCACCTACTTGCTGATGCCCGGCGGTGAAGCTAGGCGAATATAATATTTACTTAAGCGGAGCGTGGCTGTGGCATTTCCCGAGTGTTCCGCTCGCGTCGTCAGTGAACCGACCAATCTGTGACGATGGTACTGCTAGGCGGATGTACAGTATATGCAAAATATTTACCGATGTCCGGTTTGGCGAGTTCCACCCATGCGCCATGCTAATACCGGCTACAGTGTCCTAAGTGCGCGAGGTTATTGTAACTTAACTCATTGTTCTATTTTTACGAATATTAATTAATTACATTATATAATTTTGAAGGTGGCTTAAATGTGGAATTATTAATGTGTGGAGGTCTTGAGTTGATTAGATTTGGGTATTGAAACATGGTTCGGGAAATGCGTTAATTATGCATGGACTGTGTTTCGAGTGATGACTGATTAAATGTGTTATGTGTCTGAACGTGCTGTGAGTGCTGCCCTGTCTAGCGGTGTTTCGCGACACAACCGCGTATATAAGTCTGGGTTTAAACATGCACACTTCGCGAAGAGATTGGTTATACCTCGAAGTGTTGTTATTAATTAAAGTTATAATCACATTCAATTATAACTACACACTTAGCTTATAATAACTAACACCTACACAATTAGCCTCTTTTATCCAGGCTCCGTGCTGTGGCGCCACCTTTTGTCGCACACATCTTCGCTGGGACGCAAGTTGTACTTTTATAAACTAGACATCAAAGTACAGGGGAAGAGAGGAAGACCACTAAAGAGATGGAGTGACCAGATCAGGAAAGACACTGGGCTCTCACTATTGACAGCAGAGCGGCTGCCATAAATAGAACAGAATGGACGGGTGCAACTTCCCGGAGGACAGCGAGGGGTCAGTATGGCCTATGCGTTTAAGTTAAGTTACTAAGTTACGTTACTCAACTGCCTGTTACACTGACGTAACAAGTCGTAAACAACAACGACGTTGACCTGCCAACTATTTCTTCATACCACAACTGTTTATTTTGAATTTATGATCAAGTTGTGGCAGTGGTGATATGCTGAGTGGCGCCACTGTCGGCGGGCTAGTAAGTAAAACTCCCCGACAGTGGCGCCACTCAGCATATCATTGTGCACTGCCACAACTTGATTGTAAATGATTGTAAAATGGACAGTGCAGAGTGGCATGTTGCCTCGGCAACGCCATTGTTGTTTACCACTTGTTACGTCATTGCAACTGTGCACGTGATTTTGTTCCTATGCTCGTTTTCAACGCTAACACTATCCACAATTGTGTGCAATTGAAATTAAGAGATTTATTTGTAATTAGGAGTTTACCAAAATAAAATTACGTGCAGAATCTGCCCATCAAATGTAAGTTGTGACAGTGGTGAAATCGTGAGTGACTTACATTACATTCACTATGTGGCGCCACTGGTGGGGAGTTTGGTGAGTATTGTGAAGAGTATTCCGCCCCTTGTGACACATCAAATAATTAAGATAATAATAATATACCCTCTTTGGGTACATCACTAGTGGGACTTTATTATTTAAAGTGAAACCAAAGGCATTGTTTTGGGCCTTTGCGCCTACAAGAGTGCCTAAAAACTAATAATTTGCAGCTATAATCAAGAATATCATGCAAGTGGTTTATTGGGAATCTGTTCTAAAAGTGCGAAATTCGGGTCTAATATTATTTTTCGTGGAGGAAGTTTTTGCAATTTTGACCAATCAGCGAATCAACGACGAGCAGCCCCTTAATACCCAACACGGCTGTGACGTAGGCTGTGCATATCGAGTGTATTTTTAATGTGGTTGAGATGTGCAGTTACATTTTTATTTGCTTTTATATTGGATTTACAAAAACTCCTACAATGTTGTACTGGGCAGCATTCGGATGTAAACATGATTCAGCGAGGTAGAGAGAGTTGTCTTTTTTCGATTTCCTCTGGAAAAACAGACAATAGTAAAGCAATGGATTCACAATTGCGGGCGGGCTGGTTGGAAGGCCACGCGATATGCTAGACTTTGTTCGGCCCATTTTGAAGAGTCGTGTTTTGAAGTTGATATATTTTCATCAATTAATGGGTCAAGATCCTTCAAAACGTCGGCGACGGAGAACGTTAAAGCCTGAAGCGGTACCAACAACCTTTCAGCCTGTACCTCAGCCGAAAGCGTCGACACAACGCAAACACTCGATCAAGAGAAATGTCAAATCGTTCGAACGCGAGGCGGTTAGTAAACCAACGCGAGGCGGTTAGTAAACAATGACTATCTTGCCAAATAAGTTGAATTTAGACGCAAACAGCATGACTAGATTTATTGGCACATGTGCAAGTAAAATCGTCTATCATCAGGCGTTTAAAGTTGGAGTTGTGGGAAACCTAGTCAGCACTCTTGACGTAGGATTCTGGACGAATATGGCGCTGCCCATGCAAAAAAGATTTTCGGTGTTCAACGAGGAATATTTAGTTAACCACTTGCATGATATTCTTCATTATAAATGCAAATTGTTTGTTTTCAAGTACTCTTATATGTGCAAATGCCTTTAGTTTCACTTAAAAATAGCCCACAATCAGTCATTGGTTACTTCAGATAAATGTGTACACACAATTACGTTTCGGTTTCCGTGTTTCTACTCGAAATCGATGTAACTACTTGTGTGAGTGCGTGCGTGCGTGCATGCGCGAGTGCTTGAGCGCTTGAGTGCGTGAGTGCGTGTGTGCGTATTTTTTACATGACGGTTTTAAGGCTGCCATATTTATTGGCATAAAAAATTGTAAATTGATCGTCACCACGTTTCGCGGGACAAACGAATGTGTTTTGATTGTCAATATGTGCGTTATCTTATGTCCCACGCCATGTATTGAGGGGGCGCGTGGTGGTCTGAACCAGTACTAGACACTATGCGTTTTTTTTTACTTTGAGAATTTATGCGACGACCCCTTAGACGATTTGGGAATCAACAATAGACTCAGAATTGCAGTTACCAATACGGCGGCGAAAGAGACAATGTCCCACTTGGCTCTGATGAAAGAGCTCCTGTTCAAAGTGAAGTCCACCGACAGTGTCAAGTGTCTCAAATTCAAGTATTCTTGGTAAAGGCGATTTTCTATCTGACTTCGAACTGTGTGCTGATCCAGAGTAAACATGTTTGTATGAAAGTCGAGTATCATCAAGTATGTTAATAGAGAGGAATTTGACTGGTTCGTGCAGAAATAATTGATCTCCTACTTAGCGGTGGTTAACAAAAGCTGACTACTCGGGTCACAGTACACTTCTACATTGATATGAATTTTAATAAATACGCCAATCAAAGGTTAGACGATTGGTTATTGTTTAAATAACGTGTCGCTTCATATTCAGAGAACGATATTTGAAACTTCCTGACATACATAAAGCTGACTCACGTGCCACGCAGTCAGCGGCCTCTTGCAATGCTTTATGAGGAATCCATCGCAACACACCCTGAAACTACACCATCCACATTTAACATTTTTATGTGTACGCTTTAGAAGAAACGAAATTTGCCCTTGCAAAAATGCAAATTGTAATTCACAGTTGACGTTTTGTCAGCAAAGATGTGGAACTACGCATCAATAAAGCTCGCCATGCCTTCAGAACCCTACGCCCTTTATGGCTCTCTTCACAACTATCCATAAACACTAAGATCCGCATGTTCAACACCAACGTTAAACCAGTTCTTCTCTATGGCTGTGAAACGTGGAAAACTACTCAGTCTCTCAACAACAAACTCCAAGTCTTCATCAACAGTCGCCTCCGATACATCCTTAAGGTATGGTGGCCTAACAAAATAACAAATAAAGAGCTCTGGAAGAAAACCAAACAGGAAGAAATAAACACTACAATCAAGAGGAGAAAATGGAGCTGGATTGGCCACACACTCAGAAAAGATCCAACAAATACAACCAAACAAGCACTGGACTATAACCCAGAAGGAAAGAGAAGACAAGGAAGGCCAAAAATCAACTGGAGACGCTCCACACTACACGATCTTGATAAAGTGGGGGTCACCTGGCAAGAGGCCAAAGCTCTAGCCCAGAAGAGAGTGAGGTGGAGAAACATGGTTGACGCCCTATGCTCCTGAAGGGGCCAAGAGGATTAAGTAAGTAAGTAAGTAAGTAAGTAAGTAAGTAAGTAAGTAAGTAAGTAACGGAGGTAAACATGGCTAAATAGCTGTGCTTTATTAGCACCTTACGCGTGATATAACGAGCTTACACAGTTCAGACTAAAATTAGTATATATGCAGGGATCGAAATTAAGAAATTTAACCCACTCGCCAGGGGGACTAGTAGACATAATATTTTACTCATCCCCATAAAAAATAACTAGTCCCCATTTTTGGTGGACATCATCAAAATGCGACCTTTTTATGCATCTTCATCCATCTCCGACATCATCAATGTCAGTGATGATGTTGACGGGTAAAAGTTAGTGCTGTTCAGTGTACTATATTTGTACCCGTATGCACGGATTTTCGACTACGTTGCAACGAGTAGTGGCTGCTCGTTTACGAAATCGGATATATCGGAAACGAAGATTAAAAATTCTATTTTTCGATACAATGAGTTACGTTCATGTATGTACGCCTAATTCAAATTGCTTGCATTTATATTATTACAAAAACGAGTGGAAAATAGCTACTCGCCAGGGGGACTAGTGCAGGCCAAAGGTTACTCATCCCCAGGAATTTCTACTCGCCTCGGGCGAAGGGGCGAGCGTTAAGTTCGATCCCTGTATATATGGGCGAAGCGTAGTCTTCTTCCTGCCCTGTAGTATTCATTCTGTTTTTCACTCGCCGTTTAATAATGTAGTGCAGTGTTCTAGCAACCTCGTCGATCGTCGCCCAGACTTCTTGAAAGTGCGAATATCATTACAAATACTGTCTAGTTTTACGGGAGTGGTATCATTGGTGTGATCTTACTATAATATTTGTCCTTTACATAAGCCAGCACTACTTGCACCGCGCAATGATAATCTCTCGCAGCGTAGCAATGCGGTGCCGTGTGTGTGTGTGTGCGTGCGTGCGTGCGTGCGTGCGTGCGTGCGTGCGTGCGTGCGTGCGTGCGTGCGTGCGTGCGTGCGTGCGTGCGTGCGTGCGTGTGTGTGCGTATTCAAATGATAACTGGCGGGTAATGCATAAGCCAGGTAGATGCGAAAGTGAAAAAAAGATAGTGGAGTATAACGAGTCCGTGCATATTTCAAAATAGAAGCATGGTTGATACTGGCTGTGCAGTGAATATGCAGACAAAAAGTTAGTATCATGAGATTCATGAAACATTTGCATATACGTCGCGGCGGACATCAAAAATACATACATTCAAGAACTATGAAAGTAGATGTAATGTTCTGACAACTATATAAGTTATTTCGAAAGACAAAATCAAAATTAGAACAATAACATACGTGCAAAATATATGTATTTATAAACCGCAATTTGATGATTCACATAAAAAAGTAGCCGATAGTGCTCTGAGAAATCAGAGATGCGCCAGAGTATTGCGAACAAAAACAAATAAAAATAATATTACAGGACGCTTGATTGACTTACGTTACGTGACTGTAAAAAGTGATAAAAAGAAATCAATGGAAAACGTATATGATAGCTGTTCATGAACTCAGAGAAAATTATATGAAATTCTCGAACAAAAAAGGAGTATTGGCACAATAGCATAATCATAATCGAAGCAATGTACATGTGCGATTTCTAAATAACGAAAAGAAGATTAATAGTAAAAAAGTGAAACCCAAGAAAATAAGAACTTAAAAATATGGAAGCGTAAAATATACGTGATTGAAGATTGGCACAGTGTTCGTTAGAGATTAACATAATGTTCGGCAGATGCAAGTGTATATGTTCTACTCCAGTTTTGGGATATCGGCGGCCGATCCGATTGTACATATTATATGGGGAGCGGTGGTCTAATGGTTAGAGTACCCGCCTGTCGATCGAGAGGACGGTGGTTCGATTCCACCTCCGCCGTTTCGAAGCTTGGGCAATTTCGTTCACCCCACTTTGCCCGTGTCTTTCGGAAGAGACACTAAAAGCCGTTGGTCCAAACTCCTGCGTTAGCTCAAGATTGGGCTGTTTGGAGTATATCTACTTGAGACTTGAGACTTGAGCTAGAGCCTTTCACCAAGATGTTACCATTTGCTGTCCACGTATCGGGCACCTTTCCTGGTGAACTGAAAACCACATATAATGTGTACGCATTAATGAAAGAAAATAGCGTTTCGCCTATTTCTAGTCTTTAAGGTGAATTCATTTTTTTTTCAGGTGGGAGGGAGAGCGATGTAAAAAAAACGTGCTAACGGCGACCAAGAAACCACACAGAGGATTTACATATATGACAGATTTAGGTTAAATGGAACCACGCAAACCAAATGCGAGAACACTTGTGTACTGCGTCGTATATAATCATAGTACGATTGATTTAATTAGACAGTTACATTATATAACAGTTTTTGATAAGAGTGCCAGTCAAGATGACAAGTTGTCAAAAAAGCCATTGACTTATCGAAAGTCCAACAATTATCCATCTGTGCCGTTTTGAGATATCTGTTAATTTTGTTCCTAAACGCAATCACGATTTATAGCATTTACATAACCAGTTCGTACATTTTGTTCCAGTCATTTGTCGTCCTCTGTGAGAAAGATTACTGAATATTCTGTTGAGACAATTCCTTTATGGAAATTTCAAAATGAGAGAGAGCAGAACTTAGCCAATATTTTCATGCAACTCATTTACCACGGCGATATCAGTTCAACATTTACCACGGCGATATCAGTTCAACATTCATCTTAGTTCAATAATCGACATTTGTCGATACACTGGAGACTTTTGTCCAAGCAGGCCGTGTCGCATTTTGTGAACACGTCTCTCTGGTAAGACCAACTTGCATGACCCTGGAACTCCTTGGCCTCTTCATAGCATGTGTGTGTGTGTGTGTGTGTGTGTGTGTGTGTGTGTGTGTGTGTGTGTGTGTGTGTGTGTGTGTGTGTGTGTGTGTGTGTGTGTGTGTGTGTGTGTGTGCTCGTGCGCGTGCGCGTGCGCGTGCGCGTGTGCGTGTGTGTGTTTGTGTGTGGTATATGTGTGTGTGTGTGTGTGCGTGCGTGCGTGCGTGCGTGCGTGCGTGCGTGCGTGCGTGCGTGCGTGCGTGCGTGCGTGCGTGCGTGCGTGCGTGCGTGCGTGCGTGCGTGCGTGCGTGCGTGCGTGCGTGCGTGCGTGCGTGCGTGCGTGCGTGCGTGCGTGCGTGCGTGCGTGCGTGCGTGCGTGCGTGCGTGCGTGCGTGCGTGCGTGCGTGCGTGCGTGCGTGACTGCATTTCCTGGGAGTACGCGACGTCTTTCAAGGTGGACGGAATAATTGATACTAATTGATACTAATACGAGCACGGGCCACTTTTGGTGTAAGCGTTCTGTGCAGCAATAGACTTTGAACTGCTTGTGTGATTCAGCCAATTATTGCACTCATATATTATTACTAGTGATAAACAAGCATGTTCAAAACTCTAATTGGCGTGGTATCTCGCTTGTCAATCGGCAGATGTTTGCACTACACTGTTAGTGGTGTTTATTGTTTTAAATGGGACCAAACAAACCAAATATAAAGACACTTTTTATTGCACCGAATATCAACATAGTACGATAGATCGCGGTTTAATAACTCGGTTATATTATACTCACACTATTTTACAAGATTGCCAATCAATATGACAATTCGAAGCCATTGATTTATCGAGAGTCCAACAATTATTCATCTATGCTCTTCTGAGATATATTATGCAAAGTATGCTTTTGAACATATGTTAACATACTGCCAGCATTTACACAAACTGTAGATACAATTTGTTCCAGTCAGTTTTCGTCCTCTGATTTCAAATCAACACTGTTCCGTCATCAACGAACACTCTGTTTAGCTATTTCCTTTATGAATATCTACAAATCGCGAAAGAACAGAACATTGCCAGTATTTTGATGCAACTTATTCACCACAGCGCTCTCAGTTCAACATTCATCTTAACTCAAAGAATCGACATCCGTCGATACATCGGTGACTTTCACCGGAGCATATCGTGTCGCATTTTGTGAAAACGTGGATCTGGAAAGTATAAATTCCGTGGCCTTTGTACTCCTTCGCCTCTTTATAGCACTTTGTACGGCATGTTCTGTCTTCGTTCTGGCAGAGCTCCTCACACGACGATGCATGTGGCGCCGATGTCGTCGCTGCTGCCATAGGTTGAATCATCAGACACACGACGAAAGCAACGGAAGCAACGGTCAGCAGCTGTTGACAGCGATCTAGTTTTATAGCAGTTATTAATATATTATTTCTCTCATGTATAATGTATTGTGTTGTGCGTACGTGCATCCGTGCGAGATAATCAAATACATACTGTGGTTGACATTCTGACTTCAACTTGCCGCGACGCCAAGCTCAGCCCATACGGTTCTTGAGAGTATGCGACGTCGTTCAAGGAATCATGGAAGAATGGGTAGTTTTACGAACACGGGCCACTTTTATGTGAATTGTTTGTGGGCGTCACACTTGTCGTGTACGTGTTGTGTGCAGTAATGGACTTTGAACTGGTTATGTGATTCAGCCAATGGTTGCGCCATTGTTCAAAACACTAATTAGCGTTGTGCCGCTCTTCACAATCGGCCAATGTTTGAACGACGTTATTACCGACGTTTATTCGAAACGCGTTTGTCGGAAACATGATGTTTAGATGTGTGTCTATACAAACCCACCTTCTCGGGTATCATCAGGTCATTATTTTAATGAATGTTAGAGTGTGACTACTTATTTTCTGCTTTGATGGCATTGGTGCGACCATAATTTGTAAGCATTAATTAAAGAAAATAGCGTTTCGCCTATTTCTAGTCTTTAAGGTGAATCCATTTTTACAGGTGATTTCATTTCTGAATTATCCTCGTGATCAATGTCAAATATCTACACGATCAGTTTGTCATTAGACGTGTTACAAATATGTTGTCTTAGAATAACGTCTTATATGCCAGCTAACGTCATAGGTTATGCTAGAAAGGTGTTAATACGAAAAAGCTGTTTTAACTGTGATGTTCATGACATTTGTGTAGTCACGACATTTGTGTAGTCACGACATTTGTGTAGTCACGACATTTGTGTAGTCACGACGATTCACACAATACACCATTGTGATAGCTCTCTATTCGTGTTTGAGAATGCAATTTATTTTGCCATGAGGTGCCCCACGTGTCGTAATATATATAAATGATATATATAAGTGATCAAATGTAGAGCATTACAACATGTGCATAGATGGAAACTATAAAACCATACGCTATAACAAGATTCGTTAAAAGCTTAGAATTGACACTTGCTATGCGATCTTTCATTTCATTAATATTAACGTCGATTAATGAAAACAATTATGCAATGTCGCAGTACTCGCTAAGGGCTTAGAAATTACACTTGCTATACGATGTTTCATTTCATTGTGTCGTTGATTAATAACCCAATTATGAGTCCGTGTCCGCGTGGTCTGGGTGTAGTGTATTAAGGACAGCCTATATGTCGTTGACAACACGAGGCTAACATGCGTTCACACACAAGCTCTTGGCATCTAGGCACTTTGCATGACACGTCTTCAAAGTGTAACCTTGCCATGCGCCCGGCTGCGCGATGCACTTCTCCCAGCATTCTTCGTAGATCGTTTGGCAGGCATTGTTGCACGATGTCGTCACTTCCGGCGCCTCCGTCTGGTCGGTTGTTGACGCCATATTGGGTTGAAATGCTAGAAAGACTAGCGCCGCAGTCATGGTTAGAAACTGGTAACAGAAAGAGACAGATTTGGTTAGTTACTGAAATGCTTGTTAAAATATGTTGGATCACTCTGTTTTCAATTAATACACTATTGTTACATGCGTTGTTTTAATGACAACATATGCAGATCACAAATAATGTTTTATTCGCCTTTTCTAGGTTCTAAGTTACGCATAATCTCCCAAAATCCGAGCAGTTTCCGGTTTCAGGTGAACGCGGACCCCACTCTCCAAACAGAGGCTCGCTTCCGTTACCAAGCTTCCTCCACTTCGAGTTGGAGGGAGGGACCGGAACCGGAAGCGAGCCTCTGTTTGGCTAGTGCGCGAACTCACGCCTTAGTCACTGATCTGCCAACCTCATGAGTCAAATTTTATCATATCACCCCTGCCACAACTTACATTTATGTGCAGATGTGCCCGTCTTTATTTCATTTGGCAAACTCGTATGTCAATAAATTCCAAATTTCACGATCACGCCACAAATGCAATTTTTACCAATTGCTGCATTTGCCAAAAATCCTTCCGCCTATTGAAATCATCTAAAAATCCACAGTTGCACTGTCAACCAGCAAACTTGCCAATGTGCCTGCTCAAATGCAATTATATAAGACGATATGATTTTTTTTTTAAATTACATATATCTAAAATTACTCTGCCCTATATTCGTAACACACCAGGAAGTGTAATTGAGGCATGATCCCTATAACAGTGCACAGATCAACAGGAAACTACTCAACCGCGATGCATTATGGGGAACCTAGATTTAAAATCTCGCAAAATCCGGTCAGTTTCCTGTCAACGCTGCGGGGCAGAAAGGGCGAATAACGGATAACATGGTCCAAAAGTACGAAACGTGGAAACTGAATTGACACAATATTGGAAAGTTATATAGTTTGCTATACCTTTGCTAAACGCACTAATAATAATAATAATAATTAACTTCCATGGCGCCTATATCCTCAGGAACCTGAGCTCAGAGGCAAATGTCCACGTTCCTCTTTCAACTTCCCGTAAAAGAATACAACAGCCCTCCAAGCAATAATATTTATGATGCATTCACAACTTGGATGCATCTAAGACATGCCTTGCTTTGCTGAAAGCTTCGGAGTAAACATTAAAAATCGACGTGTTCGACAAAGACTTGGCTACGACATTATATTCGTTAAGCTACTTACAGTTATTTTCATGTTGACTTTGTTTCTCCGCAGTAAACACGACGAACGCCGGACAAGAAACCCTTCAGTCCTTTAACCCGGAAAAACGAATGACTACTAACGCTATGACTTGTGAACGTGAACAGTCGTTGACACCAGCTCATGTAACACTTGGCAAATATTTACTTAAAAGGTGCGAGTTGCGAAACAATTTCTTACATAATACGTTATGTTAGTCATTGCACTGTAATTCCCAAGTTCAAAACTGAGGGTATTATTGTAAAATCATGTTCGTTTTATCATAAAATCATGTTATATAATTTGAACTACATCTATGCTAACATCTTAACAGCCCAAAGGTGTTTTAACACCGGCCAGGCCAGTCCGGTCAGAATAATTACTGAGTATCCGTCCGTGATCTTGTGCACGCACACACACTCTCCTATTAGTTGAGGTAAATTGCAGAAAATAAGGCTATTGTGTAAAGGACATACACTGCGTCTGACATAACATTCAAAAGCTGGCGCGTTTAAATGCAAGGAACGTAGTGAGTAAGAAAAACGAATTAAGAAATACAATAGAAGATGTTGACCCTCACATAACTGAATGGGCCAACACAGACATAACAGATGCCGAATTAGTATTGACAGGATACATAGCAAATCAGAGAACTTTAATTTTTCATATCCAAGGTGTGTTTAATTTACCTGGTAGATGCTTTCGTCAACGTGTCACGTTGACTTCATCAGTACCGATGACGCTGAACCCGTATGAACAGGTGTGAGACGATACCTTCAGAGGAGAGGGTCAAGAAGGAAGAGGTGGAACACTTGAGAGAAGCTCTAAGAGTATGTGGCTATCCGTCCTGGGCCTTGAACAAGGTGACAGATACCAGTAACAAGAAAAAGAACAAAAAACCAAATGACAGAAATTACAGGAGCCAAGTAGTCATCCCATACGTAGAGGGGGTCTCAGAGAGAGTACACCGAGTACTGAAGAAGTATGGAGTAGCAACAGCCATGCGTCCCCACACCACCCTCAGGCGCTTGTTGGTACATCCCAAGGACAAAGTAGAGCTAGAAGAACAGGGTGAACTGGTGTACCAAATACCATGCAAGAACTGTGGTGCTGAGTACATTGGGGAGACAGGAAGACTACTAAACACACGACTGGAGGAACACAGAAAGGATGCAGACAACACGAAAGAGAAATACACAAGGAGGTCTTTGATTATTGAACAGCTCTATAGGGACAGGCTATCTTAGTAACCTCAAGTCTTTGAACAGCTCTACGGGGACAGCCTATTTTAGTAACCAGATGCAACCGACGACAATTACTCCATCTGAGTTGCGTTGCATATCAAGTACATTTGTAAATTGCGTAAAAACTATCATCCCTTAAAATAGCGACGAACAAAAATAGTGGAAAGAATCTGTTAATGAAAAAATTCGGCGGTGTCGTATATTAATATACTATGCGTGTGCGTGTGTGTGTGTGTGTGTGTGTGTGTGTGTGTGTGTGTGTGTGTGTGTGTGTGTGTGTGTGTGTGTGTGCGTGCGCGCGTGCGTGCGCGCGCGTGTGCGTGCACGTGCGAGTGCGCGTGTTTGTGCGTTTGCTGTGCGTGTGCGTGTGCGTGTGCGTCTAGTTGTCGTGCGTGTTGAATGTCGAATTCTCCACTAGGCACATTGTGTCTGTATATAGGGAAGTTCTACTCTACACTACTGTATTTATTGCACAACTGTATCGTAGCAGCCAATTCGAACGATTCGAACTACCTTGGCAGTCGACATAACACATTCTCACTTTCAAAACAATTCACTTTCATACGATCAAGTGTTTGGCCTGTACATTACTTGAAATGTTTGCCCTGACTTCAAGAATCGGCAACGAGTGATCTTATTTGCACTACTCTGGGGATACCCAGTTTGCGTGAACACGGTAATGCGAAGGACACTTGTTGCTGTTGAAATTGAAGATCAAGTCTAGTCGGTGTCGAGCAGGTCTGGCGCCAAAGTTGCACCCAGCAATGCGCTCGCGGAAGACAGCACTTGTATAGTATGTATAAATATATCCTTGCATAAATATGATACTTGAGAGCAAATGTGATGCTCATTTTCATGATCCCTGTCAACACAGATGCTTTGAAATTTTATAATTTATTTTGGCCACATGTGTTACTGAGGTATCAAACACACCTGAAACAATTTAAAGAGCCCATTTCAAAAATGTTTAATTTGACAAAGTGGAATGTTAGAGAAAAAAACTAATTTGGACACCAAAAACGTCGCATACAAAGCAACCACTTAAACATTGTGGTCACCTCGATAAAATCTCCAAGACATCAACATTAGTTGGGTGATATAGTACTGCGAGAGAGAGAGAGTATTTTTTCTAAGCAGAACAACATTAACCCAATTTCTAATGTAATATACACATATCCACTTTGAATACGTATATGTTCGAATATGTTGGCGTCCACGTACTGGACGTAACATCCTTGTTAACACTAATTCCATGGAAAACGTCCCTAAGATATCTGTAATAATTGAAAATGTTTAATGACATCTGTTTCATGCTTCATGCTACATTCATATTCATATAACCATGTAAGATAATAATATCGTTGAAGGCAGCGTTGTCTTGGTTACTATGTTGGGCGTTGTCTTGGTTACTATGTTGGGCGTTGTCTTGGTTACTATGTTGGGCGTTGTCTTGGTTACTATGTTGGGCGCGGTGGCGCAGCGGTTAGAACGGCCGACTCTCAATCGAGAAACCCGGTTCGAATCTTCTTGTTGCCGTTTCGACGCTTTGGCAATTTCGTTCAACCCACGTTGCCACAGTTCACTCAGCTGTATAAATTAGTACCTGGTTACAGACAGAGGTGGGTATGTAAACGAATAGTCTTCCCGCAGTAATTACAGCGTGGCTGAATGCTTCCCAGAGAAATCGATGTGGTGTTGGAAAGAACAGGGCTGCCAAGGGTGAGCGAAATTGCCGCCGCCGCCACCGCCAAGTCCACCTCCACCTCCACCGCCACCGCCACCGCCACCGCCATCACCACCGCCACCGCCACCACCACCACCACCACCACCACCACCACCACTACTACTGCTACTACTACTACTATTATATCCATTTTAAAGGCCACATAGATGCCAAGTTTATATTTCATTTGCAAAAAAACATTATATTATTCCATTAATATGGTTTCTAACATCTACAGTCATAAGAAATAATACGAACATATTTGTTAAATAATAATAGCCATATCGTAACGAAAACAAACGTCAAGTTATATCGTACAGTTTATAATAATAATACTGCAAGTAGTAATACTGCAAGTAGTAATACTGCTTGTAGTAATACTGCAAGTAGTAATACTACAAGTAGTAATACTGCAAGTAGTAATACTGCAATACGACTACGCGTCTACAAACGCAGAAGGAAATGTAGTAGCACAAAGCAATTCCGTGAAGACGGGACTATTGTATCTGTGTGTACGGAGAGAGTCTGTCGATGTGACCCAAGCATCAATTGACGCCGTTGCAGTCATTGTCGCACATAACATTGTTTCGTTCGCACTTCCTCAGGCAAGCGGTCAAATCAAAACGTTCATATATAGATCGTAGTGCGAGACAATCTTGTATGCACTCATTGTAGACAATCTGACACACGTCGATGCATGAAACCGGCTCTTCCAACGGGAAAGTAAACTCAGTCGGCGACTCCGAGACGGCTGGAAACGTCAGGCAAACCGACGTGGCCGATAAGGCTGCGATCAAAAACTGTTGACAAAAGAAGAAGTACTAGTGACGATTATGGCTGAAATATTGTAATTCGTAGAAATGTAACGTGCGCATGTGTATACTTGAGTGCGTGCGTTCGTGCGTGCGTGCGCGTATGGACATATCTACCACAAGCAATCAGATGGTGACGTATTATTGAACGTAGAAATGTAACGTGCGCGTGTGTATATTTGAGTGCGTGCTTGCTTGCGCTTGCGCGTGCGGGCGTTCGTGCGTGCGTGCGTGCGTGCGTGCGTGCGTGCGTGCGTGCGTGTATGGACATATCTACCATAAGCAAGCAGATGGCGACGTATTATTGAGCGTGGCATTGCTAGTTAGCTTACGCTGTGTATCATATAAAAGGCCCTGATGCTGCATCAGGTACACACCCAGTCACCAACAGTATGATGTAGATAAATGACTATATTAGTAGATTCGTGCAGGTTTTTAAGTTGTAACTGAAAACAAAATCATGTCAACATAGGGTAGGTTCGAACCTTATCCAATGCTCCACTGAAAATAATATTGGTTAGTGGATAAAAAAAAAACACTACTCACAAAGGTATTACGTTACGTCCGATCACAAAGGTATTACGTTACGTCCGATCCAATGCAATCAACGGCACGATTAGCAAGTACCTCCTGCCCAGATGTTGAGCTGTGATGGAATAGTGTTAGTAAACATATGTACGAGTTACACACTCAGC